>JAVIAB010000156.1:67082457-67224786 GCA_032433765.1 Megaustenia siamemsis
TCCACAAACCTCTATCCACAGTACAACCCATCAACTTCTCCGCTGTTGTACCACAATTTTAAGCTGTCTAATATATTCTCTGTGTCGCCCGAGGCCTCTCTTTCGTTCTTTTCTCTGGCAGTTGACATAAATGTTTTATTCAGTGTATGTGTTTGTCTGGGATGTTCAAGCGTAAGAGAGAGGGTGCAGAAAACGATAACTTGTTTAACTCCAAACCAGGAGAGCGAGACTTCGAATCTCGGTAGGGTCAAAAGTTGATGAAATAAAACTAACACCCTGATACCTCGATGCGACAGCATTGGACAAGCGGCCTTTTTATCTCCGGTCCTACAATCCCACCCTCTACCCCTCTTCCCCCCCCCCCCCAACCCCAGCAGACCTCAGTAATAGGAAATACTGTAAAGGTAGTTCAGAAGTAAAAAAAAAAAAATATCTTCGACATATGATTTTTGAGGTAATGGTCGGTATTACGCCCGTGCCGCTTTACTTTCCCAGAAAATCCGGTACCAATTTAAGGCTGGGTGAACCAGGAAACCGTCGACCAGGATCGACGAAGCATAACATAAATAAAACATATTCCTGTATAAGCTAACCCAGCAGGGCGACAAACAGCATTTTGGTCATATTTCTCTTTTACTGTAACAGGGACGCAGCTATTGTTATTTTTTTCACATGACAGATGATGTCACAACTGTTTGGTCATAGTCATCATCATGTGTCATACGGTTGGCGAAGACAATCATGTCCTTCCACAATCTTCTATCTGCAGTGCATCGTATCAGTTCTGTTGTTGACGGTGTTCCATGCCATGACACCAAGCTATCCAGTATTTTCTCTCTTTGTCGTCCACTATCTCTCTTTCCTTGTATTTTCCCTGTTGTAACCAAGTATTCCAAACTTCCCTCTTCTCATGATGTGCCCGAAAAATGTTGATTGTTTCTGATGTTTTTTAGGAGTTCCCTTTCTGTGTTGGTCTCTTTGAGAATTTCCTCTTTGGGATTTTTTTTTAGCTTTCAACATTCTTCTGAGAAATCAATTCTCTGTGGCCTCTAATCATCTTTTAATTTGTTTGTCTACTGTCCATGATTTGATTCATAGGTCAGAATTGTTCTATGAAGCAGCGATTAACTCTCTTTTATTATATTGGTCCTAGTAGATATCAATATTATGCCTGTGTCATCTATATGCAGGGCCGTCTTAACCCATAGGCCCTTTGGGCATTTGCCGGGGGCCCACGATCATAGGGGCCCCATGCGAATATGTTGTAGGGTTTCGGAAAACCCGTATACCAATTTTTTTCTCTCTTTTTCATGTTTAATGTTGATTATAGTTGCAGCTGTACAGCATGTTTTAACAACAATTTGTGAAATTAGTATAGTGGCAATAAAAAATAATACATCATTTTTAATATTATCAACCATTTATTTTTTATTCCGGGGGGGGGGGGGGGCAGCACTCTTTCTTTGCTCAGGGGCCAAACACTATTTCTATGCCCAGGGGCCCAAAATGGTGTAAAGACGGCCCTGTCTATATGTCTATCTTTCATGCATTCTATAAATATTTGCGATCCGATAAATTACAAGTTTTGCTGGTCTACTACTAGTTTGCTATTCACGGACGATAAAGAGAGAGAAATACTAGATAGCTGGATGTCATGGCATGGAAAACAACAGAATTGATACGATGCACAGTGGATAGAAGATTGTGGAACGGCATGATCGCCTACGCCAACCGGTATGGCACATGATGATGAGTCTATATGAATCGTGGCTTAATTAAAAGGCGAGAAGATGGACACAGACGGCAACAGACTAATGAAGGAAGTAGCAGAAATGACGATAAGTACCAACCAGGAGAGACACATCGCAGAGACTTGTCCGAAACATTCGACTTTCCTTCGACGCTGAAAGACAACGTATTTAGAACAGAGTAAAGTTATATAGATCGGCAAAACATACACAACGAACATTTTGCGATGTCTAGCAACGCTGGAAGGATACATAATCAAGTTAAATATAAGTGAATGGAAGAAAAGCATCAGAATATAAAGTTAGTTAGCATGACTGAAGTTTTCATTGATAAAATCCATTCACAAAATAGTCATGACCGAAACGTGACGCGGGGGAGACATGTGTCCGTTACTGATGGGCGCTTAAGGGGCTATGTCAATAATGAAAAGGATGCCGAAATGTTGTTACAGATTACCATACCTGAAGAAAAGTTTACCAAAATCATATCATCAAGTGCCATGTCTGCTGACGCAGATGATCATGTCCCACAACTCACGACACTTATTTATCATTTCTGTTGTTGACCTTCTGCCAAGTCATTCTCTTAAAATGTCTGGTATTTTTTCTCTTTGCTTCCCTCTATCACTTCGTTCCTCAATTTTCCCAGTTATCACAATATATTCAGATGTTCCCTTCTCATTACATGGCCAAAAAATGATGATTGTTTTGCCTAATAATAAACAATACCTCTCTCTTTGCTTTGGTCTCTTTCCGAGCGTTTTCATTACTCTGTTTAACTGTCCATGGTATTCTCAACATTCTTTTGTAATACCACTATTCTACAGCCTTCTGTTAAATTCTTGTCTGCTGTTGTATTGCCCATGATTGACATCGATATGTCAAGACTGGCTCTACATAACATTTAAGAATTCTTTTTCTTGTTTCTATTGCCAAAATTGGATTGCACAGTATTCCTCATTTTTGGAAAGCCGCTTTCGCTTGATCTATTCTACATATCACCTCTGTTGTACATCCACCATCTGAGGTTAACTTTGTTCCCAGGTATTTATATTCATTTACATGTTGTCCTTTATTTTTGCTTTCCTTCACTATAAAGTCTAACATTTTTTCTAACTCATTTTCACTTAGTGATTAAGACTGTATTATGAGCATAGTAAAAGTAAAGAGGCCCGTCACGCAAGTGGCGTATAGGGAATATGGTGTTAGTGACCATAATTTTTACAGACCTTCGGCACATGCTTTTTGGGTAATGTGGTCGGTATTACGCCCGTGCTGCTTTACTTCCCAGAAAAAATCCGGTACCCATTAAGGCTGGGTGAACCTGAAAGACGTCGGTTGCGATCGAACCTGACCTTTTGTCCTTTGTAGTCCAGTTCACTAATAACTGAGCTATCGCGACTCGTATCATGGGCATACTGAGATTATTTTATATTATGACCTCCAATTGTTATTCCAGGCATGCCCCTTATAGATCTTAAAATAATCTCACTATACATATGAAATAAATCTGGTGACAGCACACAACCTTGCTGAACAACTTGGTTTATTTGTTGAAACATTCTCAGTTGATGTATAGTTCTGATGGCCGCCAGTACATGTTCTATATTTGATCTTTGCACTCAACATTTACACCTTCTAAAATTGTGATTACTTCTTGGTTTGCTTATCTTGCTTGCTTGCTTGCTTTATTTGCTTGCTTGCTTGCTTTATCTTGCTTGCTTTATCTTGCTTGCTTGCTTTATCTTGCTTGCTTTATCTTGCTTGCTTGCTTGCTTTATCTGCTTGTTTGCTTGCTTTATCTTGCTTGCTTTATCTTGCTTGCTTTATCTTGCTTGCTTGCTTGCGTTCGCCCGATGACTAAAGTATTCTAGAGTATTCGTGGACTGTAGAATTCCTCTTCGTCATCCGCCCTTAAAAGGACATTAAGTGTACGTGTCTGCGTTGTGCTGTGGTTTGCAGTATAACTGTTATATTTGCGCCTTTCGGCCCAACACATCCGACTTCGGCACGACATATTTGAGTACCGGGTTGTCTTCCATCTTCGATCCCTTCTCGCTTGGCTAGACTAGACAGATTAGTCTGTTACTGGAGGCACCACGGAGAGGTGGGGCAGGGTCTGGATGGTTTGGTTCACCGATCCTGGAGCAAACCATCAGCTGTGGGTCACTGACAGCTTCCAGCTCTGGTGCTGGGAGGCACGCCTTCGTCTCCTGCTTTATCTTGATAGCATACACTAGCTTGATGATAATCGGGTATCACCTGTAGCACATGATGTCCCCTGCCAAGCGAAGGTATTATATTGGGTTCCCAATAACGTTGTCGTTTACCAAAATGGGGCCGGGGAAAACAAAACGGATGAGACTAAGAATATAAAGAGAGTGCAGTTTAATTGTAGTTGTAGTAGTAGTAGTAGTAGTAGTAGTAGTAGTAGCAGCAGTAGTAGTAGTAGTAGTAGTAGTAGTAGTCGTAGTAGTAGTGTAGTTAGTAGTAGTAGTAGTAGTATTAGTAGTAGTAATTATAGTTATAGTTAGTCGAAGGCCCCGGTATCACTGTGAACGAACTAAAATCCATAATTGCTCAACCGCCGTGTCTGTGAATCATCCGAATTAACAACTAATCTTACTGAAGATTCCAAAAAAGAAGGCAGCTGCAGTCCCCATCATAACAGCTACAGGAAAGAGTACTGGCCCGTTCACATTCAAATGTTTGGGACGTAATACGGTGACGTAATTAGAATTCCTGCCTAGGATATTCCAACCTTTCCAGTGGCGTATTCTCTATCATACCGCAACTACCGCCGGCAGCCTGAACATATTAACGAAATACAAAAGGAAATGATAATTTATATATATTTTGTAATAATTATATTACAAATTTTCGAATATTATATTACACATTTCGTAGGCCAATATGATTTATTCTTTTGATTTGCATTTATTAAAGCAAGGTTTTCCTCTGGCTACTATAAACGTTTGTGAATGAAATCGAAACTACATGAAACCTATAGTAGCTAGCAGTAACTTTTTCCTCTATCCGGACCTTGTATTAACGACCTTGACATTCAAAAATGGAAGTCAAAATAATATAGCGGGTGCTACCGCTAGAGGAATGCGGTTTCGTGGGTTATTTTTTTTCTCTAGCCAATTAGAAGCGTTAAAAGTGAAAGTGTAACTTTGTCTGATTACCGGAACTTCCTTAGCTATTTATAATTACGTATGCGCATCAGCATCTGTAGAAAGAACTTTTCTGCTCTCAAGAGAATCAAATCTTATTGTCACTCTACTCAGACACAAGAACGCTTATCTGATTTGGCATTAATGTCCATTGAGAAATCATTCCCTCAGAAACTTAAAACCATCCCAACAGTATTTTCAATAACAAAGTCATCAAGACATTTTCGTCCAAACAAGACGGATATAATTAACATATAAATGAGTAAGTAATTTAAAATGTAGTGAAGTCATTAGAAAATATTACTTTAATGTTAGCCTTCTGAATATAATTAAGTTGTTATTTATTATGTCAGCGGTAGCCCAGAACCCAAAACCAGTATGCGCCACTGAGCCTGTCACGGGCAAATATTTACTTTACTTTCTCGCTTCGTTGCAATGTTGATCGAGATGGGACGTGCCTTTGACGTTTGTGTGGTGACTGATATGTGGTCGCTACTGGTTAGTTTGTGGAGAGTAAGTAAAGGTTCCTACCACACCTTGATAGGCGTATGGGGAATATGTTGTTAGTGACCATATTTTTTCTATGTCCATGGCAAACAATTTTGACGCGAATTGGTCGGTATCACACGAGGATGCCTTTACTCCCGGAAAATATCAGGTACTCATTTTTAGAGGCTGGGTGAACTCCGGAGCTTTGTAGGGCAGAAAAAATATCCTCCCTTCTGGGGATCGAACTCGGATTCTTTTGAAGCGAGCGCACTAACTACACAGCCCACCAATGAATTTAACTGTAGATTGTGTGTTCTGTGTTGCCATGCATGAATGTAAACAAGTTAAAAAGTAAAAACCCCGTCACGCCAAGTGGCGTATAGGGAATGTTAGTGATAATAAATTTACAGACTTTCAGCACATGATTTTTGGGGTAAATGTGGTCGGTATTACGCCCGTGCTGCTTTACTTTCACAGAAAAAAAATCCTGTACCCATTAAAGGCTGGTGAACCCGGAAGCCGTCGGTGGGATGTGAACCTATCTCATGTCCTTTTGTAGGCCAGTTTACTACCACTGAGCTATCGCGGCTCCCAGGTACGATGTGAGGACTGCAACATACTTTCTTCAGTGTAGACTCGCTTTGTCTTCATGCCTGTTTAGCTGTACAAGTTTAGATTTAAATAAACTTTTCTACATATCTCCGTTCCCGCTGTCGTTTATCTTTATCTCGCATCTTTCATGTCGTCTGCTGCGATTGTCAGTGACTTTAACCTTTAGAGTTATCTTAATCTTTTATTAGAAACAAATAGTTCTTGCTTGTTGAGTCATACAAGTAGGGCCAAAGCAAAGAAAATGGACAAAAATGCGAATCTGCAGTTCGTTCGTTCGTTCGCTTTCGTCAGCTTTGACCTCTGACGAAGTCCCACCCACTCAATTTTGTGGGACTGAATTTTGCGTGTAAAGTCTGTTTTATCCCATTACAGGATGCCCCTCGCCATGCAGGCAGATTACTCCGACTTCAGAGGTACTAATTTTAGGGAATTAGTAAAACCAAGGTGTCCTCGCCAGGGTACGAACCCCGGCTGTTGCAGTGGTAAGCCAACCGCCTATCGATTGCGCTAACCGGACACCCCGAATCTGCAGTAAAGCCATGTGGCTAGGAGAAATAGAACAAATCATCATCATCATTGAGTGCCGTCTCCGCAACGAAGGTTGGCTGCCATGGAGCGCCCATTTTGCTCTATCTCTTGCTTTGATGGTGCAGGTTGTATCGGTTGATTTGTCCATCTTTTGATGTTACTCGTCCATTTAATCTTGGTCTGCCTCTGCCTCTTTTACCTTGTATTTTCCCCTCCAGGATCACTTTCAGTAGGCTGTTGTGTCTTTTAACATGGCCTAAGAATCGCATTTGTCTTGTTCTAATTGTGTTCAGAAGTTCTCTTTTCATTTTTAGTTGTTTAAGACTTTGTCATTTGTTTTCTTTTCCTTCCATCCAATTCTACCTATTCTTCTATATATCCACATTTCAAAGGCTCAATTCTCTGTTCTGTTTCTTGTCTAATGTCCATGTTTCTGCACCATATAGGAATATTGAGAAGATGTAACATTTTGCTATTCTTAGTTTTAGCTCTGGTGTTATTTGCTTTGATGTTAGTATGTCCTTCATGACATTAAAATTACTTTTTGCCATTCCTATTCTTTTGTTTATTTCAGTTGTACATTTTCCCATCACTGGTTATAGTATGTCCAAGGTAATTAATGTTCTGAACTGTCTCAAGGTCTATTCCTTCAATTTTGATATCCACTTGTGGGTTTTGAGTATTTTCTTGTTTATGATAATAGTTTTAGTCTTTTTGATATTCATATCTAGTCCATATTTTTTGCTTGTCGTGTTTATTTCATTAAGTAATTGTTGTAGGTCTTTAGGATTTTCTGCTAGTAGTACAGTATCGTCAGCATATCTTAGGTTATTGATTATCTTTCCATTATTTGTAGGCCTGGCATCTCTCTGATTTTTTAAAGATTTGCTCAGTGTATAGATTGAACAAGCTTGGTGATAGGATGCATCCTTGTCTTACTCTCTTTTTATATCAATGGGTGTAGAGAACTCTTTGTTATATTTTATTATTGCTGTTTGCTCCAGTATAGATTGCATATTAGTCGTATATCCATGTCATCTAGATGTATCTCTTTTAGGCATTCTATAAGTTGTTTGTGGTGTACTCTATCAAAAGCTTTGGTGTAGTCTATGAAGCAGGCATATATTGTTTTGTTTACTTCTGTGTATTTTTCGATTAATGTTCTCATGCAGAATATGGCTTCTTTTGTCCCGCTATTTTTCCTAAATCCAAATTGCTGCTCATCTAATTCAGTATTGATTTTATTCTGAATCCTTCCTTGTATAACTTTTAGCAAGATTTTTGTAACATGGGCTCATTAGGCTTATTGTTCTAAAGTCACTGCATTCAACTGCACCATTCTTTTTAGGCAATGCAATGAAAGTTGATGTTTTTAGTTCATTTGGTATGTATCCTGTGTGGTATATGTCGTTGCATATGTCTGTAATCACTTCAATGCCAAAATCTTCAAGTGCCTGTATCATCTCTATCTGTATGCTTTCAGGTCCTGCTGCTTTTCCCCTTTTCATTGTTTTTATAGCTTTTTCCACCTCAGATTTTAGATTTTATAGCCTGATGTACATTTTATAACTGGTTTCTTGTCCCTTTGATCATGAAATAGTTCTGTTATATATTCCTGCCATCTATCTATGATATCCTTATTGTCTGTTAGCATTTTTCCTTTTTTGTCTGCAATGCATCCACCTTCTGTGGCTTTTTTATTTTTATTAGTCATTCTCTTTATTTCTGTGTGCATTCCTCTTAGGTCTTGTTTGCTTTCCATAGTTTCTATTTCTCTACATTTTTGGCTGAGCCAGTCTTCTTTTGCTTTTTTGCACATTTTTGCGGATCTCATTATCTATTTTATTGTATTGGGCAGTGTTCTTCGCTTGTCTCCTTTCTTCCATTTTTTCTAAGATGGTGTTAGTTATCCATTTTTGTTTTTTGTTCTTTTCTCTTTTGGGTAAGGTGTCACAGGCTTTTTGTATGCTTTTCTTATGCATTGCCATTTGGTTGTTACTTTTCATCAGGATTTTCTCTTCTGTATTGTTCAATTCCTTCCTCTAGCAGCTTCTGGTATGTGTTCTTTACTTGTATTGTATAGGTATCTTTAATATCTTTTTGATTTAAAGCTGTTATGTCGAGTGGGGTTTGTTGATGAATCAGATTTTTGCTTGTTTCTCTTTAGTTTGATTTTCATTTTAATCATTACAGGATTGTGATCAGAATTAATATCTGCTCCTGGGTAGGTTTTGGCTTTCTTTACGCTGTTACGGAACCTTTCTTTTATATCATTATGTAATCTATTTGATTCCTCTTCCTATCTCCAGGGCTTTTCCATGTGTATAGTTTCCTTTTCTCTGGAACAAATATATATATATATATATATATTATATAATATATATATTATATATATATATATATATAATAATATATATATATATATATATATATATATTAAAGAACGGTATTTTTAAAGATTACAAATAAGTGGACGACACAAATTAGAACGTTTCGGCTCAATAGGCCTTCAGCAGGAACAATATACAACACAAACACAGATATTTATTTATCTATATCATGTATAATGTAGATACAATATAATTAAAATTGTAATACATATCTGTGTTTGTGTATTATATATATCCTATAATGGAAAATAGTGAACAAGAATAATCATCGAGTTAAAAAATATTCTTTCGCAGTTAATTCATACAAAAGAGCAATACATCTAGAGATGATAAACGGAAACCTATATATGTGTATATTCAAACGGACTTCCGTTTAAAAACATGGTGGAATGAGGTCACTTCGCTGGACCGCTGCAGAAGTTGCACTAGGGAACTGATTAGCTTCGGCTCTACGGTGTAATTTTTCTGCCTCTGAGATAATCAATTGATCCAGTTAGCAAAGTTCACCGATGATAACAGGTTGTACTCACCTCATTGTTCTTCATTGTCAAGTCAAAGTTTGTGAATACGACCTCTCCTGCCTACGATATATGGTAATTACGTCAACACATCGTGTGATGTTCCAAAACCGTCGATGTAATTGTATAACGCCAAGTTCTTGCATTGTACAACTCCTTGCTAAGCTCTGCTCAGTCTAGTCAAGTTCAGTTTTCACTTTGAAATTGTGCATCAGCTTTTCGTGTGCTGTTGACTGTTTTTACTATAGTAACTGGGATATTGTGAGGGCAGCCATTGTTGTGTGAGCTACGTAACCAAGTTAGATGCATAGCCCTAGGACGATCGTACTCTAATCAATGAAAGACGGAGTGGGGTTTCGTACATGACGTGTCAGCATCGGTGAGACTACCGGAAGTTCGTGATAGTTAGGAGGGTCTTATAGTCTGTTGTGTGATGGTGATGGTCTAATCACCAACTAATTACTACATCAAGCTTGGGCAGATGGTGCTCGTAACCTGGGAGGGCCGACCATCTAAGGGCAGAATCCCCTACAGAAAAGATAATCTTTGCCTTACAGGAAGATTAAGGACAATCAATGGCTAAAGGAAAAGCAAACCTGAATAATGCTGGCTGAAATCGGATGCACTAGGCCACAGGCGCAGAAACAGTGCAACGTTTTAACAAGTAATCAATCAGACTGGATCTAACAGACTCTAATTATGATAGAAACTACCGCTGACCGGAAAGGCTTCAAGAAACGGCTAAATATAATACACTGAATGCGGAGGGCATATGCCACAAAAACATGCTCTAACAATCAGACTAGCAGAGGAGGAGATAGACGTTGCCTGCATCCAGGAAACTCATCTTAATGATACGCAGATTTATGATCAGGGGCTACCAAACATTTAGACAAGACAGGGAAGGTCACAAGGGTGGAATTCTTAAACTTATTAAAAATTCCATCCCAGCAAAATTGATAGATGTAGTCACAAACGGAGAGGCAGAAATCATTGTACAGACCTATACATTAACTCCGCTAGTATAAGGATATTTAATATATACTGTCCAAATAACAAATTACTGAAGCTGGACTCAATGGAAATAACACCATCAAAGTTGTCTGGTAGTATGAGACTTTAACAGCCACTCTGAAAGATGGGGATATAAGGAGTCCAATGTTCGAGGTGAAGAAGTGGAAGAATGGGAAATAGACAACAATCTATTCCTCATAAACTCTAGCGAGGACCCCCCCCCCCCCCGACCTTCTACTCAAAAAGATGGAAAACAACTTCCACTCCCGACCTAGCATTTGCAACTGGAGACATATCTATCAAAACAACCAGAAAAGTGATGAACCAACTTGGAGATAGTGACCATAGACCAGTCAAACTTTCAGTGGCTCTTGCTCACAAACAGGAGTTGCAAATACCTCTTCCCCGCTGGAACTATAAGAGAGCAGATTGGGCAATGTTTGCAAGGCTCACTGATGCATAACTTGCGCCTATAAACACCCACGAAAGAAGGTCAATAATATGATAGAGCGGTTAACAAATGGAATCCTGAGATCTGCTAAAGAATCCATTCCTAGAGGAGCAAGAAGAAATTACAAGCCATACTGGAGCAAGAAATACAAAGAATAGAAGAGGAACTGGATTCTGCCAGAGAACTAGCTGAAATATCACACAGCACAGAGAGCAACATTGCCTACAAAGCAGCCTCGGCCAAATGCAGACGTGAGGTCATGATATCAGCAAGACAGAGCTGGATAGACAAAACAGAGAGCCTTAATCTAGACAAAAATGGTCATAAACTATGGAAACTTGCGAAAGCTCTGAGCGACGAAAACAACTGCCGACCTCCAATATCATTAGCACACAATCAGAACATTCTCACGGCAAAAGGGCAGCAAATCTACTGATAGAGACTTACAAAAACATTAGTAGAATAAACCTTCAAATGGACAAACAGAAAGCTGCAAGACGGGAAAACCAAGATGCAAAACACATGTCTTTAGCACCAGAAGAGCATCAGACGACCATCTTTACCCCAACTGAATTAGATGTTGCCCTCAAAGGATTGAAGCTCAAAAATTCCCCTGGTAAAGATGGAATCTCCAACGAAATGCTCCTAAATCTGGACAGAAAGCCAAGAGCCAGCTTCGAAGGATAATAAATGCTAGCTGAAAGAGAGGTCATGTGCCGGCAATCTGGAAGAAGCTATTATGGTGCCCATCCTCAAGCGTGGAAAAGACCCACTAGACCCAAAAAGCTATAGACCAATTAGCCTATTGAGCTGCCTGAGTAAACTCATGGAAAGGCTGGTTAACAGAAGACTTATGTGGCATCTGGAGACAAAACAACAAATCGAACCACAACAAAGTGGCTTCCGTCAGAACCGATCAACTGAAGACCTGGTCACCTACATCGCACAGGAAATAGAGGATGCTCTACAATAATAGAAACACACACTGGCAGTGTGGGTCGACATGGAGAAGGCTTTTGATAGGGTTTGACGAGAGGGTTTAAAGAACAAGCTTTTTAGACTTGGAATCCAGGTCGTTTATTCAATTGGGTCTCTCAATACCTTCAGGATAGAACGGCCAGAGTACAAGTTCAAGGTCAACTAAGTAAGAAGGTCTCTATCGAACAGGGTGTCCCACAAGGCGGAGTCTTGTCCCCAACACTCTTTTTAATTGTCATAAATGACATCGTAATGGACATTCCACCCAGAATACACTCAGCAATATACGCAGATGATCTGGCGTTATGGGCTCGCGAGGAAAGTATGTCGGTGGCTGGACCCAGGATGCAAGATGCCCTAGGTGAACTTGAAAAATGGATGAACACCTGGTTCTTACCAATTAACGAAAAAAACTACATACACAATTTTCAGCCTATCAAGAAACCCACTCTCTGCAAACTTGAAGATAAAGATCATACACTCCCTATTGACCAAAACCCAACATATCCTGGCGTCACCATGAATCGCAGAATAACTTGGAAAAATCAGACAGACAGAGCAAGGAAAAAAGCCAGAAAGCGAACAAATATTATGAAGAAATTGGCAAGAACGGACTGGGGGGCAGACAGCACTATTTTGAAAAGACTATACGTAGGAAGAGTCAGACCAGTTTCTAGAGTATGGAGTTACAGCCTGGGCTATGGTTTCCAAATCACACCTTAGCAAAATTAACAGAACGCAGAACCAAGCTGCCCGTATCATCACTGGTGCTATGAAATCTACACCTATCAAGACTCTAGAAACAGTAACAGATTTACAACCCTTAGATGACAGACGGGTCACTAAAAGTATTGCAACAAGCGGAGAAATATAGAAGGCTCCTTAGCCACCCCATGCACCAAAGAATATCTGGTTCCGGAATTGTACGACTAAAGAGGAGCAACTTCGCTGCAATTGCCAATGAACTAACTACTGGAGACCCAGTACTTTCCCAACAATATCGAAACCCTTGAGCCCATCTGATATGTCTCCTCGTGGAAAACATAAAATACCAGAACTTAAGGAAAATATAACAGGAATCATGAAAAAAGGCACCCAATCAGACACATAAAGAAAACACGTAGCAGAAAAACACATACACGATACCTACCCATAGGACTCTTTGTCCCACATATACACAGATGGCTCTGCTACAAATGCCACCAGAAATGGAAGGGGAGGTGTGTTCTTGACGCTGAATAATCAGGACGAGATCACCAAATCAATAGCTACTGGAAAATTCTCAAACAACTTTAAAGCAGAAACTGGGGCCATCATAGATGATGCAACACTGGCTACTCAACACAAAAATAACATGCACAATAATTGGTGATTCTGACTGATGCACTGTCAGTACTATCAGCTCTAAAAATCCCCAAGAACAATGAACTAGATAATTTGAGAACAACCCTGGACCAACTATGCAATAACTTCCAGAGAGTAGTCATTCAGTGGATACCACCACACTGTAAGATACACGGGAACGAACGCGCAGACAAATTAGCTAAAGATGGAGGGATATTACCACAAGAGAACCATTCGCTCAGTGACGATAAAGCCAAATCCATGCTCAAAGGTCAGTTCCATGAACAATGGAAACCAGAACACCCAAAGCAAAACGAGTGACGGATACCACCAACTGTCAAGGAGGGATCAAGTCATCATACTTCGCCTACGCACTGGCCACAATAGAATGAGAAATCACATGTTCACCAAATTCAAAATAGATACAACCAGCCTATGCCACTGTACACTGGACAATATGACTACAAAACATGTTCTACAGGATTTCCCCCAGTACACAGACCTGAGAAGAGCAATGTGGTCCACGCCAGTAGTGTATATGGCACTTAGGACCGTGGAATGTTCGTTCAAACGCAGATCTATCTATCTATCTTTCGTTCGCCTGAAGCATTGTCTATATCTGCAATGTCGTTTTCCTGTATAAATGTTACTGTCTTTTGTAATTCTTGCAGTGGCCCATATAGTTTTGTCTGTAGTGTTGTATCTATGGGCCAATGGATTTTCCTCAGTCTACTATATTCAGTGCAGTCTTGAAGTATGTGTTCAGCAGTCTGGGGCGCCTGTCCACATGTACAAGTAGTTGAGGTGCCGATCTTGAATTTTGTATACATGTGACTATGGAGTCGATTGTGTCCTGTTCTGAGACGTATAATGATAACTTGTTCATATCTATTCATATTATAAAAGGCATCCTGATTTGGGGCTTGTGGTCCTCTGATTGATTTGATTATCTGTTTCTTATGATGGTATGTAACAGGTGTATCTAGTTGTGTGCCTGTTGAACCTTCCTTTGCCAACTGATCTGCTTTCTCATTTCCTGGTATTCCACAGTGAGATGGGATCCACTGCAGGGCAACCCTGTGGTGCTTGCAGAGTTCAGTCAATAAGGTCTGCAGATGTGGTAATTTTCTGGATTGTAGTGCCTGGAGTACTGATCTTGCATCTGTCAAAAACACTACAGGCTGCGGGCTAAGATTAATGTTCAGCAGTTTTTCTATTGCTAACTTTATTGCTTGTATTTCTGCATCATAATTGTGACAATATTTCCCTGTTGCTATTTTATTCATATCCCTAGTGTTATTTGGGTATTCTATATATGCACCTGCTCCCCCATTTTTTACTGCATTCTGTGCTGATCCATCTGTATACACACGAATCCATAGGTCTTGTGGGTATTCTTCATCCAGGAAACTGAGAGTTATTGTTTTTTCGCTGTAGACTATTCTGTTCCTCTTTATCAACTATTCCTTTCACTTCTGTCCGTATTTGAACTGATAATCCAGATTCCTCTGTCCAGGGAGTCTGTTCTGGTATGGGCAGTAGGGGGTTAACAGCTCTTGGCATGTCTGGTGTTTGTCTACTAATACGCTTGGCTTGGTGGATAAAACTGCTTCTCTTAAGTCGTCCCAATGCAAGATTTTGGAATCGGTCCTTCATTGGATGTCTCGGCATGCAAGCAAATTTTTCTGCCTGTATCAGCACCTTTGTGTCCCTCCGTTCTCTCAGTGCTGGTATCCTCCACAATTTCTCCATCTCTAATATTGGTGTTGATTTCATTGCTCCTGTGATGACCCTAAGTGCCTGTTTTGTACTTTATCCAGTTCTTGAAGTGTGGTGTTTGATGCTGAACACCATGCAGATGATCCATATTCTAAATGTGGGCGTATACTCTGTTGGTAAACTTTACTGAGTATTTTCCCACTCGCACCCCACGTAGTTCCACACAGCTTTCTTAGAATAGCCAATTTTCTCCTTGCTTTTTGGGTTGCCTTATTTATCTGCTGTTTCCAAGATAGTTTGTTATCAAATGTAACTCCGAGATACGTAGCCTGTATGTCTTCTTTCACAGGCTCATTGTTTATATAGATGGCTCCTGCTTTTGTTTTGGGGAAAGAGTGAAAAGTGTAGTACTGCATTTGTCTGTATTGATGCTGATACACCATCTATTTGTCCATGAATTCAGTGCATTCATAGCTCTTTGTAACAATTTGGAGGCCACTGTTGCATACTCCTCTGTGCACCACATTACCAAGTCATCTGCATACATTGCACTTGATACCATGTGGTAGTTCAGTAACTAGGTCATTGATGTAGATCAGAAAAAGTGTTGGAGATAGTACCCTCCCTGTGTGCCCTGCGCAGTAAGACCTTCTTACTCTTAAGACCATCCAGTTGCACTCTGGCTCTCCTGTTATGCAGGTATGCTTTGACCCATTTGTACATCCTGCCATTTACTCCATAATTTCTCAGTTTCTTCAAAAGCCCTTCCTTCCATACCTTATCAAATGCTTTCTTTAGGTCTATCCATGCTGCTAGTACCAGTTTCTTTTCTTGAAACGCATCCTCAATTTCCTGGGAAAGATAGGTTGCCTGATCTTCGGTAGAGTAACACTGTCTTAAGCCTGCTTGTTGTGGGACAAGGAGATTTTCACTTTCCAGGTACCACTGCAGTCTGAGATTGATTATACGTTCCATTGTTTTACACAAACAGCTTGTAAGGCTGATTGGTCTATAGCTGGATGTCATTGAACCATCTTTTCCTGGCTTTAGTAATGGTATCATAATTGCTTCTCTCCATGCCTGTGGCACTTTACCTGTGATCCAGCAAATGTTGTAGATCTGCAGTAGTTTTGCTTTAGCTGCAGTTCCCAAGTTCTTAATCATTTCATTAGACACTCCATCACTACCTGGTGACTTTTTCATTTTTAATTTGGATATTGCCAGCTCTAGCTCTCTTTGTGTAATGGGTATTTCCATGACTTCATGTGCAGTCTCTTCTTGTCTTGCATTTTGTTGTTTTAGACGGGTCTCTTGACGTTTCTCTAGGCTAATTTCAATATTGTTGTCATTTGCAAGGAGTCTGCAAAGTGATTTGCTGCATGTTTACCTGTTAGAATGTTTCCATCCTTCTTCAGTGTAATTTTTGTGTTCCCTTCTGTACCCTCATCATTCAGCTGTTTTACAAGCTTCCACACTTTTCTTGTGTCTCGTTCTAGATTCATGTACTCTGTTTTCTCTTTCCAACTTCTCCGTCTGGCTTGTAGTTTAGCCCATTGAAATTTGGCTTTAGCATGCTGATAGTTATTGTGGTGTTCCTGGCAGGGGTTATTTTCTGCTTGTTTTCGAGATGTTTCCATGTCATTGTGCAGTTGCTCTAGTTCACTATTCCAGTATGGTTTGTAGTGTTTCCGTGCCCCTCTGGGTATTGTTTTCACTGGCAGCTTGTATTATTAGTCTACTGAATTCATCAACTATTTTGTTTGATGTCTCTGTCTGTATTTAGATCTTTAGTCAGTACACTGGTGTAATGTTGATACATTTTCCAGTCTGCCTTTTTGTAATTCCATCTGGAGAGAGTGCTGCTCTCCCTGACGGCCTCATTTTGCACCACTAAAAGACAGGTCGGTGGTCGCTGCCTCCAAGTTGTTTCCCAACAATACGTGTGATATTCCAATCCAGGTCTGGTGAATGGAAAGCAAGGTCTGGTGTAGATGTGGTATGCCATGATCTGGAATAGAATGTTGGTGGATCTGTTGCCTGGTTTAATAGTATAAGCCCATTGTCATCCTGCCAATTTTCAAGTTCTTCACCTCTCTTGTCCATATCTTCATAGCCCCAGCTCTGTGAATGGCTGTTAAAGTCTCCACATACAATTATTCTTTCTTTTAATGTAATTGTGTCTAGTGCTAGTGGGCGGTCACTCGGACAGTAGTAGTTTAGTAGATGGAAGTCTGTATTTCCTGTCCTGAGGTGCAGTATTTGATATTCCGCCCATCCATATACACTTCAATCTGACATGCATTAATGTTGTTCCTTACAAGAGTCAGTATTCCGCCCTTTTGTCTGTTTTTCCTGTCAGATCGGTAGCACTGGTATCCCCTAATCTTCAAGGCTATGTCGTTGTTTAGATGGGTTTCCTGCAAACAGCATATGCTTACTTGTTCTTCATGCAGGATATTTTCTAATTCTATCTTTTTACTGTACCCATCTCTTTGCTGTTGATGCCTTCAGCATTCCAGTGCATTATTTTGAGTGGTCTTATTTGGGTTGGCCAGTAACTCTATTCTCTCGCCCCCTGACTCCACAGAGCGATTGAGAAGGACATCCAGTAATATAGGTTGGGCCCTTTCGAGGCTGAGGGCCCGGCGCTGCACCTGCCTGAGTGTCCATCACAGGGCGAGTGCCATATCGATTTGCAGTTATAGGCATGCTTCCCATTGGCGTGAGTGCGTGGCATCCTGATTTTTGTAGTGCGCCTTTTGGCTGGTTGCCTCCGACTTCAGCACTTAAAATTGCTAGAGCAGACTGTGGTCTTGCACGGGTGTAGGAAGGCCTGGCCAGTCTTGGTTTTCAGTCCCTGGTGACTGTTAAGCCCCATCCCCACGTCAATGTTTCTGCACCATACAGGAATATTGAGAAGATGTAACATTTTGCTATTCTTAGTTTTAGCCCTGGGGTTATATTTGTTTTGATGTTAGTTTACTTTTCATGAATTAAATTTGAAAATAAAAGTTATCAAACATTATAGGAAAGGATGTTCAAATGTTACTGAATCTTAATTATCATCTATGATCTACGAAATATCAAGTTATCAATGTACTAGTCATCGATAAGTCTCCATTGTATGATATCGTATAGGAAATGGCCATTTATTATCTTAAAGATAAAGCTTCCCGTGACTTGTGGTAATTGCTAATTATAATTACTATGAAATTAAACAGAATTGTTGTGTTCATACATTCATATAATTTTGTAACACATTCTTCATCTACCAGCAAACTCTCTCCAGAATTGTATCTTTAGGAAACACTTTACAAGCAGCTCTATTTGGTGCTAATCTTATAACTATATATATATAGGTATATAAAAGTTTATAAAAGTTTATAAAGGTATATAAGGTATATACATAGATATCATCATCATCATCAGTGAATGCCGTCTCCGCAAGACGAAGGTTGGCTACCATGGAGCGCCATTCTGCTCTGTCACTTGATTTGATGGTGCAGGTTGTCATAGGCTGGTTTGTCCACCTTTTGGTGTTGCTCATCCATGTTAGTATTGGTCTGCCTCTGCCTCTTTACCTTGTATTTTCCCCTCCAAGATTACTTTTAGTAGGCTGTTGTGTCTATTAACATTATATATATATATATATATTATATATATATATATATATATATATATGCGATCAAGACTTAATCAGAGTAGGTTTCCAGACTTTCTCATGAAGTCAGCTGTCTGTTTAAGCGAATCGATTGCCCCATATAGTTTCTCTTCCATGGAGGTGGGCGTGAGTAGTGTATATTGGCACTTAGGACCGTGGAATGTGCGTTCAAACGCAGATAAATCCTTATATAAATAGTCTACACGCGCATCAACGCACATTTTTTTTTCCTTATATGAGAGTCTTCATTTTTTCTTATATGAGAGTCTACCCGCCCATTTTGGTTCCGGTTGACCTCTCGTTGACCTCTCAACCTCTCGTAGTGGGGTGTTGTGAAGGCGTCGAAACGCACCTAATTCCTTATATAAATAGTCTACACGCGCATCAACGCACATTTTTTTTTCCTTATATGAGAGTCTTCATTTTTTTCTTATATGAGAGTCTACCCGCCCATTTTTGTTCGGTGACCTCTCGTTGACCTCTCGGGTGACCTCTCGTGGCGGCGTCGGGTGACCTCCCGCGGCGGTGGTGTTGTGAAGGGGTGGTGAAGGGGTGGGCGGTGGTGGTATCATAAATCTATTATATTCTTTGTACTTCAATGGTTCCGTAACTTTATACATTATACTCTCAGGCAATAAAAAACAGTGACAAGTTTATTTATTTATTGTTTTAAAAACTTCCTTTAGAATTAAAGGTAACAGCTTAGGCTGTTACACACGCTACACGAAGCTACGTTAACGAAGTAACTACACGCCAAACGCGAAACACCGCGTTTAATGTTAAGCGAGATCAAAGAGCTCGGTTCCGTTAGACGCGCCGCAAGGGGCCGCGTTTACATCAAAGGATTATCTAGAGTTTATCCTTGACCACGCTAATAAATTTATCGGCTAGCCGGTAAGTGTTCATCATGAGTGTCATTTAACAGGGGAATTTTACGATACCGATGTTTTAATGTGAGACGCTTGGGGAAATTAACAGTGACAAGTTATTTATTTATTGTTTTATTCGTATATATTTCACAATAGATAACACAGGGGTAGACAATAATGTATTGTTTAACTATTGTACATTATAGACAAGTATAATACATAAGAAACAAAGTAGTTATTTACAAGTGTTAGCCATGATAGTGTTAAATGGATAAAGGGGAGGTGGTCACGTTGTCAGAATGGACCTGTCGCTTGATGGGGTGAGGTAGTACGTTGGAAGTTGTAGTAGTAGGTTAGAAGTTGGCGTGAATTAGAGGTAGTTGGTTGTGGACGTTGTAATTGTAGAGGTAGTTGGTTGTGGACGTTGTAATTGTAGAGGTAGTTGGTTATGGACGTTGTAATTGTAGAGGTAGTTGGTTGTGGACGTTGTAATTGTAGAGGTAGTTGGTTGTGGAAGTTGTAATTGTAGAGGTAGTTGGTTGTGACGTTGTAATTGTAGAGGTAGTTGGTTGTAGAAGTTGTAGTTGTAGATGGTTGTGGACGTTGTAATTGTAGAGGTGGTTGGTTGTGGACGTTGTAATTGTAGAGGTAGTTGGTTGTGGACGTTGTAATTGTAGAGGTAGTTGGTTGTGGACGTTGTAATTGTAGAGGTAGTTGGTTGTGGACGTTGTAATTGTAGAGGTAGTTGGTTGTGGACGTTGTAATTGTAGAGGTGGTTGGTTGTGGACGTTGTAATTGTAGAGGTAGTTGGTTGTGGAAATTGTAGTTTTAGAGGTAGTTGGTTGTGGAAGTTGTAGTTGTAGAGGAAGTTGGTTGTGGAGGTAGTTGGTAGTAGAAGTTGTAGTATTGAAAGTTGTAGTTGTAGACGTAGTTGGTGTAGAAGTTGTAGTAGTGAAAGTTGTAGTAGAGCAGGGGACGACGTTCAAATTAACAGACGACGACTTTTATTCGACTGACTCAACAAGCAAAGACCAAAACGTTACTCCCAAACCCACGAAAGCTTAGACTTTGGAGTTTTAGATCTTTAGCACTTCAACGAATAACAGACAACAGTAATGGTGAACCTTACAGATAAGAAAACTTAGTTCCAAACCCCAAATTTCGTCTCATAACTAAAAAGTTGAACTCAAAACATTAAAAATCTAGGTCCAAAGTCAAAATAGTTAGACACAGTAGGGCAAAAGGGCATATTCTTTCCAACCAATACTTCCTATTCTTCTACACATCTGCATCTCGAAGCCTTCGAATTTATATTCAATGTTTGGCTACTGACTATATTTTTGCGCCGATTGCTCAGAGTCGATTCTATATTCAACCACTGAACTCTCTTTCTATTGGCTGCATGTCTCTCTCTCTCTCCTCTCTCTCTCTCTCTCCCTCTCCATCGCTGTCTCTTTCGCTCTTGCGGGTTCTCTCTCTCTCTCTCTCTCTCTCTGCCATGTCGTTGCATCAGACATGTATGTCATATCGTTATATATCAGACACGCATTTTGTCGACTGTGTCGAGATGGATGAATGTAGGTTGTCTAGTGTGTCGGGATGGATGCATGTAGGTTGTCGACTGTGCCATGATGCTTGTTTGTAGGTTTTCTAGTGTGTCGAGATGGATGAATGTAGGTTGTCTAGTGTGTCGGGATGGATGCATGTAGGTTGTCGACTGTGCCATGATGCTTGTATGTAGATTGTCTAGTGTGTCGAGATGGATGCATGTAGGTTGTCGACTTTGTCGAGATGGATGTATGTAGGTTGTCTAGTGTCGCATGATGGATGCATGTAGGTTGTCGACTGTGTCATGATGGTTGTATGTAATTGTCGAGTGTGCTCCAACAAACCGCCGTGTCATTTAAACTTCTTTGAACACAATGGCACGGATGGTCACCAGAAGAAACCTCATTATGAGAAACCGTCTGGAGAAAATCCAATAACCCTTTCGTCAACCATATTTAACATACCTAGTTAAACTTCAATCTCAACAATACTTATCATACCTACTTTAAACACATTAATAAATTGAATAACCTTTTATCGATAAGCCTTAACGTACTTTAAGAGAAAACAATCCAACTTACTGTGTAAAATAGAATCTCAATCCGTTAGAATGAATAGTAACTTTCCTTGAAGCAACCAAACTTATAACACGAAAGCCCTGAAGGGTCTAGTTTAAATATAAATTGGTAACAAATGAATACATTATCCAATCAGAGAGTGACTATGCCAACATCGACTGATATCTGGATTAACCAATCAGAGAAGAGTATTAGCATGGGAGGCGGAGCAAAGAAATGACTGATATCTGTATTATAACCAGTCAGAAAAGAGCATTACTATGAACGGCAGAGTGATTAACCAATTATAGAAGAGCGTAACTTTGAAAACGGTTCCAGTTCCATCTTAAGGTAAATGAATTGGTCGGGTTCTCATCGAGGATCGTGGGCGTTTCTAGTCCATAGAATGTGTTTGGATAAACTTATGAAGGAGTTTATGTGCCTAGGGGTTGATATCATTCATACATATGATAAGACGTGTAAGAAACATTCCAAGTTTTATAAAGCGATGGCTAACCTAGTATATACATGATCGGAGAGAAATGAGCTGTTATTTACTGGAATAATTCAGAGAGTCGGTGGTCATGATATTTACGCCACGTTTGTAACCATCGTTATCGAAATACTTTCAGACCGAATTCACAATTTCGGTCGTCTTGTTGTTCTATATACCCTCGCCTATCGATTAGTTAAGAATCATGTCAAAGACATGATCGACTCTAATTCCGACATTTGTGCTTTAGAGAAGGACTTTGGTACTTGGACCGGTGTTATCATCGGAAGAGAATTGGAGAGTGGTTACTAAAAGAAGGTGGTTTGGAAAATTTTCTAGACCTCTCTAACGAAGAAGCTACAACACTTTGGACTCTACTTCGCAACAGCCTTTGGTCTTTAAGAGCTTTACCTAGAAATGTTTATCTGTGAGTTTATATATTTTACCTAATAAAAGTTTGGTAACCCCACAGCATTTGCTACTGCCTTACAATATTGTTTACCAGGTCACGACACCCCTCACACTGATGATGAGGGTTGTCCTGTAGTAGGCCTGCGATTGTAATAAGAATAGTTTGCTCCAGCTTTGAAATCTGAAATTTTCACAAAAAGAGATGGTGTTACTCAGTTCCCCTGTAATGGGGATGTTGAGTTACTAAAAATAGATTTTGATCTCTGATGCAATACCTGATTAGTTACTAAAAATAGATTGTGACCTATGATCAAATAACAGAATACTCATTGTACTGGTGACCAATTGAGACTGTATGTACTCATTCACCCAATACTCTCACATCAATATGGAAAAGTGAATTCCCAGTCATAGAAAAGTATGTTGTCACGATAGGTGTGTCAATAACAAGGAACAAAAATCATTAAAGACATCCTAATTAAGTTGTGAAATTTTGGTGGTTGAGAGATAAATCTGAAGATAAGCACATCAAACTATAAGAACAAGGAAACAATCGTATATTACACACTCTTAGAGCCAGTGTTAAGTTAACACGTATTTATCTGTAGTTAAAATAGAAGGTTATAAATTGAGTAGAGGTAAACTTATACCTTATGGCTCATCTACTTTTTCGAATAAACTCAAGTTCAGAAGAGGAAGACAGTGATGAAGATAGTGATTTGTCAATGAGCACGCAAACCACGACAATATGGCCTAGTGGTAATTTTAATAATGTTTAACTTTAGACTCAATTTTCAAAAAGACAAATATACATGAAAGGTTTTTAAACTCTAGTGAAACCTCTGGCACCTACATCACCGGTTCTCAAAATCAGGGAGCTGGAAGACTGGAGATTCCAACTGAAATAATTAACAACCACTCCTCTACTGGTAATTGAGATATACACATCTTTGAACATGATATTTATTTTGAACACATTAACGCAACGTGGAATGAACAATATGCTTGCAGCCAGCAAGGGGATACACTAAACAGTAGAGCTACAAAGGTAAGTAATTGCTTTGGAGTCGAGTTTACCTTTTGATTTTGATATTCTGTTTCGCCTTCGTTATCTTTATTACTGGGTTATTACACAACTAGTAGAGACATTATCTTTATTGATGATGATAAATAGTAAATTTCCACATGTAATGAAAATTTTGAAACTAGTTGCTAGTAATGATTGACATTATAGTAAAGGAAACCGAAAAAATAAAGACTTATCCTTAATACCATAAAGAAGTAACTGTAACATCAAAGAAAAAAAAAGAAAAAAGACAAGTGGAATAATATTAATACTGGTAAATCCTTTGAAGTGTTATCCTCTGGAGGTGGAGTAGAGTAAATTTTACGTAGAAGCAGGTTTAACTTACCCAAGAGACTCATGGACAATAGGTTACTAGGTGAGAAGCGAAAGAGATATCCAATACTTGGATGTTGTGACTTGTAATGAGAACCGCTGTAATAACTTGTACCAACTTGAAAACGTGAGGGGTGAAAAGACACAGGGAAACAAAGAGAAATGACATCAGCTACAGAGTTGTGCAGAGATATTTTATTATAAAGTGTTTTTCATTTAGAAGTTTTTGCTGGCTTTTAAAACTAAATTGTCTCGTTGCTTCTAGGTTCATTTTTGTGAAGAAACTATTGTTTTAACAATCCACGATGATGAAAATGACGAACCCAATTATTCTTGGCAGCAGTTTTCTATAGACAAGGAGCGCTTCATAAACCGTTATACTAGAATGTGGCAAAATTATTTCCCCCATCCTAGCTATTGATCACAGAGCCAAGATTCTAAAAAGTATTTCAGAAGTAATAGAAACTAAAGTTTAGTTGATATTTTACTTGTCAAGCCCAATCCTGTGTTCACAAGAACACTTCCCTCTAATGAACGTAACATGCTATACTCGAGTTTGTCTCCAACTTGTCAGTTTAGGCCCCGCCCTCTGGATCATCATTTGTTTGATGACTCCATGGATACATCGGCTTCGTGGAACAAACTTCCCATGACTCATCAAAGATGGCCGCTCTCTGAACATGTCTCATCACGTTCAATGACATAGTGCATCAGTTACTATAAATAGAACGTATTCCATTGGTTACTATAATAGACTGACCACGCCCCCTTGTTACAGGGTATAAAGGGCAGCCGTTCTCAGTGCTGCTACATACAGAAAGTCAGAGCCCTGCTACCAAGTCGTGTGCTTTTTAGAATGGAGTCCGTTAGAATGGATATGTGTGATTCCGCTGTTAATGTTGACTGTGATGGTGCTTTTTTCTATGCCGCTCGTAATGGCGAGTATGTAAAGCCTCTACAGAAGAATGGTTTGAAGGCTGTCTCAGTTTCGAGATATCGAGCAAAGACTTTAATTCATCTTAGAAAATACGATGGCAAAACGGGGTTGAAATTCCCAACACGTTACGGTATAACACTAACACAGCCTGAATTTGAGACTTTAGTGGGTCTGAAGTCTACGATTCTCTCAGAGTGTGACAGACTACGAGTAGCCACAGGTGATGCGTCTACGATTCTCTCAGCTGAGTGTGACAGTATACAAGCAACCACTGATGGAGCATCTACATTTCGCTCAGACTATGACAGAGAACAAACGACCAATGAGGGTGAGTGGTCGATCGCTGCTCCTCCCGTTTATGACGACTTCCAGTATCAACAAAGTGACCTTTCGACTGTTCTCACAGACACAGCTCACAAACGAATTGATCCCCGTTCGATCACTAATATAACTGATGGATCTTATGCTATTAAGAACAATAAACAAAATTGTGTTAAATTTTGCGATCCTTGTGTATTTAAAAAACCACGTGGGAGACCACGTAAACTTGTAATTTAAGCATTAAACACATGACTATGTTGTTATATGTGTACTTTTTTAGATGATTTGTATCCATATTTGCACTATTTAAAGCATCATTGTTCAATTATAAACATTTGAATGTGTAACATGTGTTGTCCACGTTGATGTATTTAAATAAATTTATGTTTCATTGTGAAAATAAACATTATAAAAAGATCATATTTGTTTTTTTTTATTTGACTTATTTTAATTTTAATGAGTTTATTCGAAAAAGTAGATGAGCCATAAGGTATAAGTTTACCTCTACTCAATTTATAACCTTCTATTTTAACTACAGATAAATACGTGTTAACTTAACACTGGCTCTAAGAGTGTGTAATATACGATTGTTTCCTTGTTCTTATAGTTTGATGTGCTTATCTTCAGATTTATCTCTCAACCACCAAAATTTCACAACTTAATTAGGATGTCTTTAATGATTTTTGTTCCTTGTTATTGACACACCTATCGTGACAACATACTTTTCTATGACTGGGAATTCACTTTCCATATTGATGTGAGAGTATTGGGTGAATGAGTACATACAGTCTCAATTGGTCACCAGTACAATGAGTATTCTGTTATTTGATCATAGGTCACAATCTATTTTTAGTAACTAATCAGGTATTGCATCAGAGATCAAAATCTATTTTTAGTAACTCAACATCCCCATTACAGGGGAACTGAGTAACACCATCTCTTTTTGTGAAAATTTCAGATTTCAAAGCTGGAGCAAACCATTCTTATTACAATCGCAGGCCTACTACAGGACAACCCTCATCATCAGTGTGAGGGGTGTCGTGACCTGGTAAACAATATTGTAAGGCAGTAGCAAATGCTGTGGGGTTACCAAACTTTTATTAGGTAAATATATAAACTCACAGATAAACATTTCTAGGTAAAGCTCTTAAAGACCAAAGGCTGTTGCGAAGTATAGTCCAAAGTGTTGTAGCTTCTTCGTTAGAGAGGTCTAGAAAATTTTCCAAACCACCTTCTTTTAGTAACCACTCTCCAAATTCTCTTCCGATGATAACACCGGTCCAAGTACCAAAGTCCTTCTCTAAAGCACAAATGTCGGAATTAGAGTCGATCATGTCTTTGACATGATTCTTAACTAATCGATAGGCGAGGGTATATAGAACAACAAGACGACCGAAATTGTGAATTCGGTCTGAAAGTATTTCGATAACGATGGTTACAAACGTGGCGTAAATATCATGACCACCGACTCTCTGAATTATTCCAGTAAATAACAGCTCATTTCTCTCCGATCATGTATATACTAGGTTAGCCATCGCTTTATAAAACTTGGAATGTTTCTTACACGTCTTATCATATGCATGAATAATATCAACCCCTAGGCACATAAACTCCTTCATAAGTTTATCCAAACACATTCTATGGACCAGAAACGCCCACGATCCTCGATGAGAACCCGACCAATTCATTTACTTAAGATGGAACTGGAACCGTTTTCAAAGTTACGCTCTTCTATAATTGGTTAATCACTCTGCCGTTCATAGTAATGCTCTTTTCTGACTGGTTATAATACAGATATCAGTCATTTCTTTGCTCCGCCTCCCATGCTAATACTCTTCTCTGATTGGTTAATCCAGATATCAGTCGATGTTGGCATAGTCACTCTCTGATTGGATAATGTATTCATTTGTTACCAATTTATATTTAAACTAGACCCTTCAGGGCTTTCGTGTTATAAGTTTGGTTGCTTCAAGGAAAGTTACTATTCATTCTAACGGATTGAGATTCTATTTTACACAGTAAGTTGGATTGTTTTCTCTTAAAGTACGTTAAGGCTTATCGATAAAAGGTTATTCAATTTTATTAATGTGTTTAAAGTAGGTATGATAAGTATTGTTGAGATTGAAGTTTAACTAGGTATGTTAAATATGTTTGACGAAAGGGTTATTGGATTTTCTCCAGACGGTTTCTCATAATGAGGTTTCTTCTGGTGACCATCCGTGTCCATTGTGTTCAAAGAAGTTTAAATGACACGGCGGTTTGTTGGAGCACACTCGACAATTACATACAACCATCATGACACAGTCGACAACCTACATGCATCCATCATGCGACACTAGACAACCTACATACATCCATCTCGACACGGTCGACAACCTACATGCGTCCATCTCGACACACTAGACAATCAAAGAAAGCATTTGATAAGGTATGGAAGGAAGGGCTTTTGAAGAAACTGAGAAATTATGGAGTAAATGGCAGGATGTACAAATGGGTCAAAGCATACCTGCATAACAGGAGAGCCAGAGTGCAACTGGATGGTCTTAAGAGTAAGAAGGTCTTACTGCGCCAGGGCGTTCCACAGGGAGGGGTACTATCTCCAACACTTTTTCTGATCTACATCAATGACCTAGTTACTGAACTACCACATGGTATCAAAGTGGCAATGTATGCAGATGACTTGGTAATGTGGTGCACAGAGGAGTATGCAACAGTGGCCTCCAAATTGTTACAAAGAGCTATGAATGCACTGAATTCATGGACAAATAGATGGTGTATCAGCATCAATACAGACAAATGCAGTACTACACTTTTCACTCTTTCCCCAAAACAAAAAGCAGGAGCCATCTATATAAACAATGAGCCTGTGAAAGAAGACATACAGGCTACGTATCTCGGAGTTACATTTGATAACAAACTATCTTGGAAACAGCAGATAAATAAGGCAACCCAAAAAGCAAGGAGAAAATTGGCTATTCTAAGAAAGCTGTGTGGAACTACGTGGGGTGCGAGTGGGAAATACTCAGTAAAGTTTACCAACAGAGTATACGCCCACATTTAGAATATGGATCATCTGCATGGTGTTCAGCATCAAACACCACACTTCAAGAACTGGATAAAGTACAAAACCAGGCACTTAGGGTCATCACAGGAGCAATGAAATCAACACCAATATTAGAGATGGAGAAATTGTGGAGGATACCAGCACTGAGAGAACGGAGGGACACAAAGGTGCTGATACAGGCAGAAAAATTTGCTTGCATGCGAGACATCCAATGAAGGACCGATTCCAAAATCTTGCATTGGGACGACTTAAGAGAAGCAGTTTTATCCACCAAGCCAAGCGTATTAGTAGACAAACACCAGACATGCCAAGAGCTGTTAACCCCCTACTGCCCATACCAGAACAGACTCCCTGGACAGAGGAATCTGGATTATCAGTTCAAATACGGACAGAAGTGAAAGGAATAGTTGATAAAGAGGAACAGAATAGTCTACAGCGAAAAACAATAACTCTCAGTTTCCTGGATGAAGAATACCCACAAGACCTATGGATTCGTGTGTATACAGATGGATCAGCACAGAATGCAGTAAAAAATGGGGGAGCAGGTGCATATATAGAATACCCAAATAACACTAGGGATATGAATAAAATAGCAACAGGGAAATATTGTCACAATTATGATGCAGAAATACAAGCAATAAAGTTAGCAATAGAAAAACTGCTGAACATTAATCTTAGCCCGCAGCCTGTAGTGTTTTTGACAGATGCAAGATCAGTACTCCAGGCACTACAATCCAGAAAATTACCACATCTGCAGACCTTATTGACTGAACTCTGCAAGCACCACAGGGTTGCCCTGCAGTGGATCCCATCTCACTGTGGAATACCAGGAAATGAGAAAGCAGATCAGTTGGCAAAGGAAGGTTCAACAGGCACACAACTAGATACACCTGTTACATACCATCATAAGAAACAGATAATCAAATCAATCAGAGGACCACAAGCCCCAAATCAGGATGCCTTTTATAATATGAATAGATATGAACAAGTTATCATTATACGTCTCAGAACAGGACACAATCGACTCCATAGTCACATGTATACAAAATTCAAGATCGGCACCTCAACTACTTGTACATGTGGACAGGCGCCCCAGACTGCTGAACACATACTTCAAGACTGCACTGAATATAGTAGACTGAGGAAAATCCATTGGCCCATAGATACAACACTACAGACAAAACTATATGGGCCACTGCAAGAATTACAAAAGACAGTAACATTTATACAGGAAACGACATTGCAGATATAGACAATGCTTCAGGCGAACGAAAGATAGATAGATAGATAGACATACAACCATCATGACACAGTCGACAACCTACATGCATCCATCATGCGACACTAGACAACCTACATACATCCATCTCGACACGGTCGACAACCTACATGCGTCCATCTCGACACACTAGACAACCTACATGCATCCATCCCGACACACTAGAAAACCTACAAACAAGCATCATGGCACAGTCGACAACCTACATGCATCCATCCCGACACACTAGACAACCTACATTCATCCATCTCGACACAGTCGACAACATGCGTGTCTGATATATAACGATATGACATACATGTCTGATGCAACGACATGGCAGAGAGAGAGAGAGAGAGAGAGAGAGAGAGAACGAGCAAGAGCGAAAGAGACAGCGATGGAGAGGGAGAGAGAGAGAGAGAGAGACATGCAGCCAATAGAAAGAGAGTTCAGTGGTTGAATATAGAATCGACTCTGAGCAATCGGCGCAAAAATATAGTCAGTAGCCAAACATTGAATATAAATTCGAAGGCTTCGAGATGCAGATGTGTAGAAGAATAGGAAGTATTGGTTGGAAAGAATATGCCCTTTTGCCCTACCGTGTCTAACTATTTTGACTTTGGACCTAGATTTTTAATGTTTTGAGTTCAACTTTTTAGTTATGAGACGAAATTTTGGGGTTTGGAACTAAGTTTTCTTATCTGTAAGGTTCACCATTACTGTTGTCTGTTATTCGTTGAAGTGCTAAAGATCTAAAACTCCAAAGTCTAAGCTTTCGTGGGTTTGGGAGTAACGTTTTGGTCTTTGCTTGTTGAGTCAGTCGAATAAAAGTCGTCGTCTGTTAATTTGAACGTCGTCCCTGCTCTACTACAACTTTCACTACTACAACTTCTACACCAACTACGTCTACAACTACAACTTTCAATACTACAACTTCTACTATCAACTACCTCCACAACCAACTTCCTCTACAACTACAACTTCCACAACCAACTACCTCTAAAACTACAATTTCCACAACCAACCACCTCTACAATTACAACGTCCACAACCAACCACCTCTACAATTACAACGTCCACAACCATCTACAACTACAACTTCCACAACCAACTACCTCTACAATTACAACTTCCACAACCAACTACCTCTACAATTACAACGTCCACAACCAACTACCTCTACAATTACAACGTCCATAACCAACTACCTCTACAATTACAACGTCCACAACCAACTACCTCTACAATTACAACGTCCACAACCAACTACCTCTAATTCACGCCAACTTCTAACCTACTACTACAACTTCCAACGTACTACCTCACCCCATCAAGCGACAGGTCCATTCTGACAACGTGACCACCTCCCCTTTATCCATTTAACACTATCATGGCTAACACTTGTAAATAAACTACTTTGTTTCTTATGTATTATACTTGTCTATAATGTACAATAGTTAAACAATACATTATTGTCTACCCCTGTGTTATCTATTGTGAAATATATACGAATAAAACAATAAATAAATAACTCGTCACTGTTAATTTCCCCAAGCGTCTCACATTAAAACATCGGTATCGTAAAATTCCCCTGTTAAATGACACTCATGATGAACACTTACCGGCTAGCCGATAAATTTATTAGCGTGGTCAAGGATAAACTCTAGATAATCCTTTGATGTAAACGCGGCCCCTTGCGGCGCGTCTAACGGGAACCGAGCTCTTTGATCTCGCTTAACATTAAACGCGGTGTTTCGCGTTTGGCGTGTAGTTACTTCGTTAACGTAGCTTCGTGTAGCGTGTGTAACAGCCTAAGCTGTTACCTTTAATTCTAAAGGAAGTTTTTAAAACAATAAATAAATAAACTTGTCACTGTTTTTTATTGCCTGAGAGTATAATGTATAAAGTTACGGAACCATTGAAAGTACAAAGAATATAATAGATTTATGATACCACCACCGCCCACCCCTTCACCACCCCTTCACAACACCACCGCCGCGGGAGGTCACCCGACGCCGCCACGAGAGGTCACCCGAGAGGTCAACGAGAGGTCACCGGAACAAAAATGGGCGGGTAGACTCTCATATAAGAAAAAAATGAAGACTCTCATATAAGGAAAAAAAAATGTGCGTTGATGCGCGTGTAGACTATTTATATAAGGAATTAGGTGCCTTTCGACGCCTTCACAACACCCCACTACGAGAGGTTGAGAGGTCAACGAGAGGTCAACCGGAACCAAAATGGGCGGGTAGACTCTCATATAAGAAAAAATGAAGACTCTCATATAAGGAAAAAAAATGTGCGTTGATGCGCGTGTAGACTATTTATATAAGGATTTATCTGCGTTTGAACGCACATTCCACGGTCCTAAGTGCCAATATACACTACTCACGCCCACCTCCATGGAAGAGAAACTATATGGGGCAATCGATTCGCTTAAACAGACAGCTGACTTCATGAGAAAGTCTGGAAACCTACTCTGATTAAGTCTTGATCGCATATATATATATATATATATATATATATATATATATATATATATATATATATAATGTTAATAGACACAACAGCCTACTAAAAGTAATCTTGGAGGGGAAAATACAAGGTAAAAGAGGCAGAGGCAGACCAATACTAACATGGATGAGCAACACCAAAAGGTGGACAAACCAGCCTATGACAACCTGCACCATCAAATCAAGTGACAGAGCAGAATGGCGCTCCATGGTAGCCAACCTTCGTCTTGCGGAGACGGCATTCACTGATGATGATGATGATATCTATGTATATACCTTATATACCTTTATAAACTTTTATAAACTTTTATATACCTATATAAAAGATTAGATTCATTAGATTAGATTCCTTAGATTAGACCCCTTAGATTAGATCCTTAGATTAGATTCCTTAGATTAGATCTCGTATATTAGATTCCTTAGATTAGATCCCTTAGATTAGATCCCTTAGATTAGATCCCTTAGATTAGATCCCTTATATTAGACCCCTTAGATTAGATCCCTTAGATTAGATCCCTCAGATTAGATCCCTTTAATTAGATTCCTTAGATTAGATCCCTTTGATTAGATTCATTAGATTAGATCCCTCAGATTAGATCCCTTTGATTAGATTCATTAGATTAGATCCCTTAGATTAGACCCATTTCTTTCATCCAATATCTATAACTAGAATTATTCACTCCAATCTTTAGCATAAGGAACGTTCACTTCTCCCATTATTTGCTGAAGGAATCTTTCACTTCACTCTTTATATATTATGAGAATCCAACACTTTACTCATTACATATTATGAGAACCCAACACTTTACCCATTACATATTATGAGAACCCAACACTTTACCCATTACATATTATGAGAATCCCACACTTCATGAATTACTTATGAGAATCCTAAATTTTGATTACATTTTATGAGAATCCCACACTTCACAGAATACATATTATGAGAATCCCACACTTGATGGATTACATACTATGAGCATCCTAAACTTCGATTACATACATATACCTATATATATATAGTTATAAGATTAGCACCAAATAGAGCTGCTTGTAAAGTGTTTCCTAAAGATACAATTCTGGAGAGAGTTTGCTGGTAGATGAAGAATGTGTTACAAAATTATATGAATGTATGAACACAACAATTCTGTTTAATTTCATAGTAATTATAATTAGCAATTACCACAAGTCACGGGAAGCTTTATCTTTAAGATAATAAATGGCCATTTCCTATACGATATCATACAATGGAGACTTATCGATGACTAGTACATTGATAACTTGATATTTCGTAGATCATAGATGATAATTAAGATTCAGTAACATTTGAACATCCTTTCCTATAATGTTTGATAACTTTTATTTTCAAATTTAATTCATGAAAAGTAAACTAACATCAAAACAAATATAACCCCAGGGCTAAAACTAAGAATAGCAAAATGTTACATCTTCTCAATATTCCTGTATGGTGCAGAAACATTGACATTAGACAAAAAAAAACAGAGCAGAAAATTGAAGCCTTTGAAATGTGGATTTATAGAAGAATAGGTAGAATTGGATGGAAAGAAAAGAAAACAAACGATGAAGTTTTAAAACATCTAAAAATGAAAAGATAACTATTAAACACAATTAGAACAAGACAAATGCAATTTTTGGGGCATGTTAAAAGACACAACAGCCTACTAAAAGTAATATTGGAAGGGAAAATACAAGGTAACAAAGCAAATCAGCCTATGACAATCTGCACCATAAAAGCAAGAGACAGTGGAATGGCGTTTCATGGTAGCCAATCTTCGATGCGGAGACGGCACTCAATGAAGGAACAAAAGGTCTTCAAATGGCAGATATGCCTGAGCAGGGGCTGGCAGGGTATGAGATGAGGTCTTCCTATGGAGAGAGTTAGGAGAAAGATATCACACAAAAAAAGTTCCCACAACTAAGTTAAGGTATGCTCAAACGGAAGTGTTGAAAATAAGACTGTGGAGTGTTGGAAAAAATGAAGGCGTTTCAAAAACACAGGAGGTAGAATTGATCGATAAACGGTAAGAATATCGAAAGTTAGGAAGTGCAGAATACAAATAAATCAATACAAATAAGAGATCCACGTCAGACATGAAAAGGAAATTTTAAAAAAACGTGACGAGGTACCAACAAGTTTAGGTCTGAATCTGTTTGTCGCCCCCAAAACTGTAGTAGTAGTTGTGGCGACAAATAAGAATAGACGAATATTATTTATTATTATAGAGGGAAACTTCCGAGGTGATAATTCAGCCAATCAAAAAGTGTCAAGGAATATGGGTTCGATCGTGCTTCGGACCATATATTGTTCTTTGTCTTTTTCTGTTGTTTGTTTGTCATTTTTTTCTGAGTGCTGTAAACCATATCTCTTCCTCCTATGATTCGCTAATAGTAGTTGTATGTGTTTCATAGTTTGGGAACCACTTGTCCGCTGCAGCTCAGTGCAACATCTTGAAGCGTTGTTTATGTGGGATTGGTCAAGAGCTGAGCAAAAGTTGCCCGTCAAAGCACGAGCAATCAGTAATTGGACAATCTTGAAGTGGTTTAGTTGTGTTGGGGTGGGGCCATTAAAATGACATGCATTATTTGATAGGTCGTCCTGCAGGATGCTGCTCACAGTGTAACGTGCAGTTATCTGATCTTATTAAAGCAGTCACTAATAACTCGGTAGTTCTCTATTGGTGGGCCCTCGGTGGATATGTTACGGTGAAACAGCAGTTTTGATGACATTGCCAGTCAAGTTGTTGCTTATATGTGCGTGTGTCTCAGGTTGAGGTGACTTAGATCAATGCGACCTGCCTGACTTTTGACGTGACCGTTATGGGGAACTGCTGTAGTGGCTGTGGTGTCTAGTGGTCTTCGATCGCTTTAACAGCCTGTTGAGCTGATACCTATAGCGTAAATGTGATTGAACAGTGAGGTAGCTCGCAATTGGAATTGGAATCATATTATGTTTATTTACTATCTCATTCGGGATGTGTGAAAATAAAACAAAAATCGGGTTGTCCTAGTTTAAGTACACACGCTATTTCAGCGAACGAGCGATCTCCTCTTAGCTGACATCACAACAAAGCTACAGTAGTATTAAGAGTGAAAATTACGATTAGCTTTACCCTCGCGTTATTTCTCTTTCTCTACATTTAGGGGTCTTATAATGACACACTCACATACATACACACATACATATACACATACATACACACATGCATACATACATACATACATACACACATACGCACATACATACATATACACATTCATGGGAGCCGCGATAGCTCAGTGATTAGGGAACTGGACTACAAAGGACAAGAGGTAGGGTTCGATCCCAACCAACGGCCTCCGGTTCACCCAGCCTTTAATGGGAACCGGATTACCCCAAAAATCATGTGCCGAAGGTCTGTAAAATGTATGGTCACTAACACCATACTCCCTTTATGCCACTTGCGACGGGGGTACTCTACTTGTGTATACACATTCATACATACACACACATACACACTCTGTACATACATACATACACATATTTTTTAGCCGGAACGGTCTGGAATGCGTACCGTAAACTTGAATGGCCTGGGTACACACTTTATAAATAATTGACAACAAGCATTGCTATCAATATATTTTCTTCTGTTATAGTTGACATATACAACGTTTGTATATACAATCAGTGGATTGCACATTATCTTCCTCATTTTTTGGAAAGCTGCTTTTGCCTGAGCCATTCTGCATCTGACCTCTGTTGTACATCTTTAGACTGAGGTTAACAAAGTTCCCAAATATTTAAATTCATTTACCTGTTTTAATATTGTTCCACTTGTCTTTATTTTGCACTGAGGTGATGTCTTTTTCTTTGTTGTTACCATTACCTGTCTTTCTGCTATTAAGGCTGAGTCCTTTATTTTTGCTTTCTTTCACTGTAATGTCTAACATTTCTTGTGACTCATTTTCACTATTAGCGAATAAAACTGTATCATCAGCATACCTTAGATTATTTATATTATGACCTCCAATTGTTATTCCAGGCATGCCCCTTATGTATCTTAAAATAATCTCACTATAAATATTAAACAAATCTGGTGACAGCACACAACATTGCCTAACACCCTGTTTTATTTGTTGAAACATTCCCAATTGGTTTCTAATTCTTATGGCCGCTATTTGTTGCCTGTACATGTTCTTTATTATTCTTAGATTTTTGATGTCTGCTATTATGCTTTCTAAAATTTTGATTATTTCTCGGTGCTTTACTTTGCCAAATGCCTTGGTATAATCTATGAAACATAGGTATAGATCTATTTTCACCTCTATGGCTCTTTCTACGAAAGATCTTATGATGTATATGGCATTGTTTGTTCCTTTATCTCTAACAAAACCACACTGTTCATCGCTAATTTCTGAACTGATTTTGTTTCGCACTCTTCGCATGATGATTCTTAGTAATATCTTAGTCATATGACTCATAAGGCTTATTGTGCGATGATCATCTCATTCAATCGCACCAGATTTCTTTGGTAGGGCTATGAATATTGATTAGAGCAGGTCGTCTGGTATATATCCGCTGTTGTAGATATCATTCAATATTTTTGTTATTATTGCTATTCTAAAATCACCCATGGCCTCAATCTCTTCTTTAGTTATATTATCTGGCCCAGGAGCTTTTCCTGCTTTTCATATTGCGCAACACGTTTTCCCACTTCTTTGAGTTTTTCTGGTCCTTCTCCATTATCCTTAATATTTACATCTCTTTTCGTTCATCATTATAAAGATCTTTAATGTATTCTGTCCATCGTTCCCTTATGCTTTTTTGTTCAATCAGCAGTTCTCCTTCCTATGGCTCTTTCTACAAAAGATCTTATGATGTATTTGGCATTGCTCGTTCCTTTACCTCCAACAAAACCACACTGTTCATCGCTAATTTCTGGACTGATTTTGTTTCGCACTCTTCGCATGGTGATTCTTAGTAATATCTTAGTCATGTGACTCATAAGGATTATTGTGCGATGATCATCGCATTCAATCGCACCAGATTTCTTTGGTAGGGCTATGAATATTGATCTGAGCAGGTCGGCTGGTATATATCCGCTGTTGTAGATATCATTCAATATTTTTGTTATTATTGCTATTCCAAAATCACCCATGGCTTCAATCTCTTCTTTAGTTATATTATCTGGTCCAGGAGCTTTTCCTGCTTTCATATTGCACAAGGCGTCTTCCACTTCTTCTCTGAGTATTTCTGGTCCTTCTCCATTATCCTTAATATTTACTTCCGTTCGTTCATCATTATAAAGATCTTTAATGTATTCTGTCCATCGTTCCCTTATGTTTTCTTGTTCAATCAACAGTTCTCCTTCCTTTGATCTTAAACATCCAGTTTTTGATTGCGTTTTTCTTCCTGTTAATTTTTCAATTTATTTGTTTATAGCTTTAGCATCTCATTTTTGTTACATTTCAATCTCTTTGCATCTCTCTTTTAGTCATGCTTCTTTTGCTTCATTGCATTTTATTACAATTTATTTATTTAATCTCTTATACTCACCTCTATTTTCTTTATTTCTTCTTCTTGTATCCATTAGCTGCAAAATGTCATCTAGTTTTCACACATGCCAGACTGTTGTGTATCATTATGTAATCAATTTGATTGCGTGCGTTGTCTCCTGAGCTTTTCTATGTCCACAGATGTCTTGGATGTTGCTTAAACCAGGAGTTTCCTATCATCATGTTGTGTGTTCTTGTCCAGTCAATAAGTTTTCTCACCTCTTTCATTCCTCTCGCCTAAGTCATAATAACCAACTACTTCCTCGACTCTTTCTTGTCCTACTTTTGCGTTGAGATCTACAACTATGGTGTTTTCATGTGGTTTGCATTCACGAAGTGCCTGATTCAACACGTAACATTTTTCAATTGTTTCCTCTAGACTGTTTGCTGTTGGTGCATACACTTGTATAAGATTTATGTCTATTGGCTTTCCATTCAATTTCACTAAAAGGACTCTGTCAGATATTGGGTAAAAGACTTTCACTGTTCTTGTTCTTTCTGCATCCAAGATGATACCTACTCCTCTTTGGTGTTCAATACCTCCAGAATAGATTATTTTATGTTCATCAGAATAAATCTCCCCTGATCCAGTGTATCTCATTTCGTAAAGTCCCAATAAATGTAAACCCATTCTTTTCATTTCCTGTTTGATGATTTCCAGTTTACTCTTCTGCCTGAGTGTTCTCACATTCCAAGTACCTATCATTAGAGTTTGTTTTATCTTTATTTTGCTTACAGTAGTTTGATGACGATCGGGTATCACCTGTAGCACATGATGTCCCCTACCAAACGAGGGTTTTACATTGGAATCTCCCTTAACGTTGTCGTGATTTCTATTATTGTGGTGATTCATGATTGTGCAAAGAAATTACGGCGGTTGTTTTCTGTTGCCTTCCGTCTGTTTACTGTTGGCCCCGCTAGCCTTTGACTAAAAAGTGTCGCCCAAAAGGCAGTGGGGTTGTTTTACTTCAGGGTACCCACCCTTGGCCTTTTACTTTCCCGACCATACCTGCAAGGCAGCAGGACACCCGCCGGTTGTGCTGTTACTGTTTATTGCATGCAATAGCAAGTAAATTTACCTGACCTTAGAAGGTGACAACAATGTAGGTAAGTATATTGTGTACCCGGCAAACACATTACAATTTATCGGGAAAACCCACATGATAAGTAATTCTTATTTTACTTACCGTGACATTACCAAAGACGTAAAGTAAATACTTATGAGCACACACACATACACACAAGCACACCATATTACGATTATATCTTTACGGTGCATAATAGCAACACGTTGACGTTCTCACTCTGCGGCCGAGGGCGTTATATAGGAAAAGATATGGGCAAAATACTTCTATATACTTTAAAATATAACATGGTTAAAGGTCCATGATTCGATCATTTTTTAATGTGGTGAACGGTGTGTTCTATGTTCTATCTCGAAACTAGAAAGCTATATCATACATCCATACACGCACATAAATATGCACATGAACACACGCTCGCACATACGCTCGCACATACGCTTGCACATATACATGCACATGTACATACACATACACATGCACATATACATGCACATATACATACACATACACATAGACATACACAAGCGCTCGCACATACACATACATTCGCTCACACATACACATGCACATACGTTAGCATATATACATGCACATGAATATACAAATGCACGATATTGTTGTCCCGCACATCGTTATAAATATGTCTGAATGTCACGTGATATTGTTCCGTGTACGTAAAGTCACGGGAACTGCACAAGATTACAACAGTTCTCAAATAGTTTCTTTTCCTTTATATTTGTTTGTTTGTTTATTTCTGTGTATAGAGTTATTTGCGGGTCATCTGTATACCATCATATAAGTGGGAATTAGAGCCTGCACCAATTTGGAGCATAGCGTGGTATACGTTGGTGTGATAACATGCAACAATTTGGAGCATAGCCTGGTATACGTTGGTGTGATAACATGCAACAATTTGGAGCATAGCGTGGTATACGTTGGTGTGATAACATACAACAATTTGGAGCATAGCGTGGTATACGTTGGTGTGATAACATGCAACAATTTGGGGCATAGCCTGGTATACGTTGGTGTGATAACATGCAGCAATTTGGAGCATAGCGTGGTATACGTAGGTGTGATAACATGCAACAATTTGGAGCATAGAGTGGCATACGTAGGTGTGACAACATGCACCAATTTAGAGCATAGCATAGTATACGTAGGTGTGATAACATGCAACAATTTGGAGCATAGCGTGGCATACGCAGGTGTGATAACATGCAACAATTTGGAGCACTTCGTAGCATACATCATAGGAAAAACAACAACCTGCCAGAACTATATTCATATAGGCGTGTACACACTCCGTCAGCTATTGAAAGCTGACAGAGTTTGTCCGGAATGCTGCAAAGTCAACTCTAATATCAAAGACATAATAGTAAAAGAAAGCAACAAGAAAGGTCTCAGTCTGAATAGTAAGAAAACAGAAGTAATAGTCATGTTGAAGAAATAATCATCACCAGTATGCAGCATAAAAATAAACAGGACAATTTTGAAACAAGTGCAACATCTGAAATACTCGGGCATAATAATAACATCAGATGAAAGATGCACCACTGAAATAAAAAGCAGAATAGCTCAGGCCAAAATAGCATTTCAGAAAATGAAAAATATCTTATGCATCGATTATATGCTAAGAGAAATGAGAAAGAGAGTTCATCGGTGCTATATAGAACCAATTCTGACCTATGGAGGACAATCATAGACAGTAGACAAACAAATGAAAAGACGATTAGAGGCCACAGAGATGGGATTTCTCAGAAGAATGTTGAAAGTTCCTGGACAGCTGAAAAGACCAATGAGGAAGTTCTCAAAGAGGCCAACACAAAAAGGGAGCTCTTAAAAAACATCAGAAAGAAGCAATCAACCTTTTTCGTGCACATCATGAGAAGAGGAAGGTTGGAATACTTGGTTACAACTGGCAAAATACAAGGAATGAGAGATCGCGGACGACAAAGAGAGAAAATACTGAATAGCTTGGTGTCATGGCATGGAAAACAGTCAACAGCAGAACTGATACGATACGCTGTAGATAGAAGATTGTGGAAGGACATGATCGCCCACGCCAACTGGTATGGCACATGATGATGATAAATATCAAAGAGCAACGTGCTAGAGCCCTCAATGCATGCCCAGTGCACAGAGACGTACAGATAGACAGGGAGACAGAAAGGTGGAAGGTAGGCAGAAAGGTAGATAACAAAGAAAAACGTGCTAGAGTGCTCAGTGCATGCGCCGCACACAGAGACAGACAGATGGAGGCAGACATACATCAAAGAACAACGTGTTATAGTGATCAATGCATGTACAGCACACAGAGACAGACAAATAAGCAGGCAGACATAGAGAGAGAAAGATATAGACAGGAAAATAGACTGGCTAATTGTCAATTGACAACAAAGTCACTAATTACTCAACACTGGAGCCAGTCATTGCCTGGATTTCCTGCATCTTGATCACATTTAACTTCGATTTTTATTCCCTCCTCTCTTTACAATATAAACACTTCATACAAAGAACAATCTTATGCACTGCAAAAATATCCGCATTCTTTGTTCAGAGAATGAAACGTGATTAATATATATATGGCATATCAACTGTGGTCATTCATAACAAGTCAGAGAAGAAAGTTAGTCACCACAGAAATAAGATGGGCCACGGCAAAGAAATGTATATAAATGCATGAAAATGCGGAGCTGCAGAAAAGCACATTTTTTTTCGTTCGCCGGCTTTGACCTATGACGAAGTCCCTAGAGACTAGGAACTGAATTTTGCGTGTTAATCTATTTTTCCTAGCAGCCGTGTGCACAGGGGTCCCTCGCCGCACAGGCAGATAACTCCGTCTTAGGAGGTACTCATATTTTTCCCGTCGATGAGTAACTGACGTTACAAGCAGGGCCTCGCTGCTGAGATCAGGGATGGTTGCCGCAGAGAGAAATTATAAATAAAAATCCCAAATGGTGTAGCCGGGATTTGAACCCACAATCTCTCTGTCTCAAGGCGGACGTCTTGCCTCGAGACCAACCAGTCACCCCTAAAGCTAGTTGTAAGGAGAAATATTAAAAAAGAAGAAAAAAAAGGTATGGTTAAAGCTTTACGCAACAAGTGGACGACACAAATTAGAACGACGTTTCGCCTTAATAGACCTTCAGCAGGAACAAACACACAACACACAGTTGACTGTCTACGTCTATTAAATCACATTTTCTAGTTCGAAATTATTATTTTTTATATTATTTATTATTATTATTTTTTTAAAACTTTAAATACATGTCTGTTTGTGGTTATATGCTTGTTCCTTCCAAGGACTATTGGATTATTGTGCCGAAGCGTCGTTCTAATTTGTGTCGTCGACTTGTTGAATACAGTTAACCATAACCGTTTTTTTTTTCTAGTTTTTTATTCTGTATTTTTTTTTCCATTTCTCCACAGAAATAAGATCTTTGAGAAAATCTGTATAAGTTTCCAGAAGGGAGAAAATAGAATATTATAAGAGAAAGGAACCAGTGGTGAGGAGTGTGAAACACTCCAAGGTATGAAGACAGCTTTACAAGGGAGGAACACAACACAATACTGACGTTTCAGTCTGAGACCTTCTTCAGAGTACAAGGACAACGAAAACAAACGATGAAACACAATTATCTATAACTACATGATCATGAGAAAGAAGAGGTGGACAGAAAAGAGGGAAGTAGGATGTAGAAAAATGAAGAAAGAAGAAGAAAGCTACATGAGGGGACTATGGATGAGTAATAGAAAGAATAGGAGAATATATATATATATATATATATATATATATATATATATATATATATATATATAAATTGACACTTAGCTCGAATGACTTGTCTGTCAGCCGGGAACGAAAAACAGAATCAGAGTAAGAGTAAGTATAAGAGAAAGACTTAGTATAGGACCAATTATGAATCACATAAAAAGACAACAGATAAATTGGTTTGTCCACCATGAGAGATTGCTTAGTGATGTCATTCCATAGAAGGCAATCTCAAGGAGAGAAGAAAGACACAAAGATCGAGGCAGACCCCGACTATGTTGAAATGACAGCATTTGAGAACTATATAACAGCAACCAGTGTCAATAGCTGAGACTTCCAGTAGAACAAGAACCGGAAACTTGCATTTCCCTTTTCTCTTTAGTTCGTACTGACGTCTTCGAAGTCGGGGAATTCCCATATCCGCCATGCCAACTGTTCCAGCAAACATCAAAGTGTTCGTCTACTAATTGTTCCTGTCCTGCATTGTTTGACCGCGTTGTGTTCTTTATCGATGGGGATGCTTTTTTCCCCCCATTTCCGTCCACACCGGAAGTGACGGAAAGCGGAAGCAGAGGGAGACGGTGGGTGATAAAGAGAGAGAGAGGGAGGGAAACGGAGAGAGAGGGAGAGAGAAGACACAGGGGGAGAGAGGGAGAGAGAGGGGAGGGAAAGAGAGAGATGGAAAGAGGGGGAGTGGGAGAGAGAGGAAGAGAGAGAGAGGAGGTCGTTTAGATCACAAGTATTTTCATAAAGTTCTGCCACTTCATTTTTCCATTACTCACCGCCTCACTGACCGAAGTAGCCATTTAATTTCTTTAGTTTCAACAATTCACGAACAGATTAAACTGCGAGCCATTCTGAGGTCACACGTACACCTGGCAAGTTCAAATGTAGAATTGATATTTTGTTACAAATAAAGTATTTTCTTATTTTCGATTGTACATGAACCCAAGAAACTGCAATATAGGGAATATGTACATTACCAACGTATGAATACCCACAATAGAACATTTATTTGACAAAGCTTGTGAAATCATCGGACAGCTATCCCCACTATTGTCCAACAAGGAAATAACTGTAGAGGTAAAAACGGCATTTTACAATATAAGCTTCATCCCAACGTTGTGCTACCAATGCCAATCCTGGACCCTAGATGCAAGAACAAACAAAAAAAAAAAAAACAAAAAAAAAAAAAAAAAAAAACCTCTACTGAGATGAAATATGTTAAACGAATGAAAGGAAACAGACTGAGAGATTAAAAAAAAAAGAAATGAAGAAATGAGAAAAAGGGTACAAATATCCCTCGACATACAATACACAAAGATACAACATATAATATGGTTTTGCCGCGTGACAAGCAGATAGATCAAAACAGAACACAACGAACCTTCAATAAACGTCGTGAGAACACCAGATCCAAGGGGCGACCACGAAAAAAGATAGATTAATGGAATATTAGAAATACTAGGAAACATAACAGCAGCAGAGGTGAATAGATGAGCAAAAAACCGCTAATATATGTAATCTTGACGCTGAAAGCCAAATGAGGAAGGAGACAAGAAGAAAATTCATTTTACGAACGCAGTATCTAAGTATAGAAATGTTTACAACACAATATATTTTCTCTGAATAAGTCGCACTTCCCACAAACAAATATAATAAACATCTGAACATATGTAAACATCTTGCTGATGTTATTAAAGTTATTTGACCTGTGCTATTTGTGAAGCTTTGAAACTGTGACCGACTTTTAATAAGTAGGCCTAAGCGGGAATTCCCGAAATCAAGTAGCGTCACAAGTTTTTGTCCTTTCTAAAGTTCTTGTCTCTTGTTCATCAATATCATCGAGTGCCATCTCCGCAACAAAGGTTGGCTATTTTTGGTGTAATGAGGCACACACAATGTTCCCTATCATGGAGCACCATTCTGCTCTGTATCTTGCATTGATGGTGAACGTTGTCATAGGCTGATTTGTACATCTTTTGATATAGTCTTAATCTGCCTCTGACTCTTTTACCCTGTATTTTCCCTTCCAAGATTACTTTTAGTAGGACGTATTTTTTTTTAATGGCCCAAAAATCTCATTTGTCTTGTTTGAATTGTGTTTAGTAGTTCTCTTTTCATTTTTAGTTGGTTTAAGACTTCATTGTTTGTTTTCTTTTCTTTCCATCCAATTTTCCATATTCTTCTATAAATCCACATTTCAAAGGCTTCAAATTTCTGTTCTGTTTTCTTGTTTATTATCCATGTTAATGTCTCTGTACCAAACATGAATGTTGAGAAGATATAGCATTTTGCTATTCTTAGTTTTAACCCTGATTGTGTTTTTGATTGTTTTGATGTTATTATGTTTTTCATGACATTAAAATTGGTTTTCATTGCAATAGTCATTGGTGCAATCTTTACCACTGCTGCTTTCTGACCTAGAATCGTGCAAACTACATCAATGAAACATGGATTTTTATAACAAATTACACATTTCAATTTCAACTTCAGATGTTACACGTACATTTGTACACAGAGCTGGGATGCAGAATATCTACGGGAAAGATTGCATTTCAATAAATGAAAATTATATTATGCAACCCGTTTTTCTCAAATGAAATTAGAAAAAAAGACCATTATAGGGAGACAATTTCGACATTTTGACTTAATTTTTCTTGTACATTAGTTATTCTGACCATAGACATCGGAGACACTGGCATTGTCTTATGGTCTTCCGAGATTGTGTGTAGATTCTGAATAAACGATTTGAGAAAGAACAGTTTGTAGCGAATTCCTAAAAACATATAGGGTTTATCATCATCGTCATCATTGAGTGCCTTCTCTGCAACGAAGGTTGGCTACCATGGAGCGCCATTCTACTCTGTTTCTTGCTTTGATGGTGCACGCTGTCATAGATTGACTTGTCCATCTTTTGATGATAGATTGACTTGTCCATCTTTTGATGTTATTCGTCCATGTTAGTCTTGGTCTACCTCTGCCTCTTTTACTTTGTATCTTCCCTTTCCAATATTACTTTTAGTTGGTTATTGTGTCTTTTAACATGCCCCAAAACTTTCATTTGTCTTGTTCTAATTGTGTTTAGTAGTTCTCTTTTCATTTTTAGTTGTTTTCAAACTTCATCATTTGTTTTCTTTTCTTTTCATCCAATTCCACCTATTCTTCTATATATCTACATTTCAAAGGCTTCAATTTTATGTTGTCTTCTTGTTCTGTTTCTGCACCGTACAGGAATATTCAGAAGATATAACATTTTGCCATTCTTAGTTTCAGCCCTGCTGATATTTGTTTTGTTGTTAGTATATTTTTCATAGCATTAAAATTACTTTTTGCCATACCTATTCTTTTGTTTATTTCAATTTTACATTTTCCATCATTGGTTATAGTGTGTCCCAGGTAGTTGTAGCTCTGGACTGTCTTCAGATGTATTCCTTCAACTGTGATATTTAATTGTAGGTCTTGAGAATTTTCTTTGTTTATGATCATAGTTTTGGGAGCTGCGATAGCTCAGTGGTTAGCGAACTGGACTACAAAGGACAAGGGTAGAGTTCGATCCCAATCGACGGCTTCCGGGTTCACCCAGCCTTTAATGCGTACCGAATTTTTTTCTGGGAAAGTAAAGCGGCACGAGCGTAATACCGACCACATTACCCCAAAAATCATGTGCCGAAGGTCTGTAAAATGTATGGTCACTAACGCCACATTCCCTATACGCCACTTGGCGTGACAGGTGTACTTTACTTTTTTTTAATGATCATAGTTTTAGTCTTTTTGATGTTCATATCTAGTCCATATTTTTTGTTTGTTATGTTTATCACATTAAGTAATTGTTGTATATCTTTAGGATTTTCTGCTAGTAGAACAGTAGCATCAGCATATCTTAGGTTATTGATTATCTTTCCATTAATGTTTAGGCCTGGCATCTCTGAGATGTTTTTTAAAGATTTCTCAGTGTATAGATTGAACAAGCTTGGTGATAGGATGCATCTCTGTCTGTATATTGTCAGGTCCTGTTGCCTTTCCCTTTTTCATTGTTTTTATAGCTTTTTCTACTTCAGATTTCATAATTTTATAGTTGTATATACATTTTATGAATGGCTTTTGTCCCTTTCGTCATGAAATAATTCTGATATATATTATTGCTATCTATCTATTATATCTTTGTTGTCTGTTAGCATTCTTCCCTCTTTGTTTGCAATGCACCCGTTTCCTGCAGCTTTTTTGTCTTTATTTGTAATTTTCTTTATTTCTGTGTGCATCTCTCTTAAGTTTTGTTTACTTTCCATAGTTTCGACTTCTAGACTTCTTTGGTTGAGCCAGTCTTCTTTTGCCTTTTTGCACATTCTCCGTATTTCATTGTCAATATCCTTGTATCTGGCAGTGTTTTTTGCTTGTCTTCTTTCTTCAATTTTTTCTAAGCTTTTGTCAGTTATCCATTTTTGTTTTTTGTTACTTTCCTTTTTGGACAAGATGTTGCAGGATTCTTGCATGCTGTTTTTTTTATGCATTGCCATATTGTTGTGACTTTTTCCTCAGGATTTTCTCTTCTGTACCGCTCAATCCTCTTTTCTAGCAGCTTCTGATATGTGTTCTTTACTTGTACAGTATAAGTATTTTTACATCTTTCTGGTTTAATGCTGTTATATCTATTGGTGTTGCTGAATTAGTTTTTTGTTTGTTTCTCTTTAATTTGATTTTCATTTTTATCATTACAGGATTGTGATCTGAATTAATATCTGCTCCTGGGTAGGTTTTGGCTTTCTTGACGCTGTTCCGGAATCTGTCTTTTATCATTATGTAATCTATTTGATTCCTCTTTCCATCTCCAGGGCTTTTCCATGTGTATAATTACCTTTTCTCTTGCTCAAAGGTGTTGCATATTATTAGCCTGTTTTTTTCACAAAATTGTATTAATCTTTCTCCTCTGTTATTTCTTTTTCCTAGACCATGATTTCCTATTATTGTCTTATATTTACCTTTTCCTACTTTAGCGTTCATATCACCCATTATAATCAAGATGTCTGATGATTTCACTTGCTTCATAACTGTGTTTAGATCTTCATAGCATGCCTCTATTTGTTCATCTGTATAGTCTTGAGTAGGTGCGTATGTCTGTATTATTGCTATGTCAAATGGTTTTGCCATCATTTTTAATAGTATAATCCTATCATTGTATGTCCAGTGGGTATTTATATATTTTTGTAGCTCTCCATTGAATCAAGTGCAACGCGTCAAATACTTGGGCACAAAAATAACATCAGATGAAAGATGTACCGCAGAAATACAAAGCAGAATAGCTCAGGCCAAAATAGCTTTTCAGAAAATTAAAAATATCTTATGCAACAAATCTATGTCAATAGAAGTGAGAAAGAGAATTCATCGATGCTATTTAGGACAAATTCTGACCAACGGAAGCGAATCATGGACAGTAAACAAACAAATGAAAAGACGATTAGAGCCCACAGAGATAGGATTTCTCAGGAGAATGTTGAAAGTTCCCTGGACAGCTAAAAAGACCAATGAGGAAGTTCTCAAAGAGGCCAACACAAAAAGGGAACTCCTAAAGACATCAGAAAGAAACAATCAACATTTTTTTGGGCTCATCATGAGTAGAGGAAAGTTGGAATACTTGGTTACAACTGACAAAATAAAGAAAAGAGAGATCACGGACGACAAAAAATGAGAAAATACTGGATAGCTTGTGTCTTGGCATGGAAAACAGTCAACAAAACTGATACGATGCACTGTAGATAAAAGATTGTGGAAGGACATGATCGCCTACGCCAACTGGTATGGCACATAATGATTATTATTATTTGTCTCCTGACCTTCTAAGTGTTGCGCGAGTGACATTGGTTGTGATCGAGATATCTCACAGGATAACCTTCAAACACAATTCTGTAACCTCATTCTTAGTCTCATTTCATTTGCTAGAGATACTTTTGTTAATTAAAAAAAAAAGTATATTTAGCCAGGGTTTTCCTGTCTTTTTTCCTTGAAAATGTCAATCGGAGTTTCCCGTTAAAGCTGCAATATATTCTTTTATGCATTCTATCTATCTATCTATCTATTGCCCTTTCGAGCCGAAGACGGCACATAGGGCAGAACCACAATCTCAAAAACAGAAACCTTGCGTGCCAAAATGGCACATATTGCAGAGATCACTGCTTCCAAAATCTATGGCTCTGTTTCCATAACAATACTTTTTACAATGACAGCTTGTCAAGCCATCGATCAACCTCCTTAGTCGCCTCTTACGACATGCCTGGAAGGTCACAGTGTTACTATGCTTTACTCCCTCATAATGAGGCCCCGGTAACACACAGGCTTTTTATGTATTGGATAACTTTAAAAACATATTTTTCTTAAGTTTAGCTTAATTTTTTTTATTTTCAGTTGATTATTTGACAACATAAGGTCTTCTTCTTCTTCTTCTTTCCTTCCTCATCTGCCTTTCAGCGTCGAGGGGAGATATAATTTGCGGTCTTTTGCTCTTCTGTTCGCCTCTGCTGCTGTTATGTTTCCTAGTGCTTCTAATATTCCATCGATCCATCTTTTTCGTGGTCGACCCTTGGGTCTGTTGTTCTCACAACGTTTGTTGAAGGCTCGTTGTGTTGTGTTTTGTTCTTTCTGCCTTGTCACGTGGCCGAACCATTTTATCTGTTGTTTCCTTATATATTCTATGGCTGGGGCTATTCCTAGCTTTTTCTCAGTTCTACATTTCTGATCTTATCTCTCAGACTGTTTCCTGTCATTCGTCTAACACATTTCATCTCTGTAGAGGTTATTTTCCTTATTGTTCTTGCATCTAGAGTCCAGGTCTGGCATTGGTAGCACAACGTTGGAATGAAGATTGTATTGTATAGTGCTCGTTTTGCCTCCAGAGTTATTTCCTTGTTGGACAATAGTGGTGATAACTGTCCGATGATTTGACAAGCTTTGTTGCATCTTGATTCTATCTCTGCTGTTTGGGAATTGTCGTTTGTCATTAGACTTCCTAGGTATTTGAATTCCTCTACTTGTTTTAGTTGTCTGCCTTCTATAGTTATGTTGATGTTCTGTTTATTTTGGCGACATTCATGACTTCTGTTTTGTTGATGTTGATTTTCATGTTGTATTTTGTTCCTAAGATGTTGAGTTTGTTTAAGTGTTCTTGTAGGTCTTCTATTGTTTCATGTATTAGTGCCTGGTCGTCTGCAAATAGAAGCTCGTTGATCTCCTCTGTCTCTGATGGGTTGGCTAGCTTGCATATATGGTCCATGTATGTAATAAACAGTAGGGGGGATAGTACGCACCCCTGTCTTACACCTGATCTAACTTCGAAGTGGTCTGTGTAGCCTGTTGCAACATAAGGTGAATGTGTGATATATACATCGAATTATTTATTGCTATCATTCTAATTGTTAAAAGAATCACGTCGTTAGGGTCACGGTATCAAAACGAGGCTACCGTTCTTTTTTTTTTTTAAAGCGCAAACTCTTTTTTATAAAGCTCATCATCATCATCAAGTGCCGTCTCTGCATCGAAGGTTGGCTACCATGGAGCGCCATTCCGCTCTGACTCTTGCTTTGATGGTGCAGATTGTCATAGGTGTCCATCTTTTGATGTTACTCGTCCGTGTTAGTCTTGGTCTGCCTCTGCCATATGTTACCTTGTATTTTTCCTTCCAATATTACTTTTAGTAGGCTGTTGTGTCTTTTAACATGCCCCAAACATTTCATTTGTCTTGTCTTAATTGTATTTAGTAGTTCTCTTTTTATTTTTAGTTGTTTTAAAACTTCATCGTTTGTTTTCTTTTCTTTCCATCCAATTCTACATATTCTTCAATGAATCCACATTTCAAAAGCATCAATTTTCTGTTCTGTTTTCTGTTCTAATGTCCATGTTTCTGCACCAAACATGAATCTTGAGAAGATGTAGCATTTTGCTATTCTTAGTTTTAGACCTGGTGTTATTTGTTTTGTTGTTAGTATATTTTTCATGGCATTAAAATTACTTTTTGCCATTCTTATTCTTTTGTTTATTTCAGTTGTACATTTTCCATCACTGGTTATAGTATGTCCCAGGTAGTTGTAGCTCTGGACTGTCTCCAGGTCTATTCCTTCAACTGTGATATTTATTTGCAGGTCTTGGGAATTTTCTTTCCTTATGAATAGCCTAATAAAACTGGCATGCACAATTTGACAACATCGGTGTATAGTTTTACTGCCATAAATGGCTTTAGTTTGGCCAAAACATCCAAGCTGTGATATAGATTATGCCCTGCTTTGCCTCACAAGTGGAGCAAATAATAAACGCTTGAAATCTTTCGTTAAAAAGGCGTAAAGTTTTTGGCAGGTAATATTCAATAATGCCATTTTTAATTAGAGCATGCGCAGTGATATTTATTAATGACGCAGTGGAATAACATTTATGACGAAATTGTAACGCAAGTTCTGTGGGTCTCCCGGTGTGTTTATGATAAGTTGTACAGTAAGGTAACACACCCAATTGAGTCAGTATGTTAATTACAGCTACAGTTTGGACGCCACACCCTCGCTATAAAGGAGTGTTAAAGACCATCATCTTAAAAAAAAAAAAAATGTCTCATGATTTCTAGTTTAATCCAGGCCTATTTGTCCATTCAGGCCAAATGTAGAAGAGAGCAGTTCATAGATAAGAAACGTCTTGGAGACTACGCGAAAACAGGAAGATTCTTACAGTTGAAAAAACAACCATCATCATCAAGTACCGGGCCTGCTGGCGTAGGTGATCATGTCTCTCCACAACTTTCGATCACGACAGTTATTTATCATCTATGTTGTTGACCTTCTGCCAAGCCATTCTTTTAAGCTGTCTGGTATCATTTCTCTTTGCTTCCCTCTATCGCTTCATCCCTCAATTTCCCCAGTTGTTACAATATATTCCAGTTGTTCTCTTCTCATTACATGGCCAAAAAATGATGATTGTTTCTTCCTAATATTGGTAATTAGCTCTCTTTTTGCTTTGGCCTCTTTCAGTACGTTTTCATTACTCTTCTTAGCTGTCCATGGTATACTCAATATCTTTCTGTAAAACTACATTCCTATAGACTCCAGTGATTTTCTTGTCTGTTGTCCTATTGTCCATGATTCACATCCATATGCCAGTACTGGCTCTACATAACATTTAAGAAGAATTTTACCCAGTCAGGTCGGATAATTTTACCTGCTACTGTATGCAGTAAACAGTACAACCTGCGGCTGTCCTGCTGGCTTGCAGGTATGGTATGCTCGGAAGAGTAAAAGGCTGGTTGGGGGGGGGGGGGGGTACCCCGAAGTAAAACAACCCCACTGCCTTGTGATTGAGACTTTTTAGTCAAAGGCTAGCGGAGCCAACCGTAAACAAACAGACGGAAGGCAACAGAAAACCACCGTCGTAACTTCTGTGTACAATCATGACAAAACAATAAGAACTAATTAGAAAATAATTTCACCTTTAACTCACCTGTAGAGCGACGGTTAGTGAACCAGAGGCTGTGTTCTATCCAGAACTCACCTGTAGAGCGGCGGTTAGTGAACAAGAGGCTGTGTTCTATCCTGAACTCACCTGTAGAGCGGCGGTTAGTGAACAAGAGGCTGTGTTCTATCCTGAACTCACCTGTAGAGCGGCGGTTAGTGAACCAGAGGCTGTGTTTTATCCAGAACTCACCTGTAGAGCGGAGGTTAGTGAACTAGAGGCTGTGTTCTATCCAGAACTCACCTGTAGAGCGACGGTTAGTGAACTAGAGGCTGTGTTCTATCCAGAACTCACCTGTAGAGCGACGGTTAGTGAACAAGAGGCTGTGTTCTATCCAGAACTCACCTGTAGAGCGACGGTTAGTGAACAAGAGGCTGTGTTCTATCCAGAACTCACCTGTAGAGCGGCGGTTAGTGAACCAGAGGCTGTGTTCTATCCAGAACTCACCTGTAGAGCGGCGGTTAGTGAACCAGAGGCTGTGTTCTATCCAGAACTCACCTGTAGAGCGGCGGTTAGTGAACCAGAGGCTGTGTTCTATCTAGAACTCACCTGTAGAGCGGCGGTTAGTGAACCAGAGGCTGTGTTCTATCTAGAACTCACCTGTAGAGCGGCAGTTAATGAGCCAGAGGCTGTGTTCTATCTAGAACTCACCTGTAGAGCGGCGGTTAGTGAACCAGAGGCTGTGTTCTATCTAGAACTCACCTGTAGAGCGGCAGTTAATGAGCCAGAGGCTGTGTTCTATCTAGAACTCACCTGTAGAGCGGCGGTTAGTGAACTAGAGGCTGTGTTCTATCTAGAACTCACCTGTAGAGCGGCGGTTAGTGAACCAGAGGCTGTGTTCTATCCCGAGCTTTTTCTTATTCTTCCTCCTCTTCTTTTTTTTTCTTTTTCTTATTCTATATTCTCGCGAGAACTCTCTATAAAAGAAGTTAAAGCAGACGGCCGCATCAGCTTTGTGCTGGAATAAGGAATAATAAAACAGAAGACCAAAACAAATAATTAATGAAGTGGGAAATATTGGTTAACATTGAAAATATTAGAGGAACTGTGTCGTCATGGTAGTGATACTAAAACAACGATAGACAGTCTATCTGAAAAGAACAAACATCATTTGTTATTATATATAGCATAATTTGTTACGATTAATTCCAGTGTTGTCTCAATAGAGAGAAAAAACAATAATCACTTGAAAGCTATTAAAAAGCTGCGCAATTTTTGGTCGGGGGAACATTATTTTCAAAAACAGAAAAAAACTTTTTTTTCTAGTTTTGTTTTGTTTGTTTTCAGCAGAAGATTTACCAGGCCGCAACGTCGAGTTATGATGTATCGTTTATTATGTAGGTAAATCTAGCAACCATAGCGTTGACTCTTGTTACTTGTCCGCCTTATCGTTAGCTTTACTGCAATAGCGAATTATTGCGCCAATCCCTTTAATTTTTACGTAGGCGTGGATTACTTGAGCGTGGTGATATATATGTGTACATGTCGGTCCAAACATCCGTTTCTAACATGAGTTTTTGTGTGTGGGTGTGTGTGTGTACCGGATTGCCTTTTCATTTAAATCTTCAGGTGCAGATAATGTATGACACAAAGAAAGTCGTAATTGGACATGAAAAATTGGGAGAAAAAGAAAGTCAAAATTTACAATTGTCAATTAAAAATTAACGTTAAATTTATGCCAAAACTTCCTAATCGTTATATAATGTATTCGTCTTTTAAGTTGAAAGCATGACACAAAACCTGTACCAGCGAGACGGACATGATTTCTATTTGAGAAAGATGTTTAACATGAATACCACTAACCACAATAAACACTGACCTATGTGGTGTAAAGTTTGTACCAGAAAACCTGAAAGTCAATCCACGCCCACTAGCCAGATTGGTTAATCTGTGTCTAGGGGACGCCCCTTAGAGGTGGAGTCCGGACAGTTCTAGTTCACCATCGTGGCTCAATTATAAGTTGCTGACCACGAATAGCCTCGATGCTGCTGGTACTCTTGCCCATTTATCCCGACCCACAGCTTCTAGATCTACTCAGCCTGTCAACTTTCTTAGAAGTCAGCCTGTCAAATTTCTTAGAACTCAACCTGTCAACTTTTTTAGAACTCAACCTGTCAACCTTCTTAGGACTCAGCCTGTCAACCTTATTATAACTCAACCTGTCAACCTTATTATAACTCAGCCTGTCAACTTTCTTAGAATTCAGCAAGTTAACCTTCTTAGAATTCAGCCTGTCAACCTTCTTAGAACAAAACCAGTCAACCTTCTTATTCTATCTAAGTGGGCGAGGACGCGTTGTGTCGTTGGTTTACGGCATGGTCACGATAGTTGCACCTTTCGGCCCGGCACATTCGTCTTCGGCATGGATGGGTAGATTTGTTAAAACAATTTTTGCCGGACATCGAGCACATTAGCCTACTCTTTTCAAATTTAAACTGCCAAGGGTTTTTTAACGTGCGCGAGTGCACACGGGATCTCTTGGTGGTTTTTTTTTTCGTTTCCCGAGAGGGCTAGACATCGGATGCCACTACACAGAGACAAGGGATCAGGAATGTCAAGAAGAAACCACGGGTTCGATTAAAAAAAAAAAAAAAAACCACCACTTTGTGGTAATCGAAACTAGGACCTTCCTGTACAAAGGTCGATGTCTTGCTTCCAGACCACTGTCCCACCCAACCAGCCTAAAATTGGTATCGGAACTTTTTTTTAATGTGAAATAAGTACGGCACTAGCGCAGTGCTGACCACATTAGCCAACATTTGCTAATGGTCAATGAAATGTGGACAATAACTCGCGATCATGGTGAATAAAATGTGGACAATTACACGTGACCATGGTCAATACAATGTGCACAATAACACGTGACCGTGGTCAATAAAATGTAGACAATAACACGGGACCATGGTCAATAATAAAATGTGGACAATAACACGTGACCGTGGTCAATAAAATGTGGACAATAACATGGGACCATGGTCAATAAAATATGGACAATAACTCGCGACCATGGTCAATAAAATGTGGACAATAACACGTGACCGTGGTCAATGAAACGTGCAATTACAAGCGACCACGGCCAAGAAAAACTGGACAAGTACAAGCGACCACGGTCAATAACATTTTTAACAATTACAAGAGATCACGGTCAATAAAATGTGGACAATTACAAGCGACCAATGTCAATAAAATGTGGACAATATAACAGCGGTTCTCAAACATTCGTTTACCGCGGACCCCAATTAAATACGTTTTGATGTTGCGGACCGCCCGATTTTATTTTCTATAGTACTTTCATTCATTCATTCATTCATTCTCTCTTTCCATTTAGCTACAAAATATAAAATTCTTCCTCAAACCGTCGTGGACCCCCGGCGGTGGCACCGCGGACCTCAGTTTGAGAAACGCTGGACGAACACATTGACCATATGCGTTGGGCGAAACGGTACCACGGTAATTTTCATAGTCATTTTATAAAATAGGCGCAGAGTTGCACAACATCTTTTTTTTTTTTTTAAAGTGAAAGAACTGACAAACCACGTTTCGCATAGGGAATGATGTAGTGACCATAATTTTGATAGACCTTCGGCTCATGATTTTTGGGGTAATGTGCGCAACATCTGTGCTGATAACGAACTCGTTGATCTCTCACCTCGGAAAGTTTCCGTTCTTAATGTTCATTTATTATTTATCCTCAGATTGCGCAAACATCCGGGCCAGAGAACAAGAATTGCAAGCAGGGTCACTTATAAAACACATTTAACAGAGACGATGATAATGAATTGTTAGGGGGAAAAGGGGAGGGGTGCATATTTAAGACCTTCACTGATCGCAGGTTTGGGGGGTCACGTGATAACTGATAAAAAATGTTATCTCGATATTGTCGGAATTTCAAATCAAGAATTATAGGAGTAGAAATGTGCAAGTGAAGAAACAGACGAGAGGTTGTGTTCAATCAGCGACCTACTGGAACCGACAGTATGCATACTCTTCTTATCTGCTGAAAGGGATAGAAAAGGATAAAATAAAATAAAATGGTATGGTCACAGCTTTACGTGAGTGAGGGACAACATAAAATCAAAACGGCGTTGTGGTTCATTAGCCCTTTAGCTCCAACAAATGAGAAATCACACACACAAATCTGTGAGTGAACAAACTAAAAATTCATGCCAATTTTACTGAGCCCCAACGTCGTTTTTATTTTGTGCTGTCCCTCATTCCCGTAGAGCTGTCTGTGTAAGTAAAGTAAAACAAAAAAGTAAAAGTTCCCTCCACGCTATGCTTGGCGTATTAGAAATATTGTGCAAGTGTCCATATTTTTCTACAAGCGCGGCACATGTTCGGGTGAGCTGGTCAGTACCAAGCCAGGCCGCCATTACTCCGCACAAAAAATATATCGTACCCATTTTTAGAGGCTGGGTGAACTCCGAAGCCTAGTAGGTCATAAAAAAATATCGCCACTTCTGGGAATCGAACCCGATCTCTTCTGATCAAGAAAGGAACACACTAACCACCAAGCCTCCGATGGGTAACGAGATAACCATACCATTTTTCCCCCTGTTCGTTCCTATTGTCAGCTTTACAGCACATTCGCATTTTAGAAAATGCCTTTACTCCTGAAAGAGAGAGAGAGAATATTTGGTTGCCCGTGTGTAGTCATTTCTGCTAAGTAATAACTAACTGATGTAATAAAGTTTCGCTTCTCTGTGCATATTCTGACGGAACAAAACTCAATCTCATTATTTATTGAATACTATATATTTTTAAAATATTTTTTAAACCAATCTTTGATGTTCACGACAACACATTTTACTGCTCCTAATGCTCCACGGTGGTCATATGTTGGACATGAGAAGAGATAATAACCGAATAGCAAAGCAAGCCCTCATGTGGGAAACAACAGGTAAGAGAAAAAGAGGAAGACCCAGAGAGACACTGAGAAGAACATTGATGAGAGAGGCAAGAGCAGCAAGAATCGGCTCCCTCAATAGAACTGCTTGCACAGAACAGGGACAAATGGCGAGATTTGATAAAATATTTTTAAAAGAATTAAAAACTGCTAGAATAAAAAATTTAGATAAGAGAAGGAGTATCTTGGTCTACGCCCTTTGGGCCGGCTACGACTCGAAAGGTCAATAGATAGATAGAATGCTCCAAGTGCAAAGCGTCAAATACTTGGGCACAGTAATAACATCAAATGGAAGATGCACCACAGAAATAAGAAAAAGCAAAATAGTTCAGGCCAAAGTAGCATTTCAGAACATGAAAAATATCTTAACAAATCTATGTCCTCTCTAACAGAATTGTGCCATTTAATCAACACCGCATTTTCTATAAATTATTTATTTGATTTTCTGAAAGGTAAATTATGTACCTTTGCTTACATTCGCTGTAATTTAATGTAAGGACTAGAGGTCGGGTTCGATCTTCATCGACGGCTTCCGGGTTCACCCAGCCTTTAATGGGTACCTGATTTTTCTGGAAAGTAAAGTGGCACGGGCGTAATACCGACCACATTACTCCGAAAATCATGTGCCGAAGTTCTGTAAAAATTATGGTGACTAACACCATATTCCCTATACGCCACTTGCTGGGACGGGGCTATTTACATTACTTACGTACATTGATTTCAACCCCAGATGATCAGTAATAATTATGTCACGATGATCTTCCAAACCACAATTGGGATTAAATTAAAACATTTCCTGCAACCATTCTTATTTTTGGGAGCCGCGATAGCTCAGTGGTTAGTGAACTTGACTACGAAGGATAAGAGGTAGGGTTCGATCCCAACCGACGGCTTCCGGATTCACCCAGCCTTAAATGGGTACCGGATTAATTTTCTGGGAATGTAAAGCGGCACGGGCGTAATACCGACCACATTACCCAAAATCATGTGCTGAAGGTCTGTAAAAATGTATGGTCACTAACACCATATGGAGCTGCGATAGCTCAGTGGTTAGTGAACTGGACTACCACGGACAAGGGGTAGGGTTCGATCTCAACCGACGGCTTCCGGGTTCACCCAGCCTTAAATGGGTACCGGTTTGTAAAATATAGTGTCACTAACACCATATTTCCCTATACGCCACTTGGCGTGACGGGGGTACTTTACTTTACTTTTTACTAACACCATATTCCCTATACGCCACTTGGCGTGACGGGGGTACTTTACTTTACTTTTTACTAACACCATATTCCCTATACGCCACTTGGCGTGATTGAGTTCTTTACTTTTTCACTATTCTTGTTTTCACCTTGCATTGATTGGGCCAAAAGGAATTCCCTCCACCCGGAGCGAAGTTCAATAAAGGATGAATTAGCTTGAACCTAACAAATGTTCTCGAAAACTGCAGATGATACAGATGATACAAATACAGATGATATGTTTCCTCTCTGATCACTGCATAGACAAACAATATTCAGACTAAGATTAAAGATATAACAAGCAATGATATAAGAAAGTAAACACTGGTGAGAAGTGAGAATCTCTTTCTGTTCACGTTTTCTGTTGCAATCCTGACCTGGTCAGCTTGACTGTATCATCAAATATTTGTGTGGACACAGGTGGTAAAACAAGGAAGGCCAAAAGAAACGTTAGCACAAACAATAAATAGAGAGGGTTCAACTACGGAAACAAAACAATGTCATCTTCGACTAGAGAGATACTAACTAACTATTATTAACTTTTCTTTTCTCTTTTCACTGATACCTAAAAGGTGTCGTGGTTATATCATTTGTCGTTCTTGAGCTGCTCGAACTGTCTGAATTAGTGATTTTGCTTTGTTGTTGCATGTCTCTATCACTGCATCTATCCATCTTCTTCTAGGTCTTCCTCTTGGTCTTTTTCCATGCATTCTCGAGAAGAACGCCCTTGATGGTGATTGGTGAGGATTCATTCTGACCAGGTGGCCAAAACATTTAAGTTGTTGTTGTTCTATATATACTTGGCAGGGTTTTATTCCTACCATTTTTCTTATGGTTTCATTTGGTATTCTATCTCGGTCAAAGATTCACAGCGTCAAGATCAGTGAATTAGAAATGATGAATTCGGTCAATGATTCACAGCGTCAAGATCAGTGAATTAGAAATTATGAATTCGGTCAATGATTCACAGCGTCAAGATCAGTGAATTAGAAATGATGCACTCGGTCAATGATTCACAGCGTCAAGATCAGTGAATTAGAAATGATGAACTCGGTCAATGATTCACAGCGTCATGATCAGTGAACTAGAAATGATGAATTCGATCAATGATTCACAGCCGCAAGATCAGTGAACTAGAAATGATGAATTCGATCAATGATTCACAGCGGCAAGATCAGTGAACTAGAAATGATGAATTCGGTCAATGATTCACAGCGGCAAGATCAGTGAACTAGAAATGATGAATTCGGTCAATGATTCACAGCGTCAAGATAAGTGAACTAGAAATGATGAATTCGGTCAATGATTCACAGTGTCAAGATCAGTGAATTAGAAATGATGAATTCGATCAATGATTCACAGCGTCATGATTAGTGAGTTAGAAATGATGAATTCGGTCAATGATTCACAGCGTCATGATCAGTGAACTAGAAATGATGAATTTAATCAATGATTCACAGCGGCAAGACCAGTGAACTAGAAATGATGAATTCGGTCAATGATTTACAGCGTCAGGATCAGTGAACTAGAAATGATGAATTCGGTCAATGAATCACAGCGTCATGATTAGTGAGTTAGAAATGATCAATTCGGTCAATGATTCACAGTGTCATGATCAGTGAACTAGAAATGATGAATTCGATCAATGATTCACAGCCGCAAGATCAGTGAACTAGAAATGATGAATTCAATCAATGATTCACAGCGGCAAGACCAGTGAACTAGAAATGATGAATTCGGTTAATGATTCACAGCGTCAGGATCAGTGATTTAGAAATGATGAATTCGGTCAATGAATCACAGCGTCATGATTAGTGATTTAGAAATGATGAATTCGGTCAATGATTCAAGGCGTCATGATTAATGAGTTAGAAATGATGAATTCCGTCAATGATTCACAGCGGCAAGATCAGTGAACTAGAAATGATGAATTCGGTCAATGATTCACAGCGGCAAGATCAGTGAACAAGAAGTGATGAATTCGGTCAATGATTCACAACGGCAAGATCAGTGAACTAGAAATGATGAATTCGGTCAATGATTCACAGCGGCAAGATCAGTGAACTAGAAATGATGAATTCGGTCAATGATTCACAGCGTCAGGATCAGTGAATTAGAAATGATGAATTCGGTCAATGATTCACAGCGTCAAGATCAGTGAATTAGAAATGATGAATTCGGTCAATGATTCACAGCGTCATGATTAGTGAACTAGAAATGATGAATTCGGTCAATGATTCACAGCGTCATGATCAGTGAACTAGAAATGATGAATTTAATCAATGATTCACAGCGTTATGATTAGTGAGTTAGAAATGATGAATTCGGTCAATGATTCACAGCGTCATGATCAGTGAACTAGAAATGATGAATTCGATCAATGATTCACAGCCGCAAGATCAGTGAACTAGAAATGATGAATTCGATCAATGATTCACAGTGGCAAGATCAGTGAACTAGAAATGATGAATTCGGTCAATGATTCACAGCGTCATGATTAGTGAACTAGAAATGATGAATTCGGTCAATGATTCACAGCGTCATGATCAGTGAACTAGAAATGATGAATTTAATCAATGATTCACAGCGTTATGATTAGTGAGTTAGAAATGATGAATTCGGTCAATGATTCACAGCGTCATGATCAGTGAACTAGAAATGATGAATTCGATCAATGATTCACAGCCGCAAGATCAGTGAACTAGAAATGATGAATTCGATCAATGATTCACAGCGGCAAGATCAGTGAACTAGAAATGATGAATTCGGTCAATTATTCACAGCGTCATGATTAGTGAACTAGAAATGATGAATTCGGTCAATGATTCACAGCGTCATGATCAGTGAACTAGAAATGATGAATTCGATCAACGATTCACAACGTCATGATTAGTGAGTTAAAAATGATGAATTCCGTCAATGATTCACAGCGTCAGGATCAGTGAACTATAAATGATGAATTCGGTCAATGAATCACAGCGTCAAGATTAGTAAATGATCAAGGTCCTAAGCCAACCCACCTTGGTGGCTTGGGAAATAGACTAACGGGTCTGTCGAAGCGAGTAAATCAAAGGAAAAACAACCGGACACCAAGAGTAGTGATCGAAATTGAAAAGCAACCCGATACTAAAAGTAGGGATCGAAAAAGAAAAAGAAACTGGATACTAATTCAGATCTGTTTTGTGTATTCTCGGAATTTTTTGTTTAATGTCTATAGTTTTGATATACCTGATGAAGGATTTTGCCGAAACGTAGCTGGTCTTGTCTTTCTGTTGGTCTAGCTGATCAACACCATTTTATGTTTATTTTCTTTGTTCTCTGCAGCTGTACACGCGGCCCTGTATAATATTTGTTATATAGGGTGTTTATAAAGTCTCTCTACACTTGGTATCTAGGTCAATTTGAAAAAAAAAAATGTTTATGACGTCATCACAATATGTGCTCCCACTGTCAATGAAATTTGTTGAATAAGTTTATTGCTACTGGAAATGTGGAAGATGCTCCACGATCTGGTAGGCCTGCTGTGAATGATGAAATATGTTTAGATATCCAAGACAGAATCCTTAAAAGTCCAGACAAGTCATTAAGAAAACTGTCGCAACAAGTGAACTTACCATTGAGCACATATTGTGATGACGTCATAAACATTTTTTTCAAATTGACCTAGATACCAAGTGTAGTGAGACTTTATAAACACCCTATATTTGATAGCTGTGCTTATCTACTAATTTAAACGGTGGGTAGACAAGCATACATATCGTCACTTGCAACGTCACGACGCATATAAGCCTATTTAGCATCCCTTTAGGGACGAACGATGAAGAAAATGTAGTCGTCAGATGGACTCAGATTTCCTCGTGAAGTTACCACTGTTTCTTGAACCTTACATTGTCCTTACTATGTCAACTGTCAGTACATTGCATTATTTCTACAGTACTTGTGGTTGGCGATAGGCCGTGCAAAGTGATGCACTAACAGGGCCGGCAACTCGGGCAGTTACCGGGGCGCTATCAAGGATCTTCCAAAGAAAGATAAGAAAAATAAATAAATAAATCAAATATTAAAAAGGGCGCCGAAGTTCAGCCTTCATAGGGAGCCAGCAACTATAGGGCCGTCTTTAGAGTAAAATAATGTATTTGAAATATCGATCCAAACTTTTCGAGCATACTTTAACTCTCTGAACAAAATTACATTGAAATGAATTAACTTCACAACATAGACGTGCGCGTGTGAGAGCGTGCGCACACACACACACACATAAAAAAAAACAAAAAAAAAACAACAAGAAGAACTAAAGTAAAGGTTTCATTTATTACAAAACGAATTATAACATAAAATGTAAGTATCCCCAGCAATTGCAATAACATATTTTTTGTACCCTATTAGTTGTTTCCAGTGTTATTAGTTGTTGATTTCCGCATATAAACAAATAAACAAGCACTTCTAATGGCACATAAAAACAATATCAAGTAACGAGAATACATATAATACATAGCGATACTGATCCCAGCAACTGGTTATGCGAACATCAATGCGGTACACGGATATTATTACTGGATGCTTACGCAGAATAAAAGGATGGAAATGGCAGGACAAAAGCACTGACATAGAATTATGGAAATGTACCAGTCAAATACCAGTGGATAAAGAGATACAGCGTAGACGATGGCGCTGGACAGGACACACACTGCGGAAGCCAACTGAGAGTAGGCCCTATTACACAACAGACCCTTTTTTGGAATTCTCAGGGGAAAAGACAAAGAGGAAGACCAAAGAATTCTTTGTGAACACAGATCTAAGCAGAAATGAAGATGATGGGGAAGACACGAAATAATCTTAAAAGAACTGCAAGAAACAGAATGGCTTGGAAAGTGTTTGTCGAAGACCTATGCTCCGCATGGAGCTGAAAGGTAGAAGAAGAAGAATGATGTACACGAGCCTATATCCAAAAATGTTATATTAAGCCCGACTTCTCCAACAGTTCTGGGTCATTGTCTCATGGAGATAGTTTCAGGGGGCGGAGTCTGGGTAAACCCACCGACGCAGGCTCACAGATCTAGTCGCTCATTGGCTGTGCACAAACCTAACTCGTCTTTCGGCGAATCGTTTCAGTGGAGGAGGTATTTACAGCACTCGGGAAAAAAAATCATAAATAATCAACAAGACGGAAAAAAAACAATATATGGTCCGAAGAAGGATCGAACCCGTACTCCTTGACACAGCGCATCGCCACGAGAAACCAAGCATACCCTAACTCGCCTTTGCATGTTGTCGTACTTACTCGTACCACGCTGTATTCAAAACCATTGAAAGTATCAAGTTGAATTATCAAGACTGCATACACACTCAACCATTTCTAGTAACGAAATAAATCGATGAAGGCAACGTCTTTCTGCATGTTTATCCTTCACATCATCGGTTCAATTTAGGTTGGTCTATCAAACAAGAATGAAACAAGCTGTCTTCCACATACGACAAGGCAGTAATATCGTTACACATATAATTAACATAGGATAGAAAGAGTTATTTCTAATATTCTGCTACGGCGATGGCACACGCAGAATCTAAATTTAATGGGCATATCACGCGAAAAGGAGGCATTGAGAAAACAATAACAACAAGCAAAATGAATGTAAAGAAGACCAGATTAATACCAAGAGAAAAACATATTGAACAGCTTATCCAAATAGCATAATAAAACATCACTGACAGAAATTATGACGTCAATGAAGGACCGAGAGATATGGAGAGTGATGATCGTCTACGTCAATCGGCACCACCTGCTGTGATAAAGGGACACAATAACATTGTGAAAGTTACTTCGAGAGGGAAATATAAGGTAAACGAGGCAGACACAAATTAACATGAACTGACATCAAGACATAGTGTGCACCAAGAGACAAAGCAAAATGGTAGCCAACATTTGAAACGTAAATAGCACAGTATGGTGATTATTCTGATATCAGGTATTACTGGTCCAAGTCCGGCTTGTTGCAGGAGCTACTGAGTTAAGTGCTCTGTGCACACCGTGAGCTGTGTGTCTCATCCGTTTTGATCATGTTTCGATATTCCAATTGTTTACGATGGATGATGATATCATATGACAGGGAACAGTTGGCTGTGTTCACTTTCTGCGCGGTTTCACCTTATGTCTTTTGACGTGTGCTGAGACTGCAAGAATGGGGACTACAGTTACCGTTCTTTGTTTGGGAGATGAGATATTAATTCGGATGATTGCGCTAGCACGGGCGGTTGAGCAATTATGGATTTTAATTCGTTTGCAGTGATACCGGGGCCTTCCGTAACCAAATCTTTGTGTGTGTCTGTGTTTAGTCATATATCATATCTTAGTGTGTATCTGTGTTAGTCATGTGTCATATCTTTTTGCGTGCACTTCTGTGTTAGTCATATCTTTGTGTGCATGTCTATGTTAGTCCCATCTCATACCTTTGTGTGTGCATGTCTATGTTAGTCATGTCTCATATATTTGTGTGTATGTCAGTCACATCTCCTATCTTTGTGAGTGCATGTTTATGTTAGTCATGTCTCATGTCTTTGTGTGTTTGTGTTTAGTCATATCTCATATCTTAGTGTGTGTAGCTGTGTTAGTCATATTTCATATTAAGAGTGTGTCTGTGTTAGTCACATCTCATATTTTGGTGTGTGTCAGTGTTAGTCATGCCTCATATCGTTGTGTGCATGTCAGTGTTAGTCACATCTCATATCTTTGTGTGTGCATGTCTGTGTTAGTCACCTCTAGTGACTCGGGCAGATGGTGCTCGTAAACATGGGAGGGCCGACCATCTAAGGGCAGAATCCCCCTACAGAAAAGACAATCTGCTGCCTTGCAGGAAGATTGGGGACAATCAAAGGCTAAGGAAAGCAAACCTGAATAAAATGCTGGCTGAAATCGGATGCACTGGGCCACTGGCGCAGAACACAGTGCAACGTTTTAACAGGTATTCAATCAGAGTAGATCTAACAGACTCTAATTATGATGTTCTGTATGTGGGGTCGATCAATTCACTCAACCTGACAGCTGACTTCATGTGAGAGTCTGGAATCCTACTATGATTGAGTCCTGATCGCAGACAGAGAGAGAGAGAGAGAGAGAGAGATATTACTGGGAAAACCCAGAACATCGCGTACTGTGTTTGAAACGTGTCATCTAATGAACGGCAGATGAGCTGAGAATAGAAGGTAACGGGTGTTTCGTAGTACATCAGTAGAAGGGAAGTGAATCACTACGCCCGCACAGCCAGTTGGAGGTGAGGCGTAGACCTGTGTTCATTCTTTCTGTTACTAAAGTGTTAGTAGCGTGGCGGTTGGCATGATGGTTGTAACTAAAGAGTGCAGCCAGACACTGTCCATGCCATCAAGCTAAGAAAAAATAAACGATCCATGTAATCACTGAGCTGGGGAATCAATTTATAAAATACTTATACACGGAAATTTATAATGATAATAAATGTTAGGCTTACTGACAGGACATTATATATAACATTTATTTCCAGAAGATATTGTTACTATTAAACTATTTATAAAACACAATTTTTCTGAAACTAATTAAAAAAAAAACCCTCCTGGTTTCAAAATCCATGTCACAGATCAGGTAAATGTGTAACTCACAGCGCTTGTGAAAGAAAAATAAATAAAATAAAATAGCACCAATTACTATACAGGTTAGGTGCATACTCACAGATGAAATGCAATAAGTAGCAGTTTACTATTTGAAGTGAAGCAGTCAGGTTGAGAATATTAAATATAACAACAAATCTAACAATCTCAATAACAGTACATTCTTTAAAACTCCTTAAAAAAATATTTATGACCGTTCCTGCACTGTAAGTAGAATGTCACATATGTTAAGTTTCTTCAAGACAACATATTTCTAAGGCATACGTAAACATCAAGTGTTGGGAGAGTAACGTAAATCTCTTCTTTGACATTTGTATACTTGTTCATGTGTCTGAAAATCACATGCAAATTAACAGAAATTTGAGCAACTTTTTGTAATATTTAAACAAAATTCATTGCAGATAGACAAAGCAAACTAGATTATAGTTAATTCTGTTAGCAGGTAAACATGTATACAATTTGGCAGCGAATCAAGGAAATATATACACAATAGCAAATTCATGTAAGTAAATTTATATGCTTGGAGACAAATCAAAGAAATATATGTATACAAAATAGCAAATTAATGTAAGTAAATTTATATGCTTGGAGACAAATCACATCTATAAATGTTCATTTTAACCACCAAGGTATGGAAGTTTTTATTCTTTTCCTCTGTTCAATCAATGGTTGCTCCCATCTTCATCGTCCGTCCTTTAAAGAACGTTAACGTTTGTGTAAATGAACTGTGTTGCTAATTGATGGCATAACCATATTATCTTTCAGCCACACACATCTTCAACATACAAGAGCTCTCCTTTGTAAGGCTGCAGCTAGGCGAGAGGTAGTTGATGGCTGTAGATTGTTGCAATAGCAATGGAAATAAGACAAGAAAATCTAGCCTGAATGGACAAGACAAGACAAACGCTGCTTTATATCAGGGATAACTGACGTGAACTCTTCCAAGATTATTGCAATGCCCTGTCTGATCTGACACCATCTTCTTTCTTTTAGCTCCCTGTGGAGCATAGGTCTTCAACAAACACTTTCCAAGCCGCTCCGTTTTGTGCCATTCTTTAAGATCGTTCCATGTCTTCACAATACTCTATATTTTGTCCTTCCTCCCCTGGAAATACCAAAAAATGGCTTGTCGTTTTATACTCTCCGATAGCTTTGGCAGTGTATGGCCTATTGTCTTTGTCCACTGCTGTCATTTTCATCCTTTTATTCTGAGCACGTATCCATTAATAAGGGTCTGTATTTTCATGATTGTCATTTTTGTTATTCTGAATGTTTCACAGCCATATAACAGGACTGATTTAACATTGAAGCTGAAAATTGGTATTTATTTTCGTATCTGACACCATGCTAAATGATGACTCAACAGATAACACCTTTAAGGGACTGCCCCGTTGTGGCTATGACTGGGATCACTGAGCGGCACCAACAAGTCTTGCTTGTTCTTGTCATGTTTGTAGATGACCACATGTGAATTAATAAAATGAAGATGAGTGATCCACTGAACAATCACATCAATAGAATACATTAAGATCAGAGGTCCACTGAACAATCACATCAATAGAATAAATGAAGATGAGTGATCCACTGAACAATCACATCAATAGAATAAATGAAGATGAGAGGTCCACTGAACAATCACATCAATAGAATACATTAAGATCAGAGGTCCACTGAACATCACATCAATTGAATAAATGACGATTAGTGGTCCACTGAACAATCACATCAATAGAATACATTAAGATCAGAGGTCCACTGAACATCACATCAATGAATAAATGACGATTAGTGGTCCACTGAACAATCACATCAATAGAATAAATGAAGATGAGAGGTCCACTGAACAATCACATCAATAGAATACATTAAGATCAGTGGTCCACTGAACATCACATCAATTGAATAAATGAAGATTAGTGGTCCACTGAACAATCACATCAATAGAATAAATGAAGATTAGTGGTCCACTGAACAATCACATCAATAGAATAAATGAAGATTAGTGGTCCACTGAACAATCACATCAATAGAATAAATGAAGATTAGTGGTCCACTGAACAATCACATCAATAGAATAAATGAAGATTAGTGGTCCACTGAACAATCACATCAATAGAATAAATGAAGATTAGTGGTCCACTGAACAATCACACACATCAATAGAATAAATGAAGATTAGTGGTCCACTGAACAATCACATCTGCCCGTGCGCTGCCGGGGCCCGAAAGGGGAGTAAAGAATAGCGGCGCTGTACCCTACCAGGCATGTTCGTAAGAGGCGAGAAAGGAGGGTTAGGCATGGGACTGGCTATCCCATACTGTAAAAAAAGTAAGCCGAAAAAACTTCACAAACATGAACAAAAATAAAAATTTTCAACTCAAATGTTAAGTCGGTCCTATTATATGGCTGTGAAACATGGAGAATGACAAAATTGACAATCACGAAAGTACAGACTTTCATTAATGGATGCTTGCGCAGAATAAAGGGATGGAAATGGCAGGACAAAGTCACTAACGTGGAATTATGGAAATGTACCGGTCAAATACCAGTGGATAAAGAGATACAGCGAAGACGATGGCGATGGATAGGACACACACTACGGAAGCCAACTGAGAGTATTACACAACAGGCCCTTTTTTGGAATCCCCAGGGGAAAAGACAAAGAGGAAGACCAAGGAATTCTTGGAGAAGACAGATAGAAGCAGAGATGAAGATGATGGGGAAGACATGGAATGATCTTAAAAGAATGGCAAAAAACAGAACGACTTGGAAAGTGTTTGTTGAAGACCTATGCTCCACCAGGAGCTAAAAGGTAAAAGAAGAAGAAGAACAATCACATCAATAGAATAAATGAAGATTAGTGGTCCATTGAACAATCACATCAATAGAATTTGGATCTGGCGGATATCATCAATGCCCTTCGGGAAGGACACAGGACTTCGACAACCATGAATGAGTCCGCGTCACTCTTTCGGATGAAAGAGATGGGAGTTAAGATGGGCACAGCCAGAAACATAGAAGCTTAGTGGCGTGTAAGAAGACTAATCAACCAACACAGAACTGAAGTCGCCAGTCGCTGGACACTGCAAAACTTGCAGGAGAGGATCTGTGCACCAATGGACTTGTTCGGAGTGAAATGATGATGACCCGCTAATAACTCAATCAACAGAATACAACAAAACCACATTCCAGCATGTCCACTCTGTGAACGCCCACATGAAACAATAGAACGCCACCTTTTTGACTGTCCAAAGCTCATTGACATCACAGCAACTCTACTTCTCAAAGACCTGATAAACGGAATACCTTGTATAGAACTTCGAGAGAACTCAGAAATACCTGCAGATATCATTACATGACATTGGCACGAAGGGCGTCAGCTCACAGGCTGCTGGTTCCATAACAGTAACATGGGTGGTGGGGTTGGGGTGAAGAATCATCATCATCATTGAGTGCCGTCTCCGCAACGAAGGTTGGCTACCATAGAGCGCCAGTTTGCTCTATCTCTTGCTTTGATGGTGCAGGTTGTCATCGGTTGATTTGTCCATCTTTTGATGTTACTCGTCCATGTTAATCTTGGTCTGCCTCTGCCTCTTTTACCTTGTATTTTCCCCTCCAGGATCACTTTCAGTAGGCTGTTGTGTCTTTTAACATGGCCTAAGAATCGCATTTGTCTTGTTCTAATTGTGTTCAGAAGTTCTCTTTTCATTTTTAGTTGTTTTAAGACTTTGTCATTTGTTTTCTTTTCCTTCCATCCAATTCTACCTATTCTTCTATATATCCACATTTCAAAGGCTTCAATTCTCTGTTCTGTTTTCTTGTCTAATGTCCATGTTTCAGCACCATATAGGAATATTGAGAAGATGTAACATTTTGCTATTCGTAGTTTTAGCTCAGACTCTCCATGGCTTGGGTGAAGAATAGGGAAACAAAAATTACGAGGATGATTGGTAATGGTGAGTTTAGTTCAATCAGACAGAGAGATCAAGATCACCCACTGGAGAACAGACTTAAGGGATACAAGAAAGAACCATTGGCAAAAAAAATGTACCAATATGTTGATAAATCATTACCACAGATAAAATAATTCCATGACATATATAACCCAGATACAGAAATCTGTCCAACACAGGCAGCTCTTTTTGAGTCAGGAATAACAAAGAGAGTAACAAAGTCAGAGATTTAGTTTGTTAATTGGTTAGTAAAACAGTAACGAGGAGAGTTATAGTATGTTATACAGTTAGTAAAACAGTAACGAGGAAAGTTATAGTATGTCATGCAGTTAGTAAAACAGTAACGAGGAAAGTTATAGTATGTCATGCAGTTAGTAAAACAGTAACAAAGAGCGATATAGTATGTTATATAGTTGATAGCTGCACAGTGAAGAGACATATTGCGAATATTGTAGTCAATTATTATAGAAAGTGTCTGAAGAATCCTTTTGCCGAAACGTTGTGGATTGTCTCGTCTTTCTGTTAAGTCTATGTGTTTATAAGGAAATAAAAAGCAAGAGGAGCCTTTTTTTGCACTAGGAACCACATGGAACAGCTTTCTCTCGTGGCTTCTTCTTGTCCCCGTCCTCAGTTACCTTTCAGCGTCGAGGGGAGATATTTGCGGTCTTTTGCTCTTCTGTTTGCCTCTGCTGCTGTTATGTTAAATAGGGTTTCTAACATTCAGTCAATCCATCGTTTTCGTGGTCTGCCCTTTGGTCTAGTGTTCTCGTAACGTTTATTGAAAGCTCGTTGTATTGTGTTTTGATCCTTCTGCCTGTCACATGGCCAATCCAATTTATTTGTATATTTATATATTCTACAGCGCGGGGGGTGGGGGGGGGGGGTGTTTCTTAGCTTGTTTTTTGTTGTTCATTTGTGATTTATCTCTCAGGCTGTTTCCTGTCATTCGTCTAACACATTTCATCTCAGAAGAGGCTATTTTTCCTATTGTTCTTGCATTGAGGGTACAGGACTGGCATTGGTAGCACAACGATGGGATGAAGATTGTATTTTAGAGTGCCCATTTTGCCTCTAAAGTTAATTCCTTATTGAACACTAGTGGTGATAACTGTCTAAAGATTTGACAAGCTTTGTTGCATCTTGATTCTATTTCTGCTGTTTGAGAATTATCGTTTGTCATTAGACTTCCTAGGTATTTGAATTCCTCTATGTCCTGGGGTATATCTCCACTTCTCCAGTACGGGACAAGGAGTTTGTCCAGGTGGGGCAGGAGTGTTTCAAGTACTTCGACGGGGATGTTACCAGAAGCTTTACCACTTGAGATGTTGTGGATGACGTCATGAAGTTCCATCTCAGTAGGTTCATTGTCCAGTTCAGTCAGCAGCTGAGTATTCTGGGGCTAGTTGCTGATCAGTCTTCAGTGAAGAGACTTGAGTAAAGTTCGAGCCATCTTTCCTGCTGTTTAGTTTTGTCATTGATAGGCTCGCCGTTTGCATCTTTTAAGGGAGAAATTTTTTAGATGTTTAGGCCAGAGCAATCTTTATGTTGTTATACGTTGTTCATGAATCATTTCTGGATCGTTGAGCACAGATATGACCAGTATTCGTTCACATCTCCATGATTCCCATTATACTTCTGCTTTTGCTCGTTTGAATTGGTCTTTTGTGTTCTGGTATGGGCAATTCTTTAAGATGAAGAACACACACACATAGCAGGGGACTACAAAATGACTGTAAAATATGTAGCCACTCATACGGCCATGCCTCTAGTAACAGACTAACCTGTCTAGTCTGGCCAAGTGAGTAAGGATCGAAGAGGGAAGACGACAACCAGGTACTCCAAAATTAGGGAATAATAGAACAAAGAAGTATGTGTTAGCACTCGGAAAAATTGACAGACAAACAACAATAGAAAAAAACGAAGAACAATATATGGTCCGACCATTTCGGACCATATATTGTTCTTCGTTTTTTTCTATTGTTGTTTGTCTGTCAATTTTTCCGAGTGCTAACACATACTTCTTTGTTCTATTATTCCCTATTATCGCCTCGGAAGTTCCCCATATAATAATATTTATGTATTATTATTTGTACTCCAAAATTACATGCTGAAGTCGGATATGTTGGGCCGAAAGGCACAAATATCACAGTTATACCGCAAACCACAACACAGCGCAGACACGCCCACTTAACGTCCTTTTAAGGGCGGATGATGAAGAGGTACACTCCTTTAATCATCGGGCGAACGCAAGCAAGTAATCAAGCATATTCACTGTATATTAATTTTACTTGATGTAACCTCATGTACAGGACTGGAATGTATAATAATTTTCCAAAAAATAAATTTAACTTCAAAAGTCATGAAAATCATTCCCTGTAAAACACATCTTTATCATAATTATCATATTATAATGATCTTATTAATACAAAGCTCAGTAACACGTGGCCTTATGTGCTTTACAAATTGCAAGGAATGCCAAACATGAACGAAAACAAAAACTATTTAAGCAAGCGATTAAGTTAAAGGAGCACACACAAGCAGACCCGACTCTCTAAACTAAAATTGTAAAGTTTGTCTTTCACTTTTGAGTTGGCCTCTCCTGCTGTTATGCTTCCTAGTAATTAAAATATCCTATCAGTTGATCTTTTTTTTTGTGGTTTAACCTTTTTTTGGGTGCCTTTTTAGTTAGTATTTATTGAAGGCTTGTTGTGTCTTATCATGTGGCAAAATCATCCTATCTATTTCTTTATGCATTAAATGATGGGTCCAGTTCTTAACTTAATTCTGAATTTCTCCCTTTTGATTTGATCTCTCAAGACTGACTGTCATGCATCTACAAAATTATATTTTATCGTTATCTCTATGACTGTTCTTAGCACCCAGATCTGGCATTAGTACCACAACACTGAAACAAAGATTGTACTGTAGATTGTCTGCGTCTATTTTTTTTTCTGTATGGATATTTCCTTGTTGTACAGTAATGGTGACACGTGTTTGATAATTTGGCAAGTTTTCTTGCATGTTACTTGACTTCCTAAGTATTTGAATTCCTCTACCTACCTGCTTTAATAGTCAACCATCTACTGTTATGTTGATGTTCTATCTTTGATTAATGCCACTGAAAGGCAGCAGCTGGTCTAAAGTGACAGATTTCCATTCTATAATCTAAGAGATTCACCTATATATTACGGGTAGTAAAAGTAAAAAAAAAAAACAGGTTCACACACAGATGCATGTAAGTCGAGTTTGTGAATGATATCAGGGGTAATAGCATCAAGTTTTAATGCAAGACTAATTTATAAACCTTGAAGTGAAACTAAGATTTTAATGAGCTATATCGGTTATATACCACTGAACAACAACATAAACAGAATGCAAAGGAACATATACTCCAGCATGGCCGCTCTGTTGACCCACATGAAACAGAAGAATATAATTTTTGTGACTTGTCCAAAGCTCACTGATATCAGAGCAACTCTGAGACCTGATAAATATACAGAACTACAAGGGAACTCTGAAACATCTGCAGTTAACATTACACGACATTGTGTTGAAGGGCGTCACAGGCCACTGGATCCATAACAACATTAGCTATGATTAGTGAGCAAATTTATAACAATGAGTGCACCATCACAAGAAAATGTTCCCGATTAAGATGATTACATTTGAAATAAATAGAAATTTGTTAATGTACATAATATTATTTATTGTTACAGCACTTCTGACTTGGTCACACGTAGAATATAAATATATATGACCAACTACGTTCAAACTTGTAATAATGCAACTGTGACATATTTCATTTAAATATGGCAATAACAAATAACTGACATCTCTGATATGTAGACATAAAATAAAATACACTCTTATTGCCAAATTACGATCATATATATATATCATATATACTAACAATATATATTAACTTCAATACAATCAATTTAAAGAGTTAAAAAATCATGCCAGTAAGCAGTAAAATGAATGCACTAGTGGTAACAAAATCATGTTTGACAAGTCTTTCCATGTAACTCTCCTCAATTCAGGTAACATAACTCTCAAACTGAAGATCCGAGACACGCACCAAGCTGCAGATCCAAGAAGATCATAAAAATATTTATCTCATCGCTACTTTAGAGCATTAGGGATAAACAATCTGACCATCGCATGGAGACGTTAAAAAAAACATGACATAGTATGCACAAAGTTCAACAGCAATGGATATACCCACAACACTTTATTTGTGAATAGACCACATCCATGTGCACAATTACCTTAGCACTGGCACAGAATCCTTAAAGTGAACTTTCAGTTGACTTGGCACAGCTATCCACATGATGGTGGTGGAAGTAAAAGGCCAGTGAACAAAAGAAAATCACATTTTGCTCCAGTTTCTTGATTGAATTAATAACTGATAATATATTTGCTTCCATGGATAATGTTGATATGATCTAATGCCTGTTAGACAAGAGCTCGTTACTGTGACAGTATACAACATCTTATGCAAAGGTTGCTTTATTTCCTCTGTTCTGTTGTTGTTGGTGATTAAGTCTAGTGTAAAGGTATCCCACAGCATTGTGTCATGAAGTGGTCCTTGTGTTTCCATGAACCCTGGGCATATCTTTTAGAAATGAGGACTCACAACTCTCTAATCATTATAACATTTATCCTATTTCCGACATCTATAAAATTAAGGAATAATGGCTTCATTCCTGTACAGTCAGTAAGTGATATACAGGTTATATATCACTTGCGATGAAAAAATAAAATATTTTGCCTCTGAAGAGAATATGAATAATCTTGATTTACAAATAACAGATTTGAATCTACCTATCTCCACCCATTAAAAAAATTTCCTATTAGCATTATATTCTGTCAGGTCAAGCAGCCTTTATTCTCAAGCCCTATTTGTCCCTTGGGTAGATCTTAGTAATGAGATAATGCTGTTTAGAATAGTGCTTTTTATTATTTTTTTTTTTTAATTTACTTTAAAAGAACGTTTTAAACACTTCCCTGCAGGAATGCAACTATTGACATATTTTTACTTATATAAAACAGATCCCATATTTGACAACATGGCAGAGAATGTAGTCTCATGCTAGAATGCCACATAGTCTCTGAAACATTTATACATAAATGTGATAGTACAACTTTAAAAATGTGGTTAATTCAACAAATATACACACATAATATAAATCCATTCAACCAGAAACAATGTTAGCAAACATAATGTTTATATGGTATAACTTGTTACATGAAAGAAATCTTTTAAATCCACGATAAAGCACATTTTGGCAATATATAAATGAGATGATAGTCCTTAAAAGATTCATAATGTTGCATAATTGTGTAACAAACTTTGCATAAAAGAATTAAAAAACATCATTTAAAAAAAAATTTAAACAAATGGTATTTTTCTTTAGAAAATATAATATTAAAATTGTGACATTGCTTAAAGAAAACTATAATTTTCCCAAATGTATATAGAACAGATATTTCTCATAATTAGACTGTAATAATTAGCGTATATTCAGCAATGGATGTTAATTAATTTAATGAATATTAAAAATTTGCAAAGCCAGTGGACAAAAATACATGACATTCAGGACAAAAACAATGGTAAATATTTTACAACGCATATAAACTTTTTTTTTTTTCCTTTAAATTAAATAGACTCAGATAACAATAATGCAAAAACAAATTGTACCTTTTAATAACACAGTTCAATATTTACAAAACAAGTCAAAGGCACAACACTCAGAAGACATCAAGTCCTAGACTCATTATGTTGTACAGTACATACAAGTCAACAATTTTTCTCAGGAGAAATATGAGATTACCATTAATATTAAAAGTACACATCCGATGGATCACATGGACAGATCTATGGAAAATGGTCAGACCTCTTTCGCTGTTGTAAACCTGAGATTTGTAATTAGCAGTAAAGAATGCAGTATAAAAATATATCACAATGGCTCATTACAAGAGTATAAACATAGCTCCATATTAGTAATTAATTAAAAAAGAAACAGAGACAACTGTGTAAAAAAAAATATTAAGTAAATTAAAATTGTTTTACAACTGAATCGAACATCACAATAATGGAAACATATATAATGACCAATAACCATTCTTCGGTCAACTTTCTAACAATGGATAAAAATTCTGAAAACAAAAAGAAACACTTTAAAAAATGTTAGCTGATTCATGCAAACTTAGATCAGATCAGTGGATGAATAAAATATATTTGTAAAAAGTGGCAACTATGAAGAGTGTAAGATAATGAGATAGATAGAAAGTGAAAACATAAGTTCACGATAAAGTAAAACATAAGTTCGTAAAAACAAGTTCATGATAAGATCTGAGACAAAAGAACGAATGAAGGACAGCCAGGAAATGACAATAAAGCATGTTAACAATAATCAGAAATTGAGATAAGACAGCAAGCTTAAAGCTTAGTCTAGAAATAAGATAAGAGAATAACATAAGATACCAATAAGTTGGGATAAGAGTTAGTTCAAAAATACAATACTTCATATCAGCTCCTAGAGGTATCTTATTTCTAATGTAATTTTTCATTATTTTTACACAGGAAATTCATAACTCTTGGTTGTCTGTCTTTACATGTCTACAACTGTTCATTTTACATCTAATTAAATTAATTGAACACCTAATTATTGGAACAGGAAAGTGCAAATAAAAACAATAATTAACATTATCAATCACAAAAACTTAGGCACAAGACGGAGAGAATATAACTTCACAACACAACATCATACAAATGTTGTTCAACAAATATTTCTCCATGTAAGTGTCCAAACTACAACCATATTACTTCAAATCAGTGTCCAACAAACACTCCTTAACAAGAACACCCAAAAAACATATCTGTATGAAAGTTAAACAGCATTACTGAATATAAACCACAACATGATTTCATATAAATTATCCAAAAACTTTACCTTACTGTGATTATCTTAGAATATGTATCATGATCCTCTTCTTTCCTTCCTCATTTACCTTTCAGCTTTGAGGGGAGATATAGTTTGCAGTTAGCTCTTCTGTTGGCTTCCTCTGCTTTATGTTCCCTAGTGTTTCTAATACTTTATCCAGCATCATCATATGCCATACTGGTTGGTATAGGTGACCATGTCCTAACACATTTTTTTATCCATAGTGCACTATATCAATTCTGTTGACTGTTTTACGTGCAATGATACCAAGCTATCTATTATCTTCTCTCTTTGTTGTCCGTGATCTCTCTTTCCATATGTAATTTGCCTGTTGTAACCAAGTACTCCAACTTTCCTCTTCTCATGATGTACCCAAAAAACATTTGATTGTTTTTATGGAGCTCCCTTTTTGTGTTGGCCTCTCTGAGAATTCCTCATTGGTTTTTTTTTTTAGCTCTCCAGGGATCTCTCAACACTCTTCTCAGAAATCTCATCTCTGTTGCCTCTAATTTTTTCATTTTTTTTTTTTATCTACTGTCCATAAATAGCTTCTATAGGTCATCTAGCATATTATTATTTAAAAAATTACTTCATAAAAAATGTCCACTAAATTGTTGCACATTACTTTACATACACACACTTACAAAACCTCCCAAATTAGTCTCACATGAAAAACTTGATAACTCTGTGTCACAATGAAACAGTATTTCTATGAAATGTTTTTCTTTACAGCACAATGGTAAAGATTATGGGAATGTTAAATCTGTTCAAAATTGATACTGGCTGAAGAAGCTAGTAAGGATAAAAAAAAACTTAAGACCAGAAGAACAAAAGAATAAATGCAACAATAAGGCATATGTAAATAAAAAAAAACTTAACACACTCTATTTCCATGCATATACATCACTTTTAATGAGGTTAAATATTTTGACTGTGTGCATCTTTTTATAGATATTAATTTTAAAAATTAACTATATCCTCTTCTTGTGTTCCTTCAGTTGATTTCAGCGTTGATGGAAGAGAATGCTGCAATTGGGCCTACAGTGACCGTAATAAACTAATCCATCTAAAAAGTGTCATCGCCTCAGAATTTCATTATCTATGCGGACAGTGTTGTATTCAGGGATAGCTTAGCGGTTGGGGTTTTGTGGCACACCAACAGGGTAGAAAAGTGGCTAGAGAACCTGGTAATTGTAGTATTATGGCATCCAGTATGAGAATAGGGATAGAAGCAGCAATGGTGACGATAGCATGGTTACTTACACAGAACATGGATCATACAGTCTTGGTTATGGACTAGCAAATTATGCTGTGGAAGATTGACAGGCACTCCCTGTGCCAGGAGTGGATGCAGCTCCTGGATAACTCCATTGTAAGCATGCTAACTTGGATCTAAGGCACACAGATGTGCACTGCAATGAGATTGCCAATAAACTCGCTGGCAGCTCTGCGACGGGGTATGGCCTAACTCTGGACAAAGACAACACTGCCAAGTTTGTTCTTCATTTCTTATCCCTGGATTACGATACCTTCGAAAAAATGACAACCTCAAATAACAATTTTTTTTAGATTTGACAGTTTGCAGCAGGCAAACATTTTCCCCTCCCTTTACCTTCCTAAGTATTACTTCCGGTGATCCATATGTGTTGAACTTATTTTGTTTGAAGTTTGATCAAACACCAACGATCACTTCATAAAAAGTATGAGACTATCATAAAACTGGGCTGTTTTTTTTAAATAGTAAATTTGGCCAATCAATCAAACCTTTGTAATGTAGGATAGGCAGCAAATGGCACTAAGAGAAAGCCAAACATATGGGCTGGACTGGCAGCCGACGTGTGAATAGACAAAGTAAAAACACCCCAGGGTTTTTAGGCCATAAATCGAACCTAAGTCAGGAAATCATAATCGCATCAGATTCCTGTGTCTCTACTTGTGTAAATACACAGCTTTGTAGTAAAAGTAAAAAAACAACATTATTTTCCAAAATCCAAATATAACATTTAGTGATCGTGATTTGTGTACAAGTGTTTCGTACAGACAAGACTCACGTATATGTAACATAACCTAGGGTTAAGAGAAGTGGAGGAGAATGGCTGGGACAATAATGTATTTATTGAAAGACTAATGAGCATGGAGGTGAAAAAGCAGATGTATCTACAATCAACACCTTACAACAACAATTAGTCTGCATACACATCAAGAAATGCTGGGTTGGGTGGTGGAGCAGATATGGAGACTCTACTCTGCAATGAAACTGATTCCATAAATAGAATAGACAGGGATAGTTTGTGGTTTTTTTGCTCTTTGGTTGGTTTCTTCTGCTATCACACTTCCAAGTATTTCTAGTATTCAAAGATACATCTTTTTTTTAAGGGCATCCTCTTGTTCCCAGCTTCCTGTTTCATAGTGTTTGTTGATAATGGCTTTATTTATCACAAGTCCAGACTATTAATTTGATGTCTCCTTATATTTTCTGTTACAGAGATAGTCCCTAATCTATTATTATACCAAAATTAGTAAATGTATTTTTACTCAATAATTGAGGCTGGGTTATGAGACTGAAGAATAGATGCCTACGCCCAGTTCAGTCAATAATGAGCTTTTGGATCAGAGTTTTTATGCCACCTCAACAGACAAAGAGATATTATATGGTGACCATTATTTAGATGGGGAGTCACAAAAGCTCAGCGGTTAGTGAACTGGACTATAAAGGACAAATGGTCGGGTTTGATCCTGAACGACGGCTTCCGGGTTCACCCAGCCTTAAATGGTTACCAGATTTTTTTCTGGGAAAGTAAAGCAGTAGGGACGCAATACTGACCACATTACCCAAAAAAATCATGTACCAAAGGTATTGCTCGGTGTATAGATTGAATAAGCTTGGTGATAGGATGCATCCCTGTCTCACTCCTCTTTTTATATCAATGGGTGTGGAGTTCTCTTTGTTATTTTTTATTATTGCTGTCTGCTCCCAGTATAGATTACATATTAGTCGTATGTCCATGTCATCTAGATGTATCTTCACTTAATACTAGTCATGATAGTCACACTTCAGAAGCAACTGAGAACTAGGAGTGGCATGAGCAGGCATGGATGTTGAGAAGATGGATAAGAGAGATGTGTAACCAACAAGATACCAGATTAATCAGCAATCAAGCTCTTCACCATCTGCTAAAAGATATTGAGGACCTGTGAAGCTGTTCTTTGTACACTAAAGTCACTTCTGCTAAATAAAATATGTCTTGAAACAAAAAAATCTCAATAGAGGTTTGCAAATTTGAACAGTCATTTCAGTCTTGTGCTATTTTTATTGTATTGTGCTATATTATTTATTAAAAAGACCGGATTAGGCAAGACTGTGGAACAAATATTCAAATAATTTATATGATATATTTGTATTCAGGTACAAATTATAAATATACACTTATAAATTTAACACTGTTGATGTGATATCTATAATCTATTGGGCATTTGTGCTGTGTTTACGATTCTATCATGTTTTAAATAAGTTTTTCCCCAGATTTGTTAGTAGCGACACCTGCCAATTAACCGACAGCCCTTTTATAATCATCATGATCAATCTTGTGCCAAACCAGTTGGGGCAGGCAATCGTGTCCTTTCAGTCTTCTATCCACCATGCATCATATCAATTCTGTTGTTGACTGATGCCATCACACCAAGCTATCTAGTATCTTTTCTCTTTGTCATCAGCGATATCTCTTTCCCTGTATATTTTGTCAGTTTTAACCAAGTATTCCAACTTTCCTCTTCGCATGATGTGTCCAAAAAAATGTTGACTGTTTCTTTCTGATGTTTTTTAGGAGTTCCCTCTTTGTGTTGGCTTCTTTGAGAATTTCTTCATTGGTCTTTTTAGCTGTCCAAGGAACTTTCAACATTCTTCTGGGACAAATGCTATAAAATCGCAGTGTATCATCATCATCATCATGTGCAATACTGGTTGGCGTAGGCGATCATGTCCTTTCACAATCTTTTATCTACAGTGCATCATATCAGTTCTGTTGTTCACTGTTTTCTATGCCATGACACTAAGCTAACCAATATTTTCTCTCTTCGTAATCCGGGATCTCTCTTTCCTTAAATTTTGTCAATTGTAACCAAGTATTCCAACTTTCCTTTCCTCTTCTCATGACGTGCCCGAAAAATGTTGATTGTTACTTTCTGATATTTTTAGGGGCTCCCTTTTTATCTTGACCTCTATGAGAATGTCTTTTTAGCTGTCCAGGGAACTTTCAACATTCTTCAGAGAAACCACATCTCTGTCTCCTCTGATAATCTTTTCATTTGTTTGTCTACTGTCGATAATTTGCTCCCATAGGCCAGAATTAGCACTATATAGCACAGATGAACTCTCTTTCTCACTTCTATTGACATAGACTAGTTGCATAAAATGTTTTTGGCCTGAGCTATTCTGCTCTTTATTTCTGTGGTGTACCTTCCATCTGATGTTATTATTGTGCCCAAGTATTCGACGCGTTGTACTTGTTTCAGATTTGTTCTGTCTATTTGTATGCTGCATGATGGTGATGATTGATTCTTTGATATAACCATTACTTCTGTTTTCTTACTATTCAGGCTGAGACCTTTCTTGTTGCTTTCTTTTACTATTATGGCTACCATTTCTTGTAGTTCATTCTCTGTCTCTATTATTAAGTTGCTAGCAGAATCCTGTCTGATACTGGCCAAAATCCTTTCATTGTTTTGTTTCTTTATCTTTGTAACATAATGCCTACTCCACTTTCATGTGTGGTTCCTCAAGAGTAAATTACATTTCCACTGTTGCATTGCAATAATCCTGCTCCTTTCCAACTCATTTCACATAGTCCTAATACGTTCAATTTTATTCTCTTCATTTCTTGGCTGATGTTTTATAGCTTGCCAACCTGGAATGCTGATGTAATGTTCCTACTGATAGCGTCTCTTTAATTTTGACCTTTTATAATAGTCAAATAAAATAAAAAGTGTAAAAATAAAAACGACATCAGTGACTCCTCATAAAATAATTAACAACCATCAAAGAGTCATAACCAGCTGGTTGAAAACTGAGGCTTGGACAGAATGCATGTGATATATGGACTGATTTATTCAAATATTGATTTAAGACTAACCCAGTTATAGTAGTTATGAAACATAATTTCAATAAGACAAAATTATTTAAAATTTACATACTTTCAAAGATATATTTTATTAGTGAAATTTGAATTAAAAATACACATTTTCCTACATAAATGTTTATTATGACAATTATAATCAGGTTAACAATATTTTCAAATTTCACCAGTTATGATATTTGATTTTGCAAAACATCAAGAATTGTTTATTCTTGAATACTTTCTGGATACCTAAGTTGGTTACACAGTTTTCAATCAAGTAATCATTCAGCTCTTGAGTATAATAACAATGAAGTATGATAAGTAAAATTATGCATATTAACTCTTTCCAGACCATTATCCAGCATAATGGATGACTAACGAAACCTTACTGGACCCATATTATCTGATACATCAGATCAGATAGGTAATGGTGAATTTTTGTTTTGTGAAGTGATATTTGGGATTTATAAACTAATACTTTATTGCTAAACCTAAATTAGGTCTAATTAGTACTTCTGGTCAACAACAACCAAGGTTTGTAGTTTCACTATCGATGGATTTTTGTTTTTGCAATTTATAATTGTTTTTATTCTAAAGGCACTGACAGGAAATGTATGTAGTCATTTTTTAACGGACATAAATGCATTAAATAAACTGCATTTTAATGGAATTAGGTTACTTTTGTGTAAAGTTTCAAGCAAAATGGATGGCAACATTTAAAATCATCGGGAGTAGGCGAGTTACAACATATTAAATAGAAAATTATCCACCCATTAACATTTTACACATTTTTAACAACATAATTTTCCTCCAAATAATTAAATATCAGCAGCAATATACGTTTTCAATTCCTGTTTCCATTTTCATTTCCAATGAAATATAACACACACAATATTTATTTACATTATAGTATAAAGTAGTAAAATAAAAGATATGTGATAATGTTTTTTTTTTCAGAAACAAAATAATTTAGACCAAAACATATTTTAAAAAAAGAAGTTCTGAATAAGTTAAAAGTTGTGTACATTTCATAAATGCCTACTATTTTTAAGAAATGGCAGACGTAACAATTTAAAACATTGTATATATCTTTTTCTACTATACATCTCTTTGGTTATTTTAGGGGCTGATATCATTAGATTACATTTCTTTATATTTAGCTCATGAAACAAAAAATACAATAACAGGAAAGATCATAATTTAGATTTCAAAAACTTGGACTTGCTGTGGAACAAATGTGTGTCCTGCTGCTGTGAAGATTTCATGGCCAAAGCACAAATTTTCAGCATTTTGTCAAGGATATGAAATGGGACTAGCTTGTGCACTGGCAGGTAAATAACATGGTCAATCAAAAACTTGGATTCATGGGGGTAGTAAGCATTTAAAGTCGCTTTATTCTGAGGATACAACAAATTTACAATTCAAGTTACAAGTATACATAATCTTTAAAAAAATTCTATAGAAGAAAATATATAAATAATTAAAGAATTGTCTGTTAACCCTTAATTACAATACCTACCTGTGGCGCGCTTCGTTACATTTTGTAATACAAAATACTACCACTTAATTGATACATTAGAAGCACTAAAATTATAACTTTCTTTAAACTTTTGACACAAATGTGTGTTTACCAATTATGTACAGAGGGAACTTGGATTTCCTGTCTCAGGCTGATTTATGACCCGAAATTGACCACTTGGACCAGACGTATTATTTTGTCTATCCAGATGGAAGCTGTAAATTCATCAGTATGTTTGGCTACCTCAAAGTGTTATTCGCTGAATTTCATGAGTCACAAAAAGTTGTTTGATGCCGCAGATGACCGAGAAAATTTCCCTGGTCAAAGAAGGGAAAAAAAAAAAAAAAAAACAACCAATTTGAAATTTGGCTAATTTTTTTTCTGTATCTAAGGACTGTATCTCACAAAATGGAAACAAAAATCCTACATCAAGAAACAAATTAAACACTCCGGGGTCACCGGAAGGTACATGGAGGAGGTTTGGGGGGGGGGGGGGGGGGTGTTTGAACACTGCAAACAATCAAATTGTGAAGAATTTGTGTTTTGATATAGTAGTTTTTACTACGGTTTCGTAATCTAGGTTTAATAATTAACAAATTAACTTACAATTTTAGCTCTAGATGTGTAACACTGTTAAATACTAAATCTAGAAACAAGATTCTCTTTAGATGTTTTAGTGCCGTCTCCTTTATTGAGAGCTATAAATATTTAACAGGACTAAAATTCATTGTTCTCTAGTTATTTTATATCTTTTCCACATTGTCAGTCAATTGGTTCTTTCATTTATATGTTATCTTTTCTCACTTTTATATCTTATCCACATTGTCAATCCATCCATTCTTTCATTTATATGTTATCTTTTCTCACTTTTATATCTTGTCCACATTGTCAATCGATCCGTTCTTTCATTTATATGTTCTCTTTTCTAAATCTATTAATGGTACTCCCTTGATCATGCTAGTTAGTCTGTTATTAGAGTAGTATTTTTTTTAATCAATTTTGACTCACTGATCCAGATGCAAGCAGTCATCTATGGATCCCTGGCCACTTTCACCCAAGATGTTGTTAGGTTCAATGAGGCATATGATAACAAAGATGATATATACACCATTATCAACTCTATGTTAACAGAAGTCTTACTCTAGGGCTGTTTGGGTCAAGAATGCTGCTGCTTTTATCGCCTCCACTTGGCTCTACAATGTTGAGTTGGGTGGCTCCCCGATAAGCTTCCACTCCCAGCAAATTCAGTGTGCTCACTACTGTGTCCACTTCTTCCTGCAAAATAAAAACATGGAGTATTGAACTAGAGCAACTGCACAATGACATGGAAACATCTTGAAAGCAAGCAGAAAATAACCCTTGCCAGGAACACCACAATAACTATCAGCATTCTAAAGCCAAATTTCAATGGGCTAAACTACAGGCCAGACGGAGAGCTGGAAAGAGAAAACAGAATACTTGAATCTTGAACGAGACACAAGTAAAGTGTGGAAGCTTGTAAAACAGCTGAATGATGAGGGTACAGAAAGGAACACCAAAATTACACTGAAGAAGGATGGAAACATCCTAACTGGTAAGCATGCAGCAAATCACTTTGCAGACTCCTTTACAAATGACAATAATATTGAAATTAGCCTAGAGAAACGACAAGAGACTCATTTAAAACAATAAAATGCAAGACAAGAAGAGACTGCACATAAAGTCATTGAAATATCCATTACACAAAGAGAGCTAGAGCTGGCAATATCCAAATTAAAAATGAAAAAGTCACCAGGCAGTGTCCAATGAAATGATTAAGAACTTGGGAACTGCAGCTAAAGCAAAACTACTGCAGATCTACAACATTTGCTGGATCACAGGTAGAGTGCGACAGGCATGGAGAGAAGCAATTATGATACCATTACTAAAGCCAGGAAAAGATGGTTCAACTACATCCAGCTATAGACCAATCAGCCTTACAAGCTGTTTGTGTAAAACAATGGAACGTATAATCAATCTCAGATTGCAGTGGTACCTGGAAAGTATATCCTGGAAAGTCTATATTTTTCTAATATCATTACAGTCTTCTAAAATAGTGAGTTCTACCAAGATTGGCTCATTGATCTAGTGGTTATTCTTCATTGGTCAGTTCCTATAATTATAGTTTTTGCTTGGCTGAACTTGTATCAACTTTTTTTTTTTAAAATAAAAGTTAGTTCTCATCTAACCAACAACCAAGGTGTATTATGTCAATACCACATGAGTGGAACATGTCAGCCTCCAAAAAATAAAGGTGGATACAAGTTAGGATCATGGTATTACCAAAAAATATGATTCTATGGTAGTAAAATAAAAACTCGGACCTGGACATTTCATGACAACTGCACTGGGAAGCAAGTTATAATCTCCAGCTTTACAGACCCAAGTCACAAATGTTTATATATATATCTATATATATATATATATATATATATATATATATATATCTATATATATATATATATATTTTTGTGTTTAAACTCACAGATGAAGACTTTCTTAAACCCTAGATTACGATGCCTATCAGCGAGTCACATTTTCAGGATACAGGCATAAAAATGTCTACCACTTAATTGTTACATTTTGTCTTTGAACTTTTTCTATACAGCTGTGTGTTTACCTAAGCAGAAAAATGGGAAATAGATGTAATAATTTATACTGGTTATATTAGATTTATGGCCTGAAATTCGACCTCATCACACTGTGGGTACTGGAGGTGTTATGTTGGCTATTCACATGGTGACCATCAATCCAGCCCATATGTTTGGCTCCCTCTAAGCGTTGTTCACTGTCTATCCCGCCCTGTGTTACAACAGTTTGTTTAATGTCTCGTCGTCTCGTGGATGTCCAAGGAGACTTCCCCTATCATAAGAAAAAAAATCTTTAAAAAAGGGGTGGGTGGTGGAAGAGTAAACAAATTTCTTGAAAAATTAGTGAAATAATAAAAAAAAAGCCCCTTTTGTACGATAGAGTAGTGCTTTTTATGGTGTGCATGTTTGTCTCTGATCCAACATCAAAGGAAATAAATCCAACACTCAGGATCACCGGAAGTAGTAATCAGAAAGTTTTTTTTTAAGAGTTTGCACATAACAAACTGTCAACTTTAAGAATTCTTAGTTTGATGTGGTAACTTTTGTGACTGTATTGTAATGTAGATTTAAAATAGGAACATCATCACAAAAATAAAGTATTATTAAAATGAATCATAAATAAATAGATCACTTACCACTAGCACGGGAAACAGCCAAAAGTTATTCACAAACGCGTGCTCACCCACTGGTTCAAATCCCTTTGGTAGATTATGTAGGAAATACTGTCCTTTAACCTTTTGCAGATCAAAATAAGATTTTTTAAAGGCCTGCTGGCGGTACAGCATTGTTGCCAAAAGAGCTGTACTTGGCTGCCATCGTATCATCTCCAACATTTTATCGGGGAATCCACGCATAAGTTTCACAAACATAGATTTATAATCTACCCCAAGTCTGTTCAAAACTTCCATACCAAACTTCGGTAGACATCCAACCTGCAGCCAAGAATATAACACAGAATACTTGAGTACTTTTTTTAAATACATACTAGATGTCTGCACTGGGTACTTCCCATGCATGGCCTGCATTTCCTTGAAGACATTTCCATCCAAGACCTTTCCTATGCATCCCCCAAAGGAGGTGTAGTACTTCATAACACCGAAGCTAAACAGTGCCAAGTCAGAGGATGGATGCCCAATCTTATCAAAGCCACTGAAACATTCCGCACAGTCTTCAATGACTACAAGACCAAACTTTGCGGCTGCATTAATAACAGGCTGCATGTTAATAATTCGCCCATATAAGTGTGCAACAACAATAGCCACTGTTTTTGAGGAAATTAACTTTGGCAGAAGATCAATTTTTGGCTCTAATGTGTCAATACTTATATCTAAAGGGACAATTACAAGTCCATGACTTAAAATAATCTTGCTCATGTCAGGAATGTTAATAGCTGACATGATGACCTCCGATCCTTTTGGGAAGTTCTTAACCTTGAGGAAAAGATCAAAACCTGTTCGGACGGACAACAATGCCATGACATGATTGGAATTTGATTCTGTAGTCCATAATTTTTGTAGATCATGCTCCAGTTTTTTTCTGTAGCTTTCATCATTGCTGTGAAGGCACTGTGTTGCTGCATATCCCAGATGGGAGAAATTTGTATCTGGTTGTATGCATAAAAGAAAATCATTAATAAAATTGTTTATGACTTCAGAATATTATATGAAAGAAGATAAATGGAGCTAGTTGTCAAGATTATCACAAATGGGAAAATTGATTACATCTGATAGTATTTTCTGCAAAAACTTACTGCCAAGTTAAATAATTTTTACTCACAGACGATATTTGCTTTCACATCAATCCACCACTATTTGAAAGAGAAAAATGTATTTTATAATGTGTTCTAAGTGCACACTAAAATGACTGATAATGTGAGCACTTTACAGATTTATTTATTTCCATTAAGTTTATATTAACCGATTATTTTTAAAATGTAATATGGAGCCCTGTTAGCACTATGGCAATTGTGCACTATGATGTAATTTTTCTTGTGCAATCAAAAAGAGACTGGAGTAAAAGGGGATACTGTTAGAGAACAATCATGTTCAACGCACAGATTTAATTAATCTATTTAGCTGAGAAAAATGCTGGGGATAAATCTTGCCATTGCATACATAAAATGGCAACAGATAAAATGGTTTGGCACATGACAGACAGATCAAAACACAACACAGCGAGTTTTTAATAAATGCTACGATAACACCAGGCCTAAGGGTCAACCATGAAAAAGGTGGATTGATGGAATATTAGAAACACTAGGAAACAGCAGCAGAGCACAGCAGAAGGTCATAAGACTGTAAACTATATTTTCTGTTGCTCATGTTTGAGTACGTTATTGTATACACATGATATGCTATTCACATCACTCCTCTACTAGTCCACACTGCATCACTTTGTCTGTCCTCTATCTCTATGACACCTCTATCTTTCCTCCTCTTGGTGTACACTATATTCTTCTAATCTGTTTCTTGTGCTTTAGTATGCACACTAATTTGTTTTTGGAAACATCTGTTACTGCATGCTGTGTGCGCACATATGCACTTTTGTGCACGCACACGTACCCACTCCGTGCTTGCCAAATCTGAGCATACAGAGAGGATTTTATTCTTATTTTTATTATATTTTCTTTTCATTTCTCCTTCTTGTTCAAAATTACTGTACTTTTAAATTATTTTTTATTTTAAATACATATTATTACGTATGTTTATTCCAGTTGAAGACCTATTGTGCCGAAACAATATTATGGTTTATGTTGTCCACTTGTTAGGTGAAGATTTAACCACAATACCATTTTTTTTTCTATATTTTTTCATTTCTCCAATGATATCCCCCCTTGATGCTTGCAAATGAGGAAGAAATGAACAAGAAGATTCTTTATCTGGTCTATAAAGAACAGAATTTATATAGTGCATACATGACTCCTCACCGTATTGTCTTTAGATAAATTTAATATTCAACTTGTGCTATTCAAAATATTTCAATTGCTTTCTTGTAAATTACATTTTAAGTGTGCAACAAAAATGGATTTCACATTAAAAAAGAAAATACAATAAAAACTAAAACTAGGGTACGTTGATTGATATATACATCAATTGCAAAATATTGATACACGTAATAAGATAATAAGAGACAAGATAAACAGCCGGACAGTTTAAGATGTTTGAGTTAAAATATTACAAACACAATCATAAGAGCTAAAACTACATCAGAATATTTGTTAAGTTAAGAAGCTGGGAATTAAACACTACAACCTATAGTTAGATGGAAAGACAACAATTAATAGTTGCTGAAAAATCATGACATGTATTGGAGTGACGTTTTTTTTCCGTTTGCCAGCTTTTACCTCTGACGAAGTCCCTAGAGACTAGGAACTGAATTTTGTTGTTAATCTATTTTTCTCTGGCAGCCATGTATACATGGGTCCCTCACTGCACAGGCAGACAACTCCGTATTGCCTGGAGACCAACCAGTCCCCTGAGTGAAGTTTTAAAAGTAAAATAAAAGCTAGCAAGGTGACCTATTTTTCTCTCTGGAAGATATGAAGAGAAAATGACAGTAGGAAGTTATATATCTTTTTATTGTGATATAAAGGAAACAAATGTTGACTTCGGCATACCAGCCAATTGGATACCCTCCCACGGGATATCATGTAAGCTGATACCCTCTCTCAAACTCGCTGCAGGAAAGCAAAATTAATATCCATCCAGTGAACTACAGAGAGGCCAAGTCAATCATACGAAACAAATGCAGAAGAAACTGGAAGCAAAGGCTGCAAAAATGACATGGAGGATTCCATACACCCACTGTCTAGAGGCACAACATCGACCTCTGGACATGAAAGTCTTGGGTTCAAAGCCTACCACAAGCGGTGGTGATTTGTTGAAAATAGGAAAAAATTGAACCTGCAGTTTCTTTGTGACATTACCCTACCCTGATCTCAGGGGTAGTGAGATCTGATGTCTAGCCCTCTTGGATAACGGCAATAAACAGGAACTCCTGCCCACTCATGCAGATTAAAGAATCCTTAGCAGTTAAAATAAAAAAGAGTAGGCCATAAATTTGGCCGGTGCTCTGACAAAATTAGCAGCAAAAACCAACCTGGCCCATCTAGGCCATGCTACAGAGTTTGTGCACATGGGTCAGTTCTTGGATTTTCTTTGATATCGAAACACCTATGGATTCATCTGGCATGCACTAATGATGATCCTAACAACAACAATCTACTCTGATGAATGCCACTGCAGTAGAGGGAACCAGAGTTTGAAACACCTTCACAGTGACCCCACACCAAACAGGCAGATAACTCAGTCTTAGGAGGTACTCATATTTTTTCACTCAATGAGTAATTGATGTTTCAAGCCGGGCCTCATTGCTGAGACCAGGGGTGGTTGCCGCAGAGATAAATCATAAATAAAAATCCCAACTAGTCCAGCCAGTATTTGAACTCATAGTCTCTGTCTTGAGACCAGCGTCCTGACTCAAGAACAACCAGTCCCCCAACAACTATTCTGACCTTCGACACCATATGTGGCTCAATGACACAGACATACAATAAAATGTGTGGAGACAATGCAAAGACCTGGAGAGGACTGTGAACTTTGTCCTGTCTTATGGAACAAAAAACTGCATTACTAAAAACTTCCTGAATGTAGATAAAGATATGTCACCCACTTACTGATTTGACAATGAGGAAGGGTAAAAGAAAATTGATATCTGAGTGAGAAATTCTCAGTGTTACAATTATTTTTTAAAAATGGAGTCTGTGAAGTCCAATGAATATGGAATCATGCACCAATGAGAACACTGTAGAAAATATTTGGTTGTATAGAAGAATATCATTGTTTTAAGTAAGGCAAACAAGTGAGCTATTTAGATTTTTCTGAAAACATATACTGGAAACTTGATGCATATCAAATAATAAAACAGCTCATGTTTCAAAGAAAACGATAATAAAAATGAAAAATTAAAACACCGTAACAACATGTAACATGCAAAAATATGATAGAAGAAAAGACACTACATTGCTTATGATGAGCATTAATTTTTTAACATGACTTGTTCAACCTAGCTTCAGTTAAGACAATTCTAATGGTGTCTGTCAACATGTTTTCTACTTTTTGGGAGTTGAAAACATGTTGACAGACACCAAAAAAAAAAATGGATCTATTAAAAAAAATTCATGTTTGCTGCAGAACCATGGAGTCGAGTGGAGTTGCAATGCAATCTTTTAATAAAAACGCAGTAACAGTAACTTCAAAGCTCTATTCTTTTCATCATTACAAAGCCACTGCTTTTTTATTACCGGTCAGACAGGTGAGAAAAAAAAAGATGAGTCTCAACAAAGAACAACAAAATATAAGGTATTGAATTCAAATAGTAAATATCATCATCATCAAGTACCGAGCCTGCCGGCGTAGGTGATCATTTCTCTCCACAACTTTTAATCTCGACAGTTATTTATCATTTCTGTAGTTGACCTTCTGCCAAGCCATTCTCTTAAGCTGTCTGGTATCTTTTCTCTTTGCTTCCCTTTATCTCTTCGTCTCTCAATTTTCCCAGTTGTCACAATATATTTCAGCTATTCCCTTCTCATTACATGGCCAAAAAATGATGACTGTTTCCTCCTAATATTGGATATTAGCTCTCTTTTTGCTATGGCCTTTTTCAGAACTTTTTCATTACTCTTCTTAGCTGATCATAGTATTCTCAACATTCTTCTATAGTAAATATAGAGAAATATAATAAATATAGAGGAGCTATAGGCAATGATTTCTCTAAGCTGTGCAGTCACTGTAGGTATTGGTGATGACCACACACTAAAATGTCAGTCATTTTAATTAATTAAAAACAAACAAATTATTCTACCTGCTACAGATTTCTTTGGACTTTGGATTTAAAATATTTGTACTCATTGAATTAAAATTACATTTTTACACTACCTAAAGAAATATTGAAATTTGAAGCAAATGAAAAAAGTAGGGGTCAAAGGTTTGATTCCCTAGTTCTGGTATCACATCATAGATCTTTTAACACATTCACCTGAACTACAAAATGAAAGTACATGCCACACCTTAAACAACAATGTTTGTGAAGAGTGATAAGTAAATTAAGTGTGATAAAATATAGAAAAATATAAGAAAATAAAAGTTAACATTGATCGAATGTAACATAAAATGTAAATCAAAGTAAACAAATTCTACTCACCAATTGTGATTGGAAAATAAGGAAGTGCTGGAAAAGTCATGATCATACTTGGTTAGATCATGCTCAAGTTGTGAACAGACTTAAAGGAAAAGAAATACACGTATTGTATGAAAAGAAATACAAAATTGTAGCTTACTATTTAAATCATAAATGTGAAGTATAACACTACATAAGTATGTCACAATACATAAACAATACGAAAATCAATGAGTGAGTGAGTGAAAAATCCCTGCCACTTGTTGACATCTTTACTGACTTTATTTATGATGATAGCATTAGTAGATGGTATACAACAAAAATAACAAGTATGATACTAAGATACAATTATTTATTCATCGTGCATCCTAATTCATATATTTGTTATTTTTATATATGGCAATTTACTTTACATTTTATATCTGAAATTCATTTACTTATTTTCATACTAAATAAATTTATTATTGATTGTATGTATTGAATAATAATTTATTAATATGGTTATCTTGTGATAAGACAAATAATAAAATATTCAAAATTCAAACAATTTTCTTATCTTAGACACGGAGAAGAGGTACCAGAAAAGAAATTTTTATGATTAATTTTTGTAATAAAATATGCTGGTTACGTCTGAATGAATAAATATGATATAATTTCCGTTGAATCCTGAACTGGACTTTATGAATTTCACACAAACCACTCAGTCATTGTGAATTGTGAAGTAAGTTATTTGGCAAGTAACTGCATTCTAAACATCATATGAAGGTAAACAAAAATCAAACGTCAATAAATTATACAGTAAAAATAAAATATTTCAACAAATTAATCAAATTTGCCTAAAAATCGATTGAGAAATTCAGTGCAGCAATCCAGTGAATCAGTGAATGTAGCGACTTTGATAAAAATTTCGAAATAGTCTGTTGTGATTTAAAACAAGCTAGCTAGATAACCACTGATGTCAGCTAAACACAATGATACCTCCTTACTTAATTATGGCTGTATGCCAATTAGAAAAAGTTAATATTTAAATAAATTCATTTTGACATAAATTGATTAAGAAGAACATAGACAGAGGAAAATATCATGGGGCCCGTTTGAACAGTTGTCCATTCCTGGAAAATTGAGAGTTGGTCGATTATGATGGCACAATGGTTTATAAAGGTGATAGTCCCTACCATTAAATAACTTATTTAGACATAAAGCAATCAACAGATCACTTTCAAATTTCACACACTTTTATTTAAATGGTTGATGAATTTTACAAATTCATTGTTTTTAATTTCACTAGTTAATTAATTTTATTATTGTAAAAACTCATTCACTGAGTGAATGTGAATATTTTTGTTTATTATCCACACACAAAATTGTACCACAAAACTAGAATTAGATTCTAAAGAATTAGAATTTCACCTCTTCCTCTGAATTGATTCTATGATTATCGTTTCCCTCTATAATAATATTCATTTATTATTATTTGTCTCCCTCCTTAGATTCTAAAATTAGTTCTTCAGTTTAGGGTAATATACTGTGATACTAAAACCAGCATCCTTCTAGGTTCTGATTCTTCCTCAGTAGCTCAAGTAGCTGCGTGGTAGTGATATTTTAGAATTCTTGTGTGGTTTGTGTAGATCAGGTAAGACTTCTTTTCTTCCTTATTTGCCTTTCTGCGTCCAGGGGAGATATATTGTGGTCTTTTGCTCTTCTGTTCACCTCTGCTGCTGTTATGTTTCCTAATATTCTGTTAATCCATCTTTTCCAAGGTCGGCCCTTCTTGGGGCTGGTGTTCTCGCAATGTTTATTGAAGGCTCGTTGCGTTGTGTTTTGATCTTTATGCCTATCACGTGGCCAAACCATTTTATCTGTTGTTTCTTTATACTGGTGAGGATTGTTTCTTTTTTTTTTTTTTTCTCAGTTCTTCATTGTCTTCATTTCTGATCTTATCTCTCATCCTACCATTCTTCTAACACAGACATCATTTCATCCCAGTAGAGGTTATTGTTCTTGACTGACTTACTTTAAGAAACTATTATAACTATAACTTTTCTTTATATTTTAAATCTTATATATATAATCTAATTTATTCATTCTGATTTATTATACTTGCAAGTTATTAACTTAAATTAAAACTGCAATCTTTTCCCTGCACATGTACTATGTACTAAACTCGACACTCACTGAGTAGTCACAATTGACAAACTGTAATTTTAGTCTACTACTACTAAATCTTAGTCTTTAAAATAAGACAGAAGAGTTGGAATGAAATAATAAATAATTTAGGAATTTAGGTAGGGGATTCTTGAATCTGGCGGAATAACAATACAATTACTAACTGTGACTATATTTAATTATAAACTACAGTAGCTATACAAATGTAATTCAATGATTGAGACTTTAGTTCCTTTAACTTTAACTTTAGTTTAGTATATAAGTATAAAAAGATGAAGATTTTAGATAAGATTTTTTAAAAATTATTCAAACTTGAATTAAAAAAAAACAACTAAAAATTGCAACGGAAGTAAAAATAATTAAATATGCCGCATACTATTCTATGTGCTGAATTAGATCTATTTTATTGTTAGGCTGAACTAAAGCTTACATGTAGCAAACAGGTAAAGAATAACTAAACACTAGAGCCTGTGACTTTAGTTAGACCGTACCTACCTTAAATCTGCTGCTACCACAAACCGACGAACCGTAACCAACCGTACCTGTAGTCTTGCCAGATTACACTTTTGATTTTAAGCCAAACAATATTTTTTTAAAGCCAGAAATAAAGGCAATATTTTTGCCATAATTTTCCATGCGTCAGTGTTGGTCAGGACTTATTTTAGTACTTCTACCTTTAACATAACTCATTAACTGCATTAAAAGATGAAGTTACGATAACAGGCCGACTTTACATCACAAATGTATTCAATGAAAAAAATAATACTCAGGCTAAGATTCTGATTGTATACTCTAATTTGACTGTAAATCTGACTTTTGGGGCTACCAAAACTCCGATTTATAGACGTGTGCAAACGTAACATGAAGACTCTGAACACAAACCCTGCAGCCTGGGAAGAGATAGTTGTAGACCTCAATCTTTGGAAACACACTCTAAAGCTCGAACTAAAAAATAAAGCAGACAGATTTATAGAAAAAGAGAATACACGGTGAGAGAAAATAAAAAAAAAATAACATTTCTAGGGAGCTGCAAAATCCATAGTCAACAAAGACTAACGAAGACGACTACTACTACAAAATCAGACCGTATAGCGCTGATTTTAAAGTGATATCTAAACTGAAAAAAAAATGTGTGGGCTCAAAAACTGTTGACTCTCAATATTTCTAAGAAATGCGAACAAACTACAAAATATTTAATTTTAACTGCTAAGACTATCATCAACTGATGCTTCCAACTACTACCAAAACTCTGAATGTCCAACTCCCTCTCGAGAATGCTCAAAAAATGTTCCACGAATCGTCTGACATCTTTTTTCTCATCTTGCTAGGCTCCTTACCTATGATTCATTGGGAGGAGGAGGGGGGGTGATAAATAATTGTGGTTCATAAACAATTATTGGTCAAGACTTGGACATTTTACAATGCTCTTTTTACTATAATGTTGTCCCAACGCCAGGCATATTGTCTAAATCAGCCAAACTGTTTCTTTCTTACGTCGATTTTAGAGTCAGGTTTATCAGATCAACGGATCAACATTCGCTAAATAAGATGAAATAGCGATAATGGTTTGGTTCTCAGCAGCTGGCAGAATGAATTCAGCAAGGCATGCATCATCATCGTATGCCTTCTATGCAACGAAGGTTGGCTACCATGGATCGCCATTCTACTCTGTTTCTTGCTTTGATGGTGCAGGCTGACATAGATTGACTTGTCCATCTTTTGATGTTACTCGTCCATGTTAGTCTTGGTCTGCCTCTGCCTCTTTTACCTTGTATTTTTCCTTCCAATATTACTTTTAGTAGGCTGTTGTTACCTAAAACTTTCGGCTCTTTTCGTCCCCTGTAATCTGCTGTAATCCAAGTTTACATTTCCACGGAAATAATATTGCTAGACAGGTCAAAAGAATGACTGGACACTGATTAAGTCTTTGTTTAAAATTTCTAGATCAACAATTATCACTTATGTAGCAATATTTTTTTTTAACCCAGAAAAAAAGTCAATTTAAAAAAATGTCAAGTCACCACATTGGGAACAAAGCCAAATCTTTTTTAATTTATAAAGCAAAATTGGCAACACTGCGTACCTGATCACAGACAAAAAATAAAAAACGGCAAAGCTTGTGCCAGCAGTTATCGCCCTGTTGGGCACCTGGTTTGTCTAAATACACTGTACCTCATTGTTGTTTATCTTAGCAACCAGCACTATTTATTGAATATAGATAATAGAATATGTGCATAGAGCATACAACTGAAGAAATCGAAACGAACTAAATTGCTAAAGGGTGTTGAGTGAGTAGTAGTATAAACGGGTATGCAGGGCTTGTGCAAATCTTGTTTGACGCACTCTACTCTAATCTAAGGCAAACAAAATGTACGCGGCGTGTAAAAAAAAAAATATTGATTAATTATTATAAATAAATACATACTCATAATACTGACTCATGCTCGCACAGACATACACATACATTCACGCATATACATATTTGTTTAAAATCATATCTCTGTGAGTATTTAAAGCATATTTAATTAAAAGCAATACGTTTCTATCCATGAATTACATAAATGATTACACTCGTAAAATATGTATAGAAATAGAAAGAAATGTTTAGAATATTTTATTTTTTTAATCGATCCTTTCCTTTAGCAAGGTTTTTTTTTAAATGATGTCATATGTATTGATTACAGATGCAGTTTAATGTGTTATGGAGGTATTATTACTAACATTTCAGTCCATCTTGACAGCAGCATATCTGATTGCTTTGAAATCTAGAATAGGGTTAAACAGTATTGCATTCTTGTGCGTACCTTTTTACATCGTCTCATTGTATCTACATTCTTCACGTTGTCTCCGTGTACCTACCTTCTTCACGTTGTCTCCGTGTACCTATCTCTTTCACGTTATCTCCGTGTACCTACCTTCTCCCCGTGTACATACCTTCTCCACGTTATCTCCTTGTACCTACATTCTCCACATTGTCTCCGTGTACTTACCTTTTTCACGTTATCTCCGTGTACTTACCTTCTCCACGTTATCTCCGTGTACCTACCTTCTCCACTTTTGTCTCCGTGTACCTACCTTCTCCGCGTTATTTCCTTGTACCTACCTTCTACACGTTATCTCCTTGTACCTACCTTCTCCACGTTGTCTCCGTGTATCTACCTTCTCCACTTTGTCCCCGTGTACCTACCTTCTCCACTTTGTCTCCTTGTACCTACCTTCTCCACTTTGTCTCCTTGTACCTACCTTCTCCACGTTGTCTCCGTGTACCTACCTTCTCCACGTTGTCTCCGTGTACCTACGTTCTTCACGTTGTCTCCGTGTACCTGCCTTCTTCACGTTGTCTCCGTGTACCTGCCTTCTTCACGTTGTCTCCGTGTACCTACCTTCTTCACGTTATCTCCGTGTACCTACCTTCTCCACGTTATCTCCGTGTACCTACCTTCTTCACGTTATCTCCGTGTACCTACCTTCTCCACGTTATCTCCGTGTACCTACCTTCTTCACGTTATCTCCGTGTACCTACCTTCTCCACGTTATCTCCGTGTACCTACCTTCTCCACGTTGTCTCCGTGTACCTACCTTCTCCACGTTATCTCCGTGTACCTACCTTCTTCACGTTATCTCCGTGTACCTACCTTCTCCACGTTATCTCCGTGTACCTACCTTCTCCACGTTATCTCCTTGTACCTACCTTCTCCACGTTATTTCCTTATACCTACCTTCTACACGTTATCTCCTTGTACTTACATTCTCCACGTTATCTCTTTGTACCTACCTTCTCCACGTTATCTCCGTGTACCTACCTTCTCTACGTTATCTCCTTGTACCTACCTTCTCCACGTTATTTCCTTGTACCTACCTTCTCCACGTTATCTCCGTGTACCTACCTTCTCCACTTTTGTCTCAGTGTACCTACCTTCTTCACGTTATCTCCGTGTACCTACCTTCTTCACGTTATCTCCGTGTACCTACCTTCTTCACGTTATCTCCGTGTACCTACCTTCTCCACTTTATCGCCTTGTACCTACCTTCTTCACGTTATCTCCGTGTACCTACCTTCTCCACTTTATCGCCTTGTACCTACCTTCTTCACGTTATCTCCGTGTACCTACCTTCTTCACGTTATCTCCGTGTACCTACCTTCTTCACGTTATCTCCGTGTACCTACCTTCTCCACTTTATCGCCTTGTACCTACCTTCTTCACGTTATCTCCGTGTACCTACCTTCTCCACGTTATATCCGTGTACCTATCTTCTCCACTTTATCGCCTTGTACCTACCTTCTTCACGTTATCTCCGTGTACCTACCTTCTCCACTTTATCGCCTTGTACCTACCTTCTTCACGTTATCTCCGTGTACCTACCTTCTCCACGTTATCTCCGTGTACCTACCTTCTCCACTTTATCGCCTTGTACCTACCTTCTCCACTTTGTCTCCGTGTACCTACCTTCTCCACTTTGTCTCCGTGTACCTACCTTCTCCACGTTATCTCCGTGTACCTACCTTCTCCACGTTATCTCCGTGTACCTACCATCTCCACGTTATCTCCGTGTACCTACCTTCTCCACGTTATCTCCGTGTACCTACCATCTCCACGTTATCTCCGTGTACCTACCTTCTCCACTTTATCTCCTTGTACCTACCATCTCCACGTTATCTCCGTGTACCTACCTTCTCCACGTTATCTCCGTGTACCTACCTTCTCCACGTTATCTCCGTGTACCTACCTTCTCCACGTTATCTCCGTGTACCTACCTTCTCCACGTTATCTCCGTGTACCTACCTTCTTCACGTTATCTCTGTGTACCTACCTTCTCCACGTTATCTCTGTGTACCTACCTTCTCCACGTTATCTTCTTGTACCTACCTTCTCCACTTTGTCTCCGTGTACCTACCTTCTCCACGTTATCTCCGTGTACCTACCTTCTCCACGTTATCTCCGTGTACCTACCTTCTTCACGTTATCTCTGTGTACCTACCTTCTCCACGTTATCTCTGTGTACCTACCTTCTCCACGTTATCTCCGTGTATCTACCTTCTCCACTTTGTCTCCGTGTACCTACCTTCTCCACGTTATCTTCGTGTACCTACCTTCTCCACGTTGTCTCCGTGTACCTACCTTCTCCACTTTGTCTCAGTGTACCTACCTTCTCCACGTTATCTCCGTGTACCTACCTTCTCCACGTTATCTCCTTGTACCTACCTTCTCCACGTTATCTCCTTGTACCTACCTTCTGGACGACCTCTTCCTGTGGCACCTCGGTAGTCTAATTGGGGAAACCATCCGACTGGGCTACCGACGTTCGGACAACCCTGTTTGATTCCCGATGGAAGCAGTGTGGGTTGTACTCGTGGTTGGAAAACAAATACCCCTGTGGTCGGCCCAGCCGCTGGCAGAAATGAGAACCAGGGTATTATTCTGGGAAAGTGAGAAATGTCGCCTCACATCGTGAGTTTGATGCTTGAAGCGACACTGTCCAGAAGTCTCCGAACACTTCTGGATAGGCGTACGAACACATATGGGTAGAAAACTCGTGTGCTAAGATGCCGATCCAAGTCTTTGTACGTTAATTTACTTTACTCTACCTACATTTTTCAGGTTGTCTCCCTCTACCTACTTTCTTCACGATGTCTCCCTCTACCTACTTTCTTTACGTTGTCTCCCTCTACCTACCTTTTTCACGTTGTCTCCTTCTACCTACCTTCTTCATGATATCTTCGTCTATCTATCTTTTTCATGATGTCTTCTTCTACCTACCTTCTTCACGTTGTCATCTTCTACCTACCTTCTTCACGTTGTCTTCTTCTACCTACCTTCTTCACGTTGTCTTCTTCTACCTACCTTCTTCACGCTGTCATCTTCTACCTACCTTCTTCACGTTGTCTTCTTCTACCTACCTTCTTCACGTTGTCTTCTTCTACCTACCTTCTTCACGTTGTCTCCCTCTACCTACCTTCTTCACGTTGTCTTCTTCTACCTACCATCTTCACGTTTTCTTCTTCTACCTACCATCTTCACGTTGTCTCATTCTACCTACCTTCTTCATGTTTTCTTCTTCTACCTACCATCTTCACGTTGTCTCATTCTACCTACCTTCTTCACGTTGTCTTCTTCTACCTACCTTCTTCACGCTGTCATCTTCTACCTACCTTCTTCACGTTGTCTTCTTTTACCTACCTTCTTCACGCTGTCATCTTCTACCTACCTTCTTCACGTTGTCTCATTCTACCTACCTTCTTCACGCTGTCATCTTCTACCTACCTTCTTCACGTTGTCTTCTTCTACCTACCTTCTTCACGTTGTCTTCTTCTACCTACCTTCTTCACGCTGTCATCTTCTACCTACCTTCTTCACGTTGTCTTCTTCTACTACCTTCTTCACGTTGTCTTCTTCTACCTACCTTCTTCACGTTGTCTCATTCTACCTACCTTCTTCACGCTGTCATCTTCTACCTACCTTCTTCACGTTGTCTTCTTCTACCTACCTTCTTCACGTTGTCTTCTTCTACCTACCTTCTTCACGCTGTCATCTTCTACCTACCTTCTTCACGTTGTCTCATTCTACCTACCTTCTTCACGCTGTCATCTTCTACCTACCTTCTTCACGCTGTCATCTTCTACCTACCTTCTTCACGTTGTCTTCTTCTACCTACCTTCTTCACGTTGTCTCATTCTACCTACCTTCTTCACGCTGTCATCTTCTACTTACCTTCTTCAGGTTGTCTTCTTCTACTACCTTCTTCACGTTGTCTTCTTCTACCTACCTTCTTCACGTTGTCTTCTTCTACCTACCTTCTTCACGTTGTCTCCTTCTACCTACCTTCTTCACGTTATCTTCTTCTACCTACCTTCTTCACGTTGTCTTCTTCTACCTACCTTCTTCACGTTGTCTCATTCTACCTACCTTCTTCACGTTGTCTCATTCTACCTACCTTCTTCACGTTGTCTCATTCTACCTACCTTCTTCACGTTGTCTCATTCTACCTACCTTCTTCACGTTGTCTCATTCTACCTACCTTCTTCACGTTGTATTCTTCTACCTACCTTCTTCACGTTGTCTCATTCTACCTACCTTCTTCACGTTGTCTCATTCTACCTACCTTCTTCACGTTGTCTTCTTCTACTACCTTCTTCACGTTGTCTCATTCTACCTACCTTCTTCACGCTGTCATCTTCTACCTACCTTCTTCACGTTGTCTTCTTCTACCTACCTTCTTCACGTTGTCTTCTTCTACCTACCTTCTTCACGTTGTCTCATTCTACCTACCTTCTTCACGCTGTCATCTTCTACCTACCTTCTTCACGTTGTCTCCCTCTACCTACCTTCTTCACGTTTTCTTCTTCTACCTACCTTCTTCACGCTGTCATCTTCTACCTACCTTCTTCACGTTGTCTTCTTCTACCTACCTTCTTCACGTTGTCTCATTCTACCTACCTTCTTCACGTTGTCTTCTTCTACCTACCTTCTTCACGTTGTCTTCTTCTACCTACCTTCTTCACGCTGTCATCTTCTACCTACCTTCTTCACGTTGTCTTCTTCTACCTACCTTCTTCACGCTGTCATCTTCTACCTACCTTCTTCACGTTGTCTTCTTCTACCTACCTTCTTCACGTTGTCTTCTTCTACCTACCTCTTCACGTTGTCTTCTTCTACCTACCTTCTTCACGTTGTCTTCTTCTACCTACCTTCTTCACGTTGTCTTCTTCTACCTACCTTCTTCACGTTGTCTTCTTCTACCTACCTTCTTCACGTTGTCTTCTTCTACCTACCTTCTTCACGTTGTCTTCTTCTACCTACCTTCTTCACGCTGTCATCTTCTACCTACCTTCTTCCCGCTGTCTTCTTCTACCTACCTTCTTCACGTTGTCTTCTTCTACCTACCTTCTTCACGTTGTCATCTTCTACCTACCTTCTTCACGTTGTCATCTTCTACCTACCTTCTTCACGTTGTCTTCTTCTACCTACCTTCTTCACGTTGTCATCTTCTACCTACCTTCTTCACGTTGTCATCTTCTACCTACCTTCTTCACGTTGTCTTCTTCTACCTACCTTCTTCACGCTGTCATCTTCTACCTACCTTCTTCACGTTGTCTCATTCTACCTACCTTCTTCACGTTGTCTTCTTCTGCCTACCTTCTTCACGCTGTCATCTTCTACCTACCTTCTTCACGTTGTCTTCTCTTACCTACCTTCTTCACGTTGTCTTCTTCTACCTACCTTCTTCACGCTGTCATCTTCTACCTACCTTCTTCACGTTGTCTTCTCTACCTACCTTCTTCACGTTGTCTTCTTCTACCTACCTTCTTCACGTTGTCTCATTCTACCTACCTTCTTCACGTTGTCTTCTCTTACCTACCTTCTTCACGTTATCTTCTTCTACCTACCTTCTTCACGTTGTCTTCTTCTACCTACCTTCTTCACGTTGTCTCATTCTACCTACCTTCTTCACGTTGTCTTCTTCTACCTACCTTCTTCACGCTGTCATCTTCTACCTACCTTCTTCACGTTGTCTTCTTTTACCTACCTTCTTCACGTTGTCTCATTCTACCTACCTTCTTCACGTTGTCTTCTTCTACCTACCTTCTTCACGTTATCTTCTTCTACCTACCTTCTTCACGTTGTCTTCTTCTACCTACCTTCTTCACGTTATCTTCTTCTACCTACCTTCTTCACGTTGTCTTCTTCTACCTACCTTCTTCACGCTGTCATCTTCTACCTACCTTCTTCAGGTTGTCTTCTTCTACCTACCTTCTTCACGCTGTCATTTTCTACCTACCTTCTTCACGCTGTCATCTTCTACCTACTTTCTTCACGCTGTCATCTTCTACCTACCTTCTTCACGCTGTCATCTTCTACCTACCTTCTTCACGCTGTCATCTTCTACCTACCTTCTTCACGCTGTCATCTTCTACCTACTTTCTTCACGCTGTCATCTTCTACCTACCTTCTTCACGTTTTCTTCTTCTACCTACCTTCTTCACGCTGTCATCTTCTACCTACCTTCTTCACGTTGTCTTCTTCTACCTACCTTCTTCACGTTGTCTCATTCTACCTACCTTCTTCAAGCTGTCATTTGCTACCTACCTTCTTCACGTTGTCTTCTTCTACCTACCTTCTTCACGCTGTCATCTTCTACCTACCTTCTTCACGTTGTCTTCTTCTACCTACCTTCTTCACGTTGTCTCATTCTACCTACCTTCTTCACGTTGTCTTCTTCTACCTACCTTCTTCACGTTGTCTTCTTCTACCTACCTTCTTCACGTTGTCTTCTTCTACCTACCTTCTTCACGTTGTCTTCTTCTACCTACCTTCTTCACGTTGTCTTCTTCTACCTACCTTCTTCACGTTGTCTTCTTCTACCTACCTTCTTCACGTTGTCTTCTTCTACCTACCTTCTTCACGTTGTCTTCTTCTACCTACCTTCTTCACGCTGTCATCTTCTACCTACCTTCTTCCCGCTGCCTTCTTCTACCTACCTTCTTCACGTTGTCTTCTTCTACCTACCTTCTTCACGTTGTCATCTTCTACCTACCTTCTTCACGTTGTCATCTTCTACCTACCTTCTTCACGTTGTCTTCTTCTACCTACCTTCTTCACGTTGTCATCTTCTACCTACCTTCTTCACGTTGTCATCTTCTACCTACCTTCTTCACGTTGTCTTCTTCTACCTACCTTCTTCACGCTGTCATCTTCTACCTACCTTCTTCACGTTGTCTCATTCTACCTACCTTCTTCACGTTGTCTTCTTCTGCCTACCTTCTTCACGCTGTCATCTTCTACCTACCTTCTTCACGCTGTCATCTTCTACCTACCTTCTTCACGCTGTCATCTTCTACCTACTTTCTTCACGCTGTCATCTTCTACCTACCTTCTTCACGCTGTCATCTTCTACCTACCTTCTTCAGGTTGTCTTCTTCTACCTACCTTCTTCACGCTGTCATTTGCTACCTACCTTCTTCACGCTGTCATCTTCTACCTACTTTCTTCACGCTGTCATCTTCTACCTACTTTCTTCACGCTGTCATCTTCTACCTACCTTATTCACGCTGTCATCTTCTACCTACGTTCTTCACGTTGTCTCCTTCTATCTGCCTTCTTCATAATGCCTTCTTCTATTTCCTTCTTCATAATGTCTTCTTCTATTTCCTTCTTCATAATGTCTTCTTCTATCAATCTTCTTCATGATTTCTTCTTCTTTCTATCTTCTTCATAATGTCTTCTTCTATTTCCTTCTGCATGATGTCTTCTTCTATTTCCTTCTTCATAATGTCTTCTTCAATCTATCTTCTTCGTGATGTCTTCTTCTATCTACCTTCTTCATAATGTCTTCTTTTATTCACCTTCTTTATGATGTCGCCATTTATCTACCTTCTTCGTGATGTCTTCTTCTATCTACCTTCTTCATAATGTCTTCTTTTATTTACCTTATCATGATGTATATTGTCTTTATCTATCTACCTTCTTCATAATCTTTTTCTTCTGCCCCCCCCCCCCCCCCCCTGTCACAACGTGCTCTCTGCAGTCTCTTGTGACATCTACGTGATCTCGCGGTTCATTATTCAACCCAGCTTGCTTGGAAACAAAAACTAACAAAACTGAAGCCCTAATACGAGATCTACTGTTCGCTGACGATGCAGTTCTCATTGCTCACAACGAAGATACTGTAGTGTGCAATCATTGATTGATTCTTATTGACTCTGGCATATCATACGGCACATTCTCGTTAACAATAAATGCGAAATAAACTGTAATTCAAGCACAAGGAAACACACAAACTCACTATGATAACTTTGAATGGAAGCCTTTTTGAATCAGTGCAATGATTCGTCTATCTTGATACTTTTGTAACGGCTGCTCTCCATTTCCTGGAAAAGTGAAATATATGACCGGAAAAGAAATCGCAACATTTGTAAATTAACATAACGGGAATGGAAAAACACAAAATTAGCTTCAATAACAAAAGTTCTAATATATTAAACCACATTCATGCATGGATCTGAAACCTGAACAATTTATTCAAAACTTGGTCAACGATTTTTAAAAGAAACGTGCGCTACCTTCGAAAAATAATAAATATGATGGCAGGTAAGAGTAATCAATTTCGATGTCCTGCAGCGGTCGAATCTTTCATCGACAACACTAAGTTCGATGTCCTGCAGCGGTCGAATCTTTCATCGACAACACTAAGGTGTCGACAATTAAGATGGCTGGAACATGTCAGATGAATGGGCAACAATCGCAATCTAAAAAAATATTGTATGTTGAGCTAATATACTGGAAGCAGCCTGTTGATAGATCGAGATTGAGGTACAATAGAGTGACCATTTTTTCCCCATTGTTTCCGGGGACATTTGTCATATTTTTTACATTTCAGAGGATTTTTTTGCTTATTTCTGAGACTGTCCCACAAAATCGGGGACGAACGATATATATGTGTGTGTGTGTGTGTGTGTGTATACATATATATATATATTTATTTATATATATATTTACACGACTGCACTGTACTGTCATTACACTCGGATTGATTTGAAAATTGGCCGGGAAAGATACTTTGGCGCGAGATGTCCGGAAAGGCAGGTGTGGGGAGAGAGAGTGTCTGCTTTTTTAAAAAATTAAACCCATCTCATTAGAAGTGAGTGGTGGGAATAGAAGTGACGTAGCACCGCGCTTCAAGAGTTCAAAGAGCTATCTCCGACACAACACGTCCAAGTCTTCTCTTTTATCTTCTTGCTAATGCCGCTCAGTCTGGGATAAAGAAACTCAACTCAGTAACGTCCTGAGTCCTAGTGATTACTTTAAAAGAGGGCCGATTCCGTGTATGAACATTTATTTATTCACTGAAATCGGGGACAAAATCGGGGACAAATTTCCTTCGGGGACAACTTCTACATTCCGGGGACTGTCCCCGGAAATCGGGGACGAATGGTCATCCTAAGGTACAATGATGTCTGCAAAACATCCCTAGCTGAATTCTCCATTTATGACAAAAACTAGGAACAGCTTGCATGTGATCGTAACAAACAGAGAAGATATATAAGAAGCGGCACGATAACGTTTGATATTGAATTGAAATAAAAGTCAAAAGAAAAACAACGTAAGAGAACAAAAGCGGGACTCCTTGACATAAAACTACCTCGCTCTTTCTACAACCGGACCTGCCTTTACAATATTGACAATATCAGCAATGAGAGTATTGTTATTGTTGTGGAAGCCCCGGTATCACTTTCAAACGAATTAAAATCCTTAATTGCTCAACCGGCCGTGTCAGTGAAATCGTCCGAATTACTAACTCATCTCCCAAACAAAGAAAGGTAGCTGTAAATCACATCGTAGCAGTCTCAGCACACGCCAAAAGACAAAAGGCGAAACCGCACAGAAAGTGAACACAGCCAACTGTTCCTTGTCATACGATATCACCCTTCATCGTAAACAATCGGAAATCGAAACATGATCAAAACGGATGAGACACACCGCTCACGGTGTTCACAGAGCCCTTAACTCAGTCGCTCCTGCAACAAGCCAGACTTGGAATATGAGAAAACTGCAATAAGGAACACTTTTCAAACATAGCCTTCAATGATTCCTGCCGCCTATCCACCATATTGACCGGAAGTTCACATCCTCTTGAAAATGATGATCGTCATTTTTTTTTTTTTAATGTATAGCGCTTGATGATGTTAGGATATCGTTTTTGATGCCAAATCCGAACACATGAAATATAGTTAATCGTCGGATTATCATCGTCGCACATCAAATAACAGACCTTAAGATCTTCCTGCAATGTTAACATTAGCGTACGGCCGATCTAGGGATATACGACGAGCCATTATGATGACGTTGCTCACACAACAATGGCTGCGCCCATATATTCCTGCCTACTCTAGTAAATGCAGTGCCTGAGAATTGCGATTGAAGATCGATGTCTGTTTAATTCCAACTGTCTGTGGAAACAACAGGCCATGCATAGTATTTTGTAAGTAAAAAGAAACACACATTGAAAAGAGTTATTTTTTTTTGTTTGTTTATGAGTCTGGCACCCATTTTTCTTGGCGCCCCTAGCCGATCTTATAAGATTGCGTAAGGGTCAATCCGGTCCTGACTATATAACGATGCTTTGTGACCAACTAATTTTATTATGAAAATGAAGGAATTAACTACGGTTCGGAAAAAAAAAAATCTTAACTGAACTTTATTTCATCAATCCACGTTATCTTTAATACACAAAATAATCTTTCATCATCATCATCATCATCATTGAGTACCGTCTCCACATCGAAGGTTGGCTACCATGGAGCGCCATTCTGCTCTGTCTCTTGCTTTGATGCGCAGGCTGTCATAGGCTGACTTGTTCATCTTTTGATGTTACTCGTCCATGTTAGTCTTGGTCTGCCTCCTTTCCTAATCTATTTTGACAACAATGGCGACTACTTGAAATGCCCATCGCGAATGTTAAAAAAAAACTGTGACGGCAGATGGGGCAGAATAATCAGAATAAACAACGACTCAGAAAGCGAAACAGCAAAGTGTATGGTACACAAGAGGCATATCCAGGGCACGAAAGACGAATATGGCTGACCACCGGGAAAGAGATTGGAGTCTCATCACGTACTATTCCAAAGAAAGTCATGGAAATAAATCTATACCTACTATTCCAGTATCCCCCTTATCCTGATGCCCACTTTCATTCCCCCCTTTGTTCTATCATTTCCCGACTTCTTTACCTCCTATGGTTCATACCTCTTGCACACCATCCCCTATTGCTCCACTTCTTCCAGACTTTCTCTTTTTCCATTCACTTCTGACCTACCGCCTCTCACCCTATCCAGTTTTCACATACCTGCTTCTTATCCCTCCTTTCCATACCTCCTCCTCTAATACTTCCCTACCTCCCGATAGACTAACTTCCTCCGGACCACCCCTCTATCGCCCTTCTCATTATACCGGCTTTATTATTCTTCCTCTCCTTATCTCTTCCTCCAGTATCCAATCCTTCCTTTCGTTGACCTACCTCTCAACTCTTTCAGTTCGAGGCCATCCATTCTGTAGAGTCCATCTCTCTCACCCACTGCCTAGTTTACTACTTTGTCGTGTCATTCAATTTCTTTCTCTTAACCTCTCGCGTGATCTCTCACTTCCATTGTTGAGTGATTTATATGTATTGCTTGTTGTGTCCCAGGAGTGTCCTCGTCTATCCCCCCCCCCTTTGGTTTTCCCGATATTAGATCCTTTTGCCCTCTTTACTGACCTGTCTTTGTCACGTGTTGCTTTCTATACACGTTCTCTGCGCTTTTAGTCATTCCGACTTGTTTCAGCACGGATTACAGTTTTCCTGCTCTGAGCTCAGCTAAGTACAATTTATTATACATTTTTCTCTCTCTTTTTCTATTTTATATATTTTGACGCCCATCATACCTCTCATCATGTAAAATTCATTTCTCTCTTTTCTTATTTCTGCATCCTACTTTCCTCGCCCTCCACTTGATCATCTAACATGTAGTAATTGTGCTTCACCGCTTGTTGTCGTTGTCCCTGTATTCTGAAGAAGGCCACAGGCCGAAACGTCAGTATTGTGTTGTGTTCTTTATTTGTAAAGCTGTCACCATACCTTGGAGTGCTTAGTACACCCCACCATTGGCTCCTTGCTACCAGCTTTACCGCAGCATTGCAATTATTTGCCTGTTCCCTACCCCATGGAAATAAATAATTGTTACGCTCAAATAATATATTAAGAATAATTTTAATGAATATATATATCTGGGAACAATGTTAACCTCAGATGGTAGATGTACAACAGAGGTGAGATGCAGAATAGCTCAGACAAAAGCAACTTCCCCCCCCCCCCCAAAAAAAAAAAATGGGGAAGATACCGTGCAATCCATTTTTGACAATGGAAACAAGAAAAAGAGTTATGAAACGGTATGTAGAGCCAGTGTTAATATATAGATGTGAATCATAGACTATAGGGCAATAGACAAGAAAATCAATGTAGTTTGTAGTAATGTGGTTTTATAGAAGAATGTTGAGAATTTCACGGACAGCAAAGAAGAGTAATGAAAACGTTCTGTTAGAGGCCAAAGCAAAAAGAGAGCTAATATCTAACATTAGGAAGAAACAATCATAATTTTGCGACCATGTAATGAGAAGGGAACAGCTGAAATATATTGTGACAACAGGGAAAACTGAGGGACGAAGAGATAGAGGTAAGCAAAGAGAAAATATACCAGACAGCTTAAGAGAATGGCTTTGCAGAAAATCAACAACAGAAATGATAAATAACTATCGAGATCGAACCATGAATACCTACGCCAGCTACGTGATGATTCATATATTAAGTTCATCATCATCATCATCATCATCATCATCATCATTGAGTGCCCTCTCCGCAACGAAGGTTGGCTACCATGGAGCGCCATTCCTCTCTGTCTCTTGCTTTGATGGTGCAGATTGCCATAGGCTGACTTGTCAATCTTTTGATGTTACTCGTCCATGTTAGTCTTGGTCTGCCTCTGCCTCTTTTACCTTGTATTTTCCCTTCTAATATTACTTTTATTAGACTGTTGTGTCTTTTAACATGACCAAAAAATTTCATTTTTCTTGCTCTAATTGTGTTTAGTAGTTCTTTTTTCATTTTTAGTTGTTTCAAAACTTCTTCGTTTGTTTTCTTTTCTTTTCATCCAATTCTACCTATTCTTCTATAAATCCACATTTCAAAGGTTTCAATTTTCTGTTCTGTTTTCTGGTCTAATGTCCATGTTTCTGCACCATACAGGAATATTGAGAAGATGTAACATTTTGCTATTCTTGTCTATGATCACTGCAATGCCAAAATCTTCTAGTGCCTGTATCATCTATATCTGTACATTGTCATGTCCTGCTGCTTTTTCCCTTTTCATTGTTTTTATAGCTTTTTCTACTTCAGATTTCAGGATTTTATAGCTGGATGTACATTTTATGAATGGTTTTTGTCCCTTTCATCCTGAAATAATTATGTTACGTATTCCTGCCATCTTTCGATTATATCTTTGTTTTCTGTTAGCATTCTTCCCTCTTTGTTCGCAATACATCCGTTTCCTGCTGCTTTTTTTGTCTTTATTAGTCATTATTTTTATTTCTGTGTGCATTCCTCTTAATTTTTGTTTACTTTCCATAGTTTCGATTTCTAAACTTCTTTGGTTGAGCCAGTCTTCTTTTGCATTTTTGCACATTTTTCGTATTTCATAATCAATTTCCTTGTATTTGGCTGTGTTTTTCGTTTGTCTTCTCTCTTCCATTTTTTTCTAGAATGTTGTCAGTTATCCATTTTTGTTTTTTGTTACTTTCCTTTTTGGGTAAGGTGATGCAGGATTCTTGTATGCTGTTTTTTATGCATTGCCATTTGGTTGTGACTTTATCTTCAGGATTTTCTCTTCTGTACTGCTCAATCCCTTCTTCTAGCAGCCTCTGATATGTGTTCTTTACTTGTATAGTATAAGTTTCTTTCATATCTTTCTGATTTAAAACTGTTGTATCTATTGCTGTTGCAGAATTAGTATTTTGTTTATTTCTCTTTAATTTGATTTTTATTTTAATCATTACAGGATTGTGATCTGAATTAATATCTGCTCCCGGATAGGTTTTGGCTTTCTTGACGCTGTTCCGGAATCTGTCTTTTATCATTATATAATCTATTTGATTCCTCTTTCCATCTCCAGGGCTTTTCCATGTGTATAATTACCTTTTCTCTTGCTCAAAGTAGGTGTTACATATTATTAGCCTGTTTTCTTCACAAAATTGAATTAATCTCTCTCCTCTGTCATTTCTTTTTCCTAACCCATGATTTCCTATAATGGTATTATATCTGCCTTTTCCCACTTTTGCGTTCATGTCACCCATTACAGTCAAGATGTCTGAAGATTTCACTTGCTTCATAACTGTATTTAGATCTTCATAGTATGATTCTATTTGTTCATCTGTATAGTCTTGAGTAGGTGCGTATGTCTGTATTATTGCTATGTCAAATGGCTTTGCCTTCATTTTTATTAATATAATCCTATCATTGTATGTCACTTGAGTATTTTATATATTTTTGTAGTTCTCGTTTTATTAGTATGCCTACCCCTCTTTGGTGTTCTGTATTGTTGCCTGAGTATATAAATGTATATTTATCGTCTTGTATGTATCCACTTTCCTTCCATTTTGTTTCTGGTATGCCTAAAATATCTATGTTCAATCTCTCTGCTTCTATCATAAGATTTTCTAGTTTTCCTGGTTGGTATAAAGTTCTAACATTCCATGTGGCTATTTTTAGTTCGTTCCTAAAACAGTAGTTAGAATTTCTCTCCTTGGCTTTCTTTGGACTGTTACGTGATGAGGCTCCAATCTCTTTCCCGGTGGTCTGCCATATTCGTCGTTCGTGTTCTGAATATGCCTCATGTGTACCACACACTTTGCTGTTTTCGCTCTCTGGGCCGTTGATTATTTTAAATTCCTCCGCCCCATCCACCGTCACAGACTTTTTACATTCGGGTTGAACACACCCGGCTACCGACGACATCATTTTGTCGGACCATGTGCTTGCCTATCGAACGGCGAACACACGACACAAAGGAAGAATAATCATATGCCATATTTTAAGTTATGGCGTTTTAAACCGAAACCATGACCAGTCATCCCCCTTTCCTTCGGGAAGTTAAAAAAATATATATATAAAATGTGCTTTTGCAATGTCTCGTTCTGTTTATTTTACTTGAATTATATTGAACATTAGGACTTTCAGCGACTTATAGATGACTGCTACTGCGAGGCCCAGTAACTTAACTTGAATCGAACACCCCCCCCCCCCTTTTCTCTGCCTATGTTGTAACCATGGATACAGACTATAACTAAATTGGCAAAGCGAATAGGGATGAAAAGAATAGCCAAAAAAAGTCATGCTGGAACAGATGAGTTGTACCAAAAGACGTATTATATATATATATATATATATATATATATATATATATATATATATATATATATATATATATATATATATATATATCACAGTTTGCGTGAGTAAGTCATTATATGTCTAAGTTTTACAAAAGAATGTTGAGAATACCACGGGCAGCTAAGAAGAGAAATGTAAATGTTCTGAAAGAGGTCAAAGCAAAAAGAGATCATTTCCAATATTAGGAAGAAACAATTTGGTCATATAATGAGTAGAGAACAACTGGAATATATTGTAACAACTGGAAAAATTGAGGGGCGATGAGATAGAGGGAAGCAAAGAGAGAAAGTACCAGACAGCTTAAGAGAATGGCTTGGCAGAAGGTCAACAACAGAAATGATAGATAAATAACTGTCGAGATCGAAAGTTGTGGAGAGACATGATCACCTATGCCAGCAAGTCCGGTACTTGATGATATCTGATATGTCTAAGTGATGACACAACGGATGCGTAGAGGGAATTTTATAGCGAACAAGAGAGGGAAACATTATTTATAATAAATCGCCATTCTGACACATTTATAGATGACTCTGATATTTAAATTTGCTCAAACACGAGTTACAATTTCTCTCTCTCTCACACACACACTCTCTCTTTCTCTCTCTCTCAAAATGAACATGTCATGATTTTCACATCGAACTCTTCAAACATAAAAATAAGATCAACTCTGGTAACGGAGAGTAACTCTGAACATTAGCAAACGTTGCTGATCTCCCTTAGTAAATAAACCCAAGATGAAAGATGTTGATCAGAAGGACACGATCAATCAGCTTAAAATCGCGTGCTAACATTTTAGACCTGAGTGATTTGAGGTTATCAAATCTAGCATGTTTTATGTCCTCACATGCTGATCCATTTGTAAGAATGCCGATTGCTGCATTGATTAGTTAGCATAGAACAGTTTTTTTTTAAAATTTAAAATGTTCTGTTTTAAAGTGACAAAATTAATTTACAGTTTACAAGTAACAAATTATATTAAAAATATTATAATTATAGATTAGGGTGACCATTCGTCCCCGATTTCCGGGGACAGTCCCCGGAATGTAGAAGTTATCCCCGAAAGAAATTTGTCCCCGATTTCAGTGAATAAATAAATGTTCATACACGGAATCGGCCCTCTTTTAAAGTAATCACTAGGACTCACTACTCAGGACGTTACTGAGTTGTGTTTCTTTATCTCAGACTGGGCAGCATTATCAAGACGATAAAAGAGAAGACTTGGACGCATTGTGTCGGAGATAGCTCTTTGAACTCTTGAAGCGCGGTGCTACATCGCTTCTATTCCAACCACTCACTTCTATTGGGATGGGTTTAATTTTTTAAAAAGCAGACACTCTCTCCCCCCACCCCTGCCTTTCGGACATCTCCCGCCAAAGTATCTTTCCAGGCCAATTTTCAAATCAGTCTGAGTGTAATGACAGTACAGTGCAGTCGTGTAAATATATATATAAATAAATATATATATGTATACACACACACACACACATATATATATATATATATATATATATATATATATATATATATATATCGTTCGTCCCCGATTTTGTGGGACAGTCTCAGAAATAAGCAAAAAAATCCTCTGAAATGTAAAAAATATGACAAATGTCCCCGGAAACAATGGGGAAAAAATGGTCACCCTATTATAGATAGATGGCAGGAATATATAACAGAACTATTTCATGATCAAAGGGACATGAAACCAGTTATAAAATGTACATCAGGCTTTCTTCTTCTTCTTTCCTTCCTCATCTGCCTTTCAGCGTCGAGGGGAGATATAATTTGCGGTCTTTTGCTCTTCTTTTTGCCTCTGCTGCTGTTTTGTTTCCTAGCTAGTGCTTCTAATATTCCATCGACCCATCTTTTACGTGGTCGACCCATGAGTCTGGTGTTCTCACAATGTTTGTTGAAGGCTCGTTGTGTTGTGTTTTGATCACTCTGCGTGGCCAAACCATTTTATCTGTTGTTTCCTTATATATTCTATGGCGGGGGCTATTCCTACATCAGGCTATAAAATCTTAAAATCTGACTTGGAAAAAGCTATAAAAACAATGAAAAAGAGAAAAGATGCAGGACCTGACACTGACAGCATACAGATAGAGATGATACAGGCACTAGATTTTGGCATTGAAGTGATTACAGACATATGCAACGACATATACCACACAGGATACATACCAAATGAACTAAAACATCAACTTTCATTGCATTGCCTAAAAAGAATGGTGCAGTTGAATGCAGTGACTTTAGAACAATAAGCTTAATGAGCCATGTTACAAAAATCTTGCTAAAAGTTATACAAGGAAGGATTCAGAATAAAATCAATACTGAATTAGATGAGCAGCAATTTGGATTTAGGAAAAATAGTGGGACAAAAGAAGCAAAATTCTGCATGAGAACATTAATCGAAAAGTACACAGAAGTAAACAAACCAATATATGCCTGCTTCATAGACTACACCACAGACTACACTTTTGATAGCGTACACCACAAACAACTTATAGAATGCCTAAAAGAGATACATCTAGATGACATGGACATACGACTAATATGTGATCTATACTGGGAGCAAACAGCAATAATAAAATATAACAAAGAGAACTCTACACCCATTGATATAAAAAGAGGAGTAAGACAGGGATGCATCCTATCACCATGCTTGTTCAATATCTACACTGAGCAAATCTTTAAAAACATCATAGAGATGCCAGGCCTACAAATTAATGGAAAGATAATCAATAACCTAAGATATGCTGATGAAACTGTACTACTAGCAGAAAATCCTAAAGATCTACAACAATTACTTAATGAAATAAACATGATAAGCAAAAAATATGGACTAGATATGAATATTAAAAAGACTAAAACTATGATCATAAACAAAGGAAATACTCAAAACCCACAAATGGATATCAAAATTGAAGGAATAGACCTGGAGACAGTTCAGAACTACAACTACCTTGAACATACTATAACCAGTGATGGAAAATGTACAACTGAAATAAACAAAAGAATAGGAATAGCAAAAAGTAATTTTAATGCCATGAAGAACATACTAACATCAAAACAAATAACACCAGGGCTAAAACTAAGAATAGCACAAATGTTATATCTTCTCAATATTTCTATATGGTGCAGAAACATGGACATTAGACAAGAAAACAGAACAGAGAATTGAAGTCTTTAAAATGTGGATATATAGAAGAATAGGTAGAATTGGATGGAAGGAAAAGAAAACAAACGACGAAGTCTTAAAACAACTAAAAATGAAAAGAGAACTACTAAACACAATTCAAACAAAACAAATGCGATTTTTGGGCCATGTTAAAAGACACAACAGCCTACTAAAAGTAAGGGGTTAAGGCAAAGAAATGCAAGTGAATGCATAAAAATGCGATACTCAACCGCTACTGTTCCATTCTCCTCTCTGTGATCCCACTACCCGACTACTTTTTAGTGATCCCCCGATGATCGCTTTCAAGCGCGACAGGAATTTGGGAGACATTCTGGTTAGGAGCCATCTCCCTCGCTCCTACCCTCAACACTTCGGTACGGCCCCTTGTGGTCATAACTGTATCACCTGTGCCTATGTGCTCCCTACTGACTCGGTCTTATTCCCCAATGGACGGTTCGAGATCAAGCATGGCTTCACATGTGTGTCCCGCAACATCATTTATGCCATTATATGCCAACGATGCCACATGACCTATATTGGCGAGTCTGGTAGAAGATTAGCGGAAAGATTTTGTGAACATCTATGAGATGTCCAACAGAATACTGGCACTCCAGTGTCTTCCCATTTCAACTCCCCAGACCACAAGGGCAAAGACGACATCCGTGTCACTGGTATTGTCCTCTGTCACTCTGGCGACCGCAGCCGATATACTTTGGAAAATTGCCTCATAGTCCAGTATGGTTTGCTGACCCCACGAGGCATGAATGTATCACATTCATACACATAGTTTCCTTTCGGCTGCTCCTTCCCTCTTGCATAGCCCTCTCCACCACCCATGTTGTGGCTCTTTAGTCTATCTACTATGCCACTCTGTTCTTAGTTCTTCTCCACTAGTCCCCGTTGAGGCACTTCGGTGTTCTCCTATATATCTTTTTTCTGCGCTACTTACCCCTCATATATTTTTATTGCACCCCACTCTCATACATCTCACTCTTTCCGCCTTTTGAGTACCTGTCATTCTACTGTTCTATTCTTTCTCCTTCGAGTTTGCACACTGACCCTGGTGTGAACCCTTCCACACATATGATTGTCCCCGTATGGATGTGCACATGCATGTATGTGTTCATAGGCACGGGTATTGGTATATATATGTATACGCATATACATGCATGTATATGTGTTCTTGCTTGTATGCATACACATGTATGTGTGTGTATATGTATATGTATGTGTATGTTGATATGTATTAGTATGTGCACGTCTTCTTGCACGTGTACATGTGTATACACGCATCTGTGTGTGTGTATACATGCATTTATGGGCCCTTAGATACTTTCAGATATTGCCTGTGCCTTTGTAGTCGACGTACCTAGATAGCGTTCCCACCACTCGTGTATTTTTAGAACCCTTCACCTCAGACCAGAGGGTATAAATTACAGCTACACCGTGAGAAATTCCTTTCCTAGCCTGACCACAGTCCATGCCACACAGGGAAGTCAACATATTTCGATTATTTTGTTTTTGATGTTTCATTACTAGTTAGCTATGTAGGATTAGTTTTATTTATTCACATATCTGTGTGTGTATGTTGTTTGTTTGTTCCTGCTGAAGGCCTATTGAGCCGAAACGTCGTTCGAATCTGTGTCGTCTACTAATCACGTAAAGCTTCTAACATACCATTTTTCCTTTTTTTTCAATTTTTCCTACTAAAAGTAATCCTGGAGGGGAAAATACAAGGTAAAAGCGGCAGAGGCAGATCAAGACTAACATTATCAGCCTATGACAACCTGCACCATCAAAGCAAGAGACAGAGCAGAATGGCGCTTCATGGTAGCCAACCTTCGTTGCGGAGATGGCACTCGATGATGATGATGATGATGATGATGATTTGGTATCACATTACTCTTTACAGGACTTTACACCTTCTCCCCCAATCCGTTCAATCCCATTTTGGAGAATTAAATGGCAGAATATAGGAAAACACAAGAACTTAATGATGTTTGTATATTTTGTACTGTGATCACAACTTTGCTCTCTTCTGTGCTCTTTTATCCTTTAAAGCACAGAATGAAAAGTGTTCTCTGAGCTCTGCCAGTTGCCTTGTAGTAATTTCTGTAACTTTTGATATTTTACTAATCTATCACTTGGATTGTCTCCCTTATCCTCATTAGTCGTTAACCCTTCATTGGTAACACTTGTTGCAGGATGATCTTGTTGGCATCTGTGTTTAAAGTTCAACTTTGTTATTTCTTCTTTGTGAATGTGACTCAAAGTTGTTTTTTACTTTTCTTTTGATACCTTCATTCCTGCTTATATATAAATTATCCTGCCTTAATAGGGGATCAATACATCTTCTGCAAAGCCCACAAGTGAGGGACAAGCTAGTGAGCGGAGGATGAGAGGCCTGCCTAAGAAGCTTCCAATTGCTGGAGTAGATCATGTGATTGCTGTAGCCTCAGGAAAGGGTGGTGTTGGAAAGTCCACTACTGCAGGTGCTTATGTTTATTTTAAAACAATTTGTAATTAATCTTTGATATATATCGGACATGTCTTGTTTTTTTTTAGAAGACGCCAAAGTTAAAATAGCGTAAGTATTTTCATCCCTGCAATAAATAAAGTGTTTATCAAATAAACAGAATCCTCAAGATGAGGTGACATAACCATATAGCTGGAGCTTAGATGTTTAGATGACATGACAATGCAGTATTAAAATGTGTTTATTTGACAGTGTTTAATGATTCAAACTGAAAATGTTTGCTCGTTATTCTGTTTTTTCTTGGCAAAATTCAACAAAATGAGAGAAAAACATTTTCTGAAAATTGTTACTGTCAAAGAAGTAAAAAATTGAGGAAAAAAACAGGTCTTCAATGTTCGATAGACTTTTTCCCTTCATGAGAGTTGAGCCATTAGCAATTATGTACAAACAAGAAGATTATTAGAGACAACAGAAGTGTGCTTCTAACAAAGAATGTAGAGAGATTTATTAATGGCTAAAAGATCTTTTTCCCTTGTGTTCACCTGTTAAGTGGATGTAATGTGTTGTCTTGCTGGTTTATGGCAAGCCACGATATTGGTGCCTTTTGACCCGCCACAATATCGATGCCTTTTGGCCCGCCATGATATCTGTGCCTTTTGACCCACCACAATATCGGTGCCTTTTGGCCCGCCGTGATTTTGGTGCCTTTTGACCCAACACATCCATCTTAGGCATGGGTAGATTTGCTTAACAATTATGCCAGGGAAGCGGCTATTTTTGGTTTACTCTTTTCAACTTTTAACAACTAAGGGTTTTTTATTGTGTGCAGAGTGCACTCAGGACCTCCTGTTTTTCATTATTATCCAAGAGGGCTAAACATCAGATCGCACTACCCAGAGACCAGGGGAGGATGAAAGCACAAAGAAATTCATGGGTTTAAAGTGGAGAATTTCTACCATCTATTGGGGGATTCAAACATAGAACCTTCCTGTCTATCGACTGACATCTTAACTCTAGACAACCAGTCCCTGGCTAAAGGAGTAAGTAAAAAGTAAAGTACCCCCGTCACGCCAAGTGGCGTATAGGGAAATATGGTGTTAGTGACCCTATATTTTACAGACCTTCAGCACATGATTTTTGGGGTAATGTGGTCAGTATTACGCCCATGCTGTTTTACTTTCCCAGAAAAAAATCCGGTACCCATTTAAGGCTGGGTGAACCCGGAAGCCGTCGGTTGGGAGCGAACCCAACCCCTTGTCCGTGGTAGTCCAGTTCACTAACCACTGAGCTATCGCGGCTCCCTAAAGGAGTAATGAGGATATTTTAAATTAAGCCAGTGCACAAAAGAGACATTTGTTTTTAACCTGAAATTTTACGCTTGGCATGGAAGGAAATTGACATTAGAGTTAATAAGGGTCACCAAAAAGATGAATATGTAAAGGTGACTTAATCAGGTATACTCATGTGTATGTCACTTGATGATGATACTTCTTGCAGCATGAACTGGTTATTGTACATTTGCATCTTCATGTTATTGTTTGTTCTTACTTTTAATTCTTTATTTTTAACTGCAATTTCTAAGGCAACATTTTACTATGTCTTCCACAGTTAATCTTGCATTAGCATTGTCTCAGATAGGTAAGGTGAGTACTATCAGCAGTGTGTGATGAAACATTATATGTTATATGAGTATGATATATGCAAAGTTCTTAATCTGTTACAAATTATTAAATTATTGAATTTGGAAGATAAAGGGGGAATAAGAGGTGTCAATGTGGTGTGGAGGTTGTGGTGATGCCCTGTTACTCTAAGAATATCAAGTTTGAATCTAGTCCAGAGTTTCAGGTTTCTTCCCAGTGATCTGAAGGTAGGTAATGAAATTGAGTTTCTAGCCCTAGGACCGATGTTCAAATCGATGATAATGATGATGATCAGATGACACAGATTGACATGAGTAGTTGACATTTAGATCCTGGAAGATGATGTAGCAGTTGTAATGGTATCTGATCATAAAGAAAACGTGCTCTACCGGAGAAGTAATGTACAACTGAAATAAACAAAATAGGAATGGTAACAAGTAATATTAATGCCATGAAAAATATACTAACAATAAACAAATAACACCAGGGCTAAAACTAAGAATAGCAAAATGTTATATCTTCTCAACATTCCTATATGGTGCAGAAACAGAACAAGAAAACAACATAAAATTGAAGCCTTTGAAATGTGGATTTATAGAAGAAAAGGTGGAATTGGATGGAAAGAAAAGAAAACAAATGATGAAGTTTGAAAACAACTAAAAATGAAAAGAGAACAACTAAACACAGTTCAAACAAGACAAATAAGATTTTAGGGGCATGTTAAAAATACAACAGCCTAGTAAAAGTAATCTTGGAAGGGAAAATACGTGATAAAATAGGCAGAGCAAACCAAGACTAATGTGGACGAGTAACATCAAAAGATGGACAAGTCAGCCTATGACAACCTGCACTATCAAAGCAAGAGACAGAGTGGAATGGCACTTCGTGGGAGCCAACCTTTGATACGGAGATGGCACTCAATGAATGCATTAACTGGAGAAGTTGGACCTTGTCTGTCTTAGAAGTACTTCTATAATAGTTTTTCGGTGTCAACAAATTCCACCACCTTTGTAGGGATTGTTCTCAACTTGAATGTATAAAAGAACTTAAAATAGTTTAAAAGTGACTGCATACAACAGGTTCTATAATATTGATCAGATGTAGATTTGCAATCAAAGCAGCAGAATCCTGGTACAAAATATCGGTGTATTAGGCTCTCACTGAAGATAATTCTTGTTAAAGTAATCAGTTATTGCTGAAAATGCAGACAGCAAAGACAGTTGCTAGCTTATCTTGCGATTCTAAATTTTCCATGACACATCAGGTCACATTTTGAATTATATTTTTATTGACCAGTTTTTTTATACATTAGAGGTTGTGGATCAAATATGTGTAAACTGAAAAAAAAAACACCCCATTAAATGTTAAGCCATGCAGCTGTCATTTTCAGGATGTGTATTTTTATCACAGTTATGTATAATCTATATAGTGTTTACCCTCTATAATTCAGTCCAGACAGTTATGTATAATCTATATAGTGTTTACCCTCTATAATTCAGTCCGGACATATATGTATAATCTATATAGTGTTTACCCTCTATAATTCAGTCCAGACAGTTATGTATAATCTATATAGTGTTTACCCTCTATAATTCAGTCCAGACAGTTATGTATAATCTATATAGTGTTTACCCTCTATAATTCAGTCCAGACAGTTATGTATAATCTATATAGTGTTTACCCTCTATAATTCAGTCCGGACATATATGTATAATCTATATATGATTTATATCTGTCTATTGACCTTTCGAGCCATAGTCGGCCCATAGGGCATAGACTCAGATACTCTTTCTGTTTTGAAATTTTATTTCTAGCAGTCTCAGTCCCTGCAAAGATCTTTTATCAGATCTCACCATCTGTCTCTGTTCTGTGCAAGCATCTTGATCTCATTGAGGGAGCCGATTCCTGCTGCCTTTGCCTCTGTGATGATCAATGTTCTTCTCAATGTTTCTCTGGATCAGCCTCTTTTCCTCTTATCTGTTGTTTCCCATATGAGGGTTTGCTTTGCTATTCAGTTATTATCTCTTCTCATCACATATCCAACATATGACCATCATCATTTCTTGATTACTGTAGATATTAGTGGTTGATTGATGATTTCTCTAATTTCTTCGTTTGTTTTGAATTCATTCCATGCTATACCAAGTATTTGCCTTAGACATTTATTTTCAGATGTGTTCAATTTTGTTTCTATGTCTTTTGTTGGTTTCCAGCTCTCATGTGCATATGTAAGGGTTGTATACATATGGTTTACACACTATAATTCAGTCAGGACATTTTATGTATAATCTATATATGGTTTACCCAGTATATATCAATGGATATTTTGACATGCCATGTTTTATTTAAAGAAGAAAGTAGCTGCTAAATTTAGCATGATCTTTACTCTTTCACAAGGGTTACAAAGTTGGCATACTGGATGCTGATATCTATGGTCCATCTATCCCCACTTTGATGAATTTATCAGGACAGCCAGAATTGAATCATCGTAAGTGTGGATATTAAATCCTTGTTTTTAGCCATAAATTCTTCATTCTTGTTTTCCTGAAGTAATGGTTTCTGTAACATTTTATTTTACATTTATAACAAAAAATAATGCACCAATGTTTTAATATAATGTAGCAGATTGCTACCAATGTAATGTAGATGATGTTTTAATTTAATGTAGCAAATTGCTACTAATGTAATGTAGGCGATTACTATTGTTATGCCAAAGATAGATGTGTCAGTACAAAAGGCTCAGATATTGCTGCTTACCATAAACTAGCAACACGATGCATCCATGCCTACCAGATGAATGGAGGCTGAAGTAGAAGAAGACTAGTAATGTAGAAGCAGAAGACTAGTAATGTAGAAGAAAAGTTAGAATTGTACAGAAAATGGCAGCCCTGACAACACTAAACTATATATTTTTGATTCATGATCCTTCCAGTACTGTTAGACAGCACATAGAGCATGTAGAGTCATCCACCAATTGTATCTATTCTGGGCAAGCTGTTCAATTATAGAGAGTGAGGAATTCCGGTCAATATGGTGGATAAGCACCAGGAACCATTGAGGCTCAGTCTGAAAAGTGTTCCTTGTTGCAATTTCCTCATATTCCAAGTTCAGCTTGCTGCCAGAACTATTGAGTTTTAGTGCTCTGTGCACACTGTGAGATGTGTTTTTCATCCGGATTGTGTTTCGATATTCCAATTGCTTAAGATGAATGATGATATCGTATGACGAAGGACAGTTCAGCTGCATTTACTTTTGTGCTGCTTGGCCTTATGTCTTTTGGCATGTCATGTAGGTGCTATGATGGGGACTGCAGCTGCCTTTCTTTATTTGGATCCTTCAATGAGATGAGTTTTAATTTGGATGATTCCACTGGCACGGGCGGTTGAACAGTTATGGATTTTAATTCGTTTTGCAGTGATACTAGGGGCCTTTGACTAAACATAACTAACCATAGAGAGTGAGTCTATGCCTGTCAAACTTGCCTCTTTTGTAAGGGTTCTTTTCAGTGGTTCTCAAGATCATCCTCTTTTCCTTTGACCTGATGTTCCCCAATTAAGAGCCTGCTGAGTAATTGTCTAGTTATTTCATCTAAATACATGCCTGGCATATGGCCATCTTCTTTTCTTAATAGTAGATGAGATAAACTGTTGTGTAGCTATTTCTCCTATTTCAGTATTAGTTTTGCATTCATTTCATTTAATGCAAAGTATCTTTCTCAGGCACTTGTCTTAAATGCATGGAATTTTTTTCTAAATCTCCTTTATCCTTTTTCAGTTTATAAAAAATAAGTGAGGGTGGATAATATGTTTCAGTTGAAAATCCTAAGTTTTGTTTTCATGCTGAGCATCTTTAATCACTATGTTTTTTTTCAAGGTTTTTGAAAACCACATATGCAGAAGCAAAAACAGCTCTCTTAGAGCAAAGATCAGATTATTACTAACATTAGTGACATCTGTATTTCTATATGTCTGTAAAACATGATCACCCACTGTTTATCTTGAAAACTGGAAATGATATGTAGAAAGATGGAAAAGGCAAATAATTGCAGTGCTGTGGTCAAGCTGGGAACAAGTGGGGGCTTGTAACATACATTCCTGCAAAGTATGGTGACAGTTTTACAAAAAAGGGCAATACAAAAATATTTTAAAATATACATTATAGTTTTTTATATTTTGTAAAGCTGACACCATACTTTGTAGGAGTGTATGTTACACCTCACCACTTGTTCCCTATATAGAAAGATCTTGTGTATCTTAAATAGACCATTTCATCAATTAGGAAGTGTGCCAAAAAATCTAATGATCAACAAGACCAATTTAGAATGAAACGGTGAAAGGATGAAATATTAAAACAGTACAAGCATGTTACATGCTCTACAGCTAAGACCATTCTGCAGGGCAGCACCAGGCACAAGAAGACAAGGCAGACAGTGAAAGATTGGGAAGACAACATTTGAAAATGGAAAGGATTAACCTTTTTGGCACAGAAAGCAGCTCTTAACCATGAACGATGGATGAAAATAGTGAGGTCATTAAGATTGCTTCTACACCTGGTGATGTTACAGAACTTGTGATAAGGACCAGGTCATTACTCAATGATTGAAGTTGAAGTTGAAATGTCATGAAGAACATACTAACATCAAAACAAATAACACCAGGGCTAAAACTAAGAATAGCAAATTGTTACATCTTCTCAATATTCCTATATGGTGCAGAAACATGGACATTGGACAAGAAAACAGAACAGAGAATTGAAGTTTTTGAAATGTGGATTTATAGAAGAATAGGTAGAATTGGATGGAAGGAAAAGAAAACAAATGACGAAGTTTTAAAACAACTAAAAATGAAAAGAGAACTACTAAACACAATTCAAACAAGGCAAATGCGATTTTTGGGCCATGTTAAAAGACACAACAGCCTACTAAAAGTAATCCTGGAGGGGAAAATACAAGGTAAAAGAGGCAGAGGCAGACCAAGACTAACATGGACGAGTAACATCAAAAGATGGACAAATCAGCCTATGACAACCTGCACCATCAAAGCACGAGACAGAGCAGAATGACGCTCCATGGCAGCCAACCTTCGTTGCGGAGACGGCATTCGATGATGATGATCTATCTATCTTTCGTTCGCCTGAAGTATTGTCTATATCTGCAATGTCGTTTCCTGTATAAATGTTACCGTCTTTTGTAATTCTTGCAGTGGCCCATATAGTTTTGTCTGTAGTATTGTATCTATGGGCCAATGGATTTTCCTCAGTCTACTATATTCAGTGCAGTCTTGAAGTATGTGTTCAGCAGTCTGGGGCGCCTGTCCACATGTACAAGTAGTTGAGGTGCCGATCTTGAATTTTGTATACATGTGACTATGGAGTCGATTGTGTCCTGTTCTGAGGCGTATAATGATAACTTGTTCATATCTATTCATATTATGAAAGGCATCCTGATTTGGGGCTTGTGATCTTCTGATTGATTTGATTATCTGTTTCTTATGATGGTATGTAACCGGTGTATCTAGTTGTGTGCCTGTTGAACCTTCCTTTGCCAACTGATCTGCTTTCTCATTTCCTGGTATTCCACAGTGAGATGGGATCCACTGCAGGGCAACCCTGTGGTGCTTGCAGAGTTCAGTCAATAAGGTCTGCAGATGTGGTAATTTTCTGGATTGTAGTGCCTGGAGTACTGATCTTGCATCTGTCAAAAACACTACAGGCTGCGGGCTACGATTATTGAGGAAGATGATGATAAAGTTGAAGTCCAATGAGGAAGATACTGTGCAATCCATTTTTGACATTAGAAACAAGAAAACAAGTTTTTAAATGTTATTTAGAGCCTGTCTTAATATATTGATGTGAATCATGGACAATAGGACAACAGACAGGAAAATCATTGGAGGCTGTAGAAATGTGATTTTACAGAAGAATGTCAGCGAGAATGGCAAGATGTTGATGAAGATTGCACTACCTAGCATTTCGTAACCTTCTAATTTATTTTACCATCCACTTTGCTCTCAGTGATCCGGTATGTATGTAAACTAGTTCTAACCTGCTCTCAGTGATCCGGTATGTATGTAAACTAGTTCTAACCTGCTCTCAGTGATCCGGTATGTATGTAAACTAGTTCTAACCTGCTCTCAGTGATCCGGTATGTATGTAAACTAGTTCTAACCTGCTCTCAGTGATCCAGTATGTATGTAAACTAATTCTAACCTGCTCTCAGTGATCCGGTATGTATGTAAACTAGTTCTAACACTAATCAGTACAATTGTGTTTTAAGTACATACACAAGCAAGCATTGCAGGGAAATTTCCTTTTTACTCATTTTTAATATTATTGTCTTTTTTTTTTTTTAGATATTATTTTGCTATGTAGTATTAAGTTTATTTGTTTACATATCTGTTTGTGTGTGTGTTTGTTGCCTTCTGTTCCTGCTGAAGGCCTAGTGAGCCGAAACGTTGTTAGATTGTGTTGTCCTTCGCTTACGTAGACCTGTAACCATATATTTTTTTCTTTTTTTTTTTTCCCTTTCATCTGCATACACATATGCATAACTCATCAAATAATTTATATGTAAGAAGTATTTTTTATATTTATGGAGACTGGAGACACTGACTTTTAGCATACAGCGAAAAAAAAACTAACTATATTTTTACATAATTGGTATGAGAACATATGTTCTTCTAACTTCATCAAAATGGTTATTTTCTCTGCAGAAAAGTTGATGTTACCTCTTGTTAACTATGGAATAAAATGGTGAGCAGACATTGTTGCCAATATCTTTGTCTACATTGTGTACGATCTTCACTGTTAAATCTACATTCATTTTGAACAATTCTGCTCCAAAAAGTGGATTTGGATAACTGAGAAGACAGATCAGAAGTCTTTATAACCAGCGTGCTTTAGGAATCTTCTGAGTACATACTTTGTATTTTCTGTTAGGAAGGACTTTTGGTTGTCAATGAGGTGCTTGCTGTAGGAGGAGAGTGGGAACAACGTCCTTGAGCTGCATTAATCATATTTCCGTGCCAGTGTTGATGTGGAATAGTGCACAGTCTGCATTTGTGACTTAAACCTTTTTTTAAAAATGGTGACTCTCACATTCTATCTATCGAGTTATTGACCTTTCGAGCTAAGGCCAGCCCATGGGGCATAGACCCAGATTCTTGTTCTCTTTTTCTAAATAAATAGAAATTGCTTTCTAGCAGTCTCAGTCCTTGCAAAGATCTTTTATCAAATCTCACCATTTATCTCTGTTCTGTGCAAGCATCTTGATCTCATTGAGGTAGCCAATTCCTGCTGCCTTTGCCTCTCTGATCAATGTTCTTCTCAGTGTATCTCTGGGTTGGCCTCTTTTCCTCCTACCTGTTGTTTCCCACTTGAGGACTTTCATTCTTATTCGGTTATAATTTCTTCTCATCACACGTCCATCATATGACCATCACCTTTTCTTGATTACTGATGATACTAGTATTTGATTGGTGATTTCTCTAAACTCTCACATTGTCAGCTCTCTGCTGTTTTTGATTGTAATTCATGTCATTCATGTTCATTCAATCAAATATAATCATGTTATTGTAACACTTTGTTTCTAAAATCAATTGATTTTGTTACGTTTGTTGTTTTTGTTTTTCAATGAAATTGATTTTCACTATTTTGGTTGCTTTTTTGAATTGATTTCAATGTGTTTGTTGAATACAGAATGCACATGTTTTTTCTTTTTTAACATAAATTGTTTATTGAGGTTATCTCTACAATTGAATACTTTTCTGTCTTTATAAGTCATGAGCTACAAAATGAAAAAAATTACACGCTTTAAATTTAGATGTTTTTTTTTTTTTAGATATGCCACAGTCGTCACTTTCTTCTCTTAGATTGTTTATTGTTAGGAGAAACTGTTGATACATTTTATATTTTAATTGAATGTTCTTCTCGAGAATGCATGGAAAAAGACTAAGTGGAAGACCCAGAAGAAGATGGGTCGGTGCAGTGACAGAGACATGTAACAACAAAGGAAAGTCACTAATTCAGACAATTCGAGCAGCTCAAGAACGACAAATGATATAAACCACGACACCTTTTAGGTATCAGTGAAAAGAAGAAGAAGAAGAATTGAATGTTTACAAGCTAGTTAATTCATTCAATCCTTTTTTCTTTTGTTTATTGACACTCTTCATAATTTTTATTTTTATTACAACATTCTGTGTTTAATGTAAATATTTTATGTTTCCAGTTGTTCACGTGATGTAATATGTATACACATACAGAGAGAGCGAGATGATGTAATTTATAATTGATTTAGTTTATATTTCTAATGTTTATTTCAGCATGTCCATGGGCTTTCTTGTTGATGAAAAGTCAGCCATTGTATGGAGAGGGTTGATGGTTATGTCAGCAGTTCAGAAACTGTTAAGAGAGGTAACAGTTAAGAGAAGTAACTGTTAAGAGAGGTTATCTGGTATAGTGTTTCTCATACTGTGGGGTGCCCCCCTCCCCCCTCCCCCCTCCGAGGTCCTCCGCAGTGCTGTCACAGAGGATCCGTGAAGGCTTGAAGAATAGTAGAATATTTTGTAGCTAAAGGGAAAGAAACAATGGGTGAATGAAAGCACTAAAAAGAATAAATCCTGAGGGTCTGCGACTATAAAATGTATTTTATTGGGGTCCATGGTAAAGAAACATTTTGGCACGCAAGGTTTCTGCTTTTAAGATTGTGGTTCTGCCCTATGTGCCTTCTTCGGCTCGAAAGGACAATAGATAGATAGATGGTAAAGAAAGGTTTGAGAACCACTGATCTAGTGTTTTACACAATCTAGTCATGAGTTGGAGATGCTGTATTTTTGTGGGGTCTCATGAAATAAGTGACTGAGGGGCATTAGAGAATGCTGTCTATTTGTTCTGCCCAATAGTTGATTAGTGGTGTGGTACCAGGCAGGTGGACTCTCCAAGAAACATTATTGCTTCCTCATTGAGATAGTAGTTCCACCAAGATGACTGTTCCTATTATACAATAACATCAAAGTTTGCAGAAAAACAGGATGTTTCATTTTTACAGATAGGACAAAACCTAATGAACTGTTTTGGCTCTGAAAGATCTTCAGTGGGAGACAAATTCAAACAAAGCCAATCTAAAAGAAAGTCCATATAAGTAGAAAAGCTTTAAATGGTGACCAAGCTGATAAGGGACTGCAATGTCTTACAGAAATCTTATGGTAACCTATGATATGAAGCAATGGTAGTTCTAAAATTGTGTGTAGAAAACGGTCTGAAACATGTCAATGAAATTTGAAGATATGCTCCACATTCTATTCATGTTTATTCCGATCATTACAGTTTAATAACCTTTTTTCAATTATGATTGACTGGCTATAGAATATACATTCTAAATACAGAAATTAGACAAAAGCCCCTGTTCTGTCAGCTAGACCTGTAGAAGATAGTGTTCAGTCTTGGTATCAAGTTTGCAGATATATCAAGACTTCAATCTGAACAACAAAACAATATGAAGGAGAAGGAGACATGTTAATGAACTATCTTTATATTAATTTTCTGTGATGATAATGGAGACTGCCAGAAAGAGATCTAGAGAAGATTAGCAATAGCAGGTCAAACATTAAACGCCATGAAGAACATGTGGCACAATACTAGCAAGGCAGTAATGTTAAAATTATTGAGGACATATATCTCCCCTGTAGTAATATATGGTTCTGAATTATGGACAATCAGCAATGAAGAAAGCCACTTCAAAAGACACAGTAGACTGGAAAGAACAGTAATAGAAGGTATGGTTCCTGAATCGGTGGCAAACTGAAAAGAATAAGGTTTCAGGACATTGAGGAGACCTTGAACATGACAACAGAGAAGTGGAAGATCTGGCTAGAGTCAGAGATTCTTTCAGATGAACTGTGATGAATTCAACATTCTGCAAAGACATGCGACCTGATGATGATGAAGATAATGATCTTAATGGTCTTAATGTTACTCATGATGTTCAGTGGTTCACTATATAATTGTTTTGGTCTATGAAAGAAATGATTTAGTTTAGCTTTTAGAAAGTTGCCCAGAATTAAGTTTTTAAAATACAAATAGTTTTGCATTTAATTTTTTTTTTTATTGTATAGCTTTTTTATTTAAATTTACAGAAAATCATGGTGGGGTCAAATGTTTATTCTATCGGAGTGAAATAAAAACTTAGACCTAAACACCTTGTGGTGACTGCACTGGATAAGCTGCCTTTATTCTCTGGTCCCCCAGCAGACCCCATAAATGGGATAATGTAAAGATAGTTTTTTTCAAAGAAACTTACATTATATTCATTATGTTGCTTTTTATTAGTAAATCTTATGCAGTGTAGAACCAAAAAAAATAGTGTATGAAGAAAACTTACTTCCCAAAGATGCTTTCTTTTCACATTTTTTAAACAGAAAAATACATTTATACATATGAACTTTTGTCTTTGTTTACACAGTCCTGCATTGGTGAGGAGTGGATACCGGTGCCTATGTCATTCAAGGGGACTTTCTCGTTTATTGTCATACTCAACAGGAAAAGTAGGGAACAGAACCCGGTCGTGGTTAATGCCGAGGTCAACGGTCTCATCTGCGATAACACCGATGAGAAAGATGCAATCATCTATACAGACGGATCTGTAATACGACACCAAAGAAGTGCATGGGCATTTACAGCACGCTCAGCAGGCAGAATAGTCAAAGAAGACAGTGGTGCATACGTCATGACCACGAGTAGCATGACAATGGAGGCGATGACAGTGACCAAGGCATTCAAATGGTTAGAATCACAAGACTACACCCACGCATGTATACTGAGTGTTTTGATGAGCATGTTTAAAAAAGTGGAGGCGGGCTCTGTATGCATGCAATGGGTAGAGTCGTTGCAGAAATCCAAAATATGTAAGGTTACCTTTGTCTTCTATGTCCCTGGATATAAAGGAGTGCGGGGAAATGAAAGAGCGGACAGGTTGGCTGGATGCGCTGTCGTTGAGGACGGGCAACCAATGGATCGGGCGGACATCATCAATGCCCTCTGAGATGTTGGAAGAGCACAGGACTTCGACAAACACAGATCCACGTCACTTCTTCGGATGATGGAAATGGGAGTTAAGATGGGCACAGCCAGAAATGAGAAACTTAGTGGTCGTGTAAGAAGACTTATCAACCAACATAGAACTGGAATCGTCAGTCACTGGACACTGAGGGAATTGCTGAGGAGGGGATCTGAGCACCTATGGACATGTTCGGAGTGCAATGATGATGACCCGCAATTAACTCAATAATACAGTCCTTTTATCTGTGTATAACAGTTTTTAGAAATTGTTACTGAGCACATTATTTATAAACATTTTGAAACTAGCAAGTGAAGAAATCCATGAAGAAGTTAAAAAAAAAGTAGAGAAAGTTCAGATTTTAAATAAACAAATGTACATAAAATTGCAGATCAAAATTTTAGCTAACCATATTAAAAGATGAACAAAATCATTAAAAAATTTCTTATTGAAAATAGTTTCTGCTTAATGTACATTACACAGGGTTGTTTACAATGCTCAGTGGATAGAAGGTTGTTAAAGGACATGTTCGCCTGCGCCCGCCGGTATGGCACATGGTGATAATGATAGTTTTCATTATAGTTGGGCAAAAAAAGTAGTTAATCATATTATATTCTAAATGATTTAATATTTATAATAAGGTTTTATTGTAATTTTCTCTTCATTGTTTTAAACTTGCTACAGGTTTTATGGGGTCCACTAGACTACCTTGTTGTTGACATGCCCCCAGGTACTGGAGATGTTCAACTCTCAATCTCACAGAATATTCCTGTTTCAGGTAAAAATATCATCATCAAGTACCTGGCCTGCTGGCGTAGGTGATCATGTCTCTCCACAACTTTTGATCCTGACAGTTATTTATCATTTCTGTTGTTGACCTTCTACCAAGCCATTCTCTTAAGCTGTCTGGTATTTTTTCTCTTTGCTTCCCTCTATCTCTTCATCCCTCAACTTTCTCAGTTGTCACAATATATTCCTGCTGTTCTCTTCTCATTACATAGCCAAAAAATTATGATTGTCTCTTCCTAATATTGGTAATTAGCTCTCTTTTTGCTTTGACCTCTTTCTGAACATTTTCATTACTCTTCTTAGCTGTCCATGCTATTCTCAACATTCTTCTGTAAAACCACATTTCTACAGACTCCAGTGATTTTCTTGTTTGTTGTCCTATTGTCCATGATTCACATTCATATGTTAAGACTGGCTCGACATAACATTTAAGAGCTCTTTTTCTTGTTTCTCAAGCAGGTAAAATAGCTAATTCTCAAATTAATTAGAGACAAGACTATTAAATCTTTTTTTATTTAAAAAAATTATTAAGCAATTTTTAATATGAACCACCTTGAGTCCTTTGACACTTTCAGCTGCAAATTGTAAATGTTTCATTATTAATTAAAAGAAGCATGAAATATATTATTTAAAATTTCAGTTACATTTTAAAAATATAAAATGATTTTTTTTAATGAGTCACAGGTTATTCAAAATCTCTGACACAGAGAAGGACTTTTCATAGATTTGATCTCAGTGAAAGTGAATGTTGCATTTCAGTCACTCTCCAGGAAATGTAGAACACATGCTCCACTCTTGCAATCTGTTCACACAAGTGTGAGCTGAGACAGACTTTTGCCTACAGAGATCTGATGAAATTTTCAGTTTTGTGGAAGAGCTGAGCATTGAAAGTTGACTAAGAGGATTTGAAGGCTGCTGTCTTAAGAAGATTCTAAACATTCATTGGGATCAACACATCACAAATAAGAAGTCAGCAGAAGATCAGGCATTCACAACATCAATCAAGAAGTGAATAGAAAACGTTGGAAATGGCTAGGCTGCATTCTACATATGGAACAAACCAGGTATCTGCACATAGCATTAACAAGGACACCATCTGGCAAACTAAGAAGAAGCAGACCATTGGGATCATGATGAAATGAAAGAGGCTGACAGGTCCTGGCGAGAGATGTCTAAGCTTGCACCAGACTGGATTGGATGATCTCTAGTGAGTGCCCTATGCTCCAATTGGAATTCAGGGATTAAGAATCAAGAGCTGAGCAGTATGGTTCAGTATATTGCTAGCATCAGGATCAGTGGCTGAAGTTTCCAACAAGAGAATGAAGAAGGAAAAGTAAATATTTTGCTTCTGTAGTGTGTCAAGTCTGCTGCCGATGTCAGTGGAATCTGAGAATATCATCATTGCTTACAGTAATGATATCATCTGTGTCATCAAGGAATGGGGATCATAACCAGCACTTCTTACGAGCTGCTCCCCCCAAAACCATCCACAATCTTCTCCCATGGCTTCAAATAACCTGGGATAGGAGGCTAAATGGATACACCATCTTAGAAGTGAGAAAGAGAGTTCATCTGTACTATATATAGTGCCAACTCTGACCTATGGAAGTGAATTATGGACAGTAGACAAACAAATAAAAAGACAATTAGAGCCACAGAGATGGTATTTCTCAGATGAATGTTGAGAGTTCCCTGGACAGCTAAAAATTACCAATGATGAAATTCTCAAAGAGGCCAGCATGAAAACAGAACTCCTAAAAAACATCAGAAAGAACCAATCAATATTTTATGGGCACATCATGAGAAGGGGAAAGTTGGAATACATAGTTACAACTAGCAAGATGCAGGGAAAGTTTTGAAAATGTTTCTTTCCCTCTTTTGTTGTTGCATGTGGTTGTTAATGCTATTTGTTGTATTGCATGTCCAAACCAATGAATTTGTTATTTCTGAATGTAATTCATCACCAGTGTTATGCTTACTTATAATAAAATTTGTACTTCCTAATTTCGTCATTATTTTATTACATTAAAAATTGTTTCAAGACATCACATTTCAGTTATTTTTCATTTGGTTTTTTTTTTTTAAAGTTTAATAACTATACAGATCATTTCATTTCAGTTATTTTTGTTTAGGTTTGTTGAGTTAATATCTGTGTTCTTTCTTTCATAATCTGCTGAATAAAACATATGTATTTAATATGGCTTTGTTATTTTGATATCTTGCATGTTACTATCATGTTTTTTTATTTGTATGAAGGACACATATTTAAACAAATTGTTTACAGGATCAGTCATTGTAACAACACCACAAGATCTAGCCCTGTTGGATGCCCGACGTGCCCTAGACATGTTCTCGCATGTTAATGTTCCAAATCTGGGGATCATTGAGAACATGAGTGTTTTCCTTTGTCCAAATTGTGGTCACCAGGAACACATCTTTGGAAAACATGGGGGAAGCAACATTGCAAAAGAAATGGGATCAGAAATATTAGGTATGAATTTGCATTTGTTTATTTGTGTTTGTTAATTGTGATGTTTATAAAATCATGGATTTATTTGCAGAGAGACTTATTGAAATAAATGTATATATTTAAGCTGCAGGTTCAGGTTTCTTTAATGCCTTAATGGTAATATTCCAGAGCAATTGAAAGTTTTTGATGATATTTTTTGTGAAAACCTGACATGTTTTCGTTCTCCATGACAGGTGAAGTTCCGCTCAACAGATCTCTTTGTGAGTTATCAGACTCTGGACAACCAATTGTCATATGTCAACCTGATAGCCCATTTGTAAGTTGCCTCTAAACTAATCTTCATAGTTTGAATACATTGATTGCATCTGCATTATTTGCAGTAGATTTTTTCCATGCAAAGTCTTCACTGTGTTAATGTTGTAGAACAATGGGTATTTCACTGAGAGAATGGAAAATAATCCTCTGTGTCCTTTAGCGGAGTTATCAGGTCACAAATACTGCTGTGTGTGAAATACTTTCCATATGGGGGACTCCCTTGAGTTGTATAAAGATTTGACTCAAGTTGTGAGCTGTGTTTTGATATTCCGAATTACTTACGATAAATGATGATATCGCATGACGAAGGACAGTTCAGTTGCATTCACTTTTGGTGCCGCTGGGCGAAATGGTCTTTATGTCTTTTGGCGTGTGCTGTAGGTGCTATAATGAGGACTGCAGCTGCATTTCTTTGTTTGGATCCTTCAATGAGATGAGTTTTAATTCAAATGATTCCACTGGCACGGGCAGTTGAGAAATTATGGATTTCAATTCAATTGCAGTGATACCAGAAGCCTTTGACTAACCCTAACCATAACCATGACTCAGATGAAAGCTTATGAAAGGAGTAAAAGCTTGAACAGACCATCCAATAAACAAATATCTTGTAGAAAACTTGCATCAAAACTAAAGAATGAAACAGAAGTTAGCCTCCACCTTGTCATTGCAATTAAACACACAAAAATAATAATTACAGAGAGTAGCAAGAAGTTTACTATTACAGACATCTTTTTCTTACACTTTTGGTGTCAATCTTAATGATTGCAAAATGAAAGCATTGGTCAACTTAAGATGTTGACATCTCCATACAGCTTGACCAGATATAATATAGATGATGGCCATAAGATGGCTTTCTCTGATCATTATATGTTAGACATGATTGTAGCAGATGTTTGGCAGTCATATTTTTTGCCTGTCCAAAAGTCATATTCATCAGAGGCTTCTATCCTTAGTATGTTGAAAAGATGATACTTCAATCTATTGTGGCCTGTTCAGAGTTTTCTTCTTCTGCGATCATGGCTCATTCAGACTAGGACTCCGGACTCTCTTATGAAGGCAGCTGTCTGTTTAAGTGTTTCGATTGCCCCATATATTTTCTCTTCCCGAGAGGTGGGCGTGGGCGACATTGTCCTTCTCAGTCCTGTATGCTGGGGGCAGTCCTGTAGAACGTGTTTAGATGTCATATTATCCAGGGTACAGTGGCACTGGCTGGTAGTTGCTATTTAGAGTTTGGTGAACATGTGATTTCTGTTCAGCGTTTGTACATTGTAACATTGTAATTTGTTCTTTTCTTCTACATTAGTAGTAGGTATAATTGTTCTAGTGATGCTGGTGTTTAGTATTCCATTTATTTATATACTTGTTACTGACAAACCTTTCATTCCTCATAGGTTGTACTTGTATCTGGCTGAGTATAAATTACCACTCTCCTTCTTCTTTGTTAACTTGTCTGCTTCATTATTTCCACAAGTACTTTTTCTGTCTCATTATTTCCACAAGTACTTTGTCTGCCTCATTATTTCCACAAGTACTCTGTCTGCCTCATTATTTCCACAAGTTCTTTGTCTGCCTCATTATTTCCACAAGTACTTTGTCTGCCTCATTATTTCCACAAGTACTTTGTCTGCCTCATTATTTCCACAAGTACTGCAATGAGATGCAGCCCACTGAACCATATCCTTCTGAACAGCACAAAATATTGCAGCTTGCTGGAAGTCACAACACAATTTATCTACACCAATTTAACCCACCTAGATAGATGATGAAGAGGAGTTGTTGGATGAACACCAAAGAAAAGGAATGCTAGGCACTTGATGATGTTAGACAAATGATCTATTTCTTCAAAGGTTATTGCCAGTGACGTTGTAGTCGAGGTAACCTAGACATTGTGTGGGCCCCCCCCCCCCATATTTTTAGAATCCTTTAACCTGTTTTTGACCCTCCCTTTGGCTGGTCATTGACACTGCGCATCCTGCCCCACTCGTTCATTTTCCTTCTGACCACAGTGCAGTTTACAGGGATAACATATTTATTTTTGTTTCACGTACTAGTTTGATATTACTTTATTTTAGATGCTTCATTATTAGTTAGCTATGTAGGACTAGTTTTATTTATATATCTGTGTGTGTGTTGTTTGTTTGTTCCTGCTGAAGGCCTATTGAGCTGAAACGTCGTTCGTATTTAGTCATCCATCAAATATGCAAAGCTTTGACCATACCATTTTTTTCTATTTTTTTTTTCCATTTCTCCCTCGTTCCTTCAAAGCAAGATTCTAAGTGAAGCAAATCAAGCACCCACAAACTTCTGCAGATACCAAATTATGTGGCTAGAATGAGCTCGCTGGCAGCTCTGACACTGAGTGTGGCCTTACTCTCATTCCTTCAAAGCAAGATTCTAAGTGAAGCAAATCAACCACTCACAAACTTCTGCAGATACCAAATTATGTGGCTAGAAATGAACTCGCTGGCAGCTCTGACACTGAGTGTGGCCTTACTCTGGACAAAGAGGACGTCACCAAGTTTGTTCTTCATTCCTTAAGAGACGAGAAGGAGATGGGTGGGACAAGGATATATACATTGAGAGACTGAGGTGTCTAAAGGTGAAAAAGAGGTCTCATTGCTCCGAAGTACTTCGAAGGAAAAGCAGATGCATCTACAATCAATACCTTACAGGAACAATCAGTCTGCATATTCTTCGAAAAATGCTGAAACAGGCGTGGAGCTGATATATAGAAGCCCTGACTGCAATGAAACTTGAATCCATGAATAGAATAGAATAGAATAGAATAGAATAGAATAGAATAGAATAGAATAGAATAGAATAGAATGAATAGAACAGAATAGAATAGAATGAATAGAATAGAATGAATAGAATAGAATAGAATAGAATAGAATAGAATAGAATAGAGGCTAGAGAGAAACTTGTGAACTGCTGAATCAATAGCCTACCTGCATTCACAAATATTCTATATAGCTGTGCAACATATGATGAGTTGATAATAGTCTATGACCCATAACTGACTGCTGGTATCACTATATGCAAAATAACTAATTGTGTGTGCTTCTGAAATTATGCTTCTTAGCTTGAATGACTCAAGGAGGAAAGTCATGCAAAAATATGTTTGACGAAGTTTGAGTTGTCAGACCAAAAGATACATAAGACTTAATGTTTTTTTTCTTTTGATGTTCACTTGATGGCTACTTCTCTTCATCATGAACCTTAGATGGACATTAAGTGGGACTAGATGCTTTGTATCATGGAAAGATGTGATATTTGTGCCTTTTGGCTCTCACATTCAACTTCAGCATGGCATTTATGAGTACCTGGCTGCCTTCCTTCTTCGATCCCATTCAGATAGAGTATGTTCTTGAGTTTTTGTTTGCTGATCCCACACACTCAATCAGCTGTGATTTACTGTGTGCTATCAGCTCAGTTGTTTGCTGATCCCACACACTCAATCAGCTGTAATTTACTGTGTGCTATCAGCTCAGTTGTTTGCTGATCCCACACACTCAATCAGCTGTAATTTACTGAGTGCTATCAGCTCTGTTGTTGCTGATCCCACACACTTAATCAGCTGTAATTTACTGAGTGCTATCAGCTCAGTTGTTTGCTGATCCCACACACTCAATCAGCTGTAATTTACTGTGTGCTATCAGCTCTGTTGTTTGCTGATCCCACACACTCAATCAGCTGTAATTTACTGAGTGCTATCAGCTCAGTAGTTTGCTAACCCCACACACTCAATCAGCTGTAATTTACTGAGTGCTATCAGCTCTGTTGTTTGCTGATCCCACACACTCAATCAGCTGTAATTTACTGAGTGCTATCAGCTCAGTAGTTTGCTAACCCCACACACTCAATCAGCTGTAATTTACTGAGTGCTATCAGCTCAGTTGTTTGCTGACCCCACACACTCAATCAGCTGTAATTTACTGAGTGCTATCAGCTCAGTTGTTTGCTGATCCCACACACTCAATCAGCTGTAATTTACTGAGTGCTATCAGCTCAGTTGTTTGCTGACCCCACACACTCAATCAGCTGTAATTTACTGAGTGCTATCAGCTCAGTAGTTTGCTAACCCCACACACTCAATCAGCTGTAATTTACTGAGTGCTATCAGCTCAGTTGTTTGCTGATCCCACACACTCAATCAGCTGTAATTTACTGAGTGCTATCAGCTCAGTTGTTTGCTGACCCCACACACTCAATCAGCTGTAATTTACTGAGTGCTATCAGCTCAGTTGTTTGCTGACCCCACACACTCAATCAGCTGTAATTTACTGAGTGCTGTCAGCTCAGTTGTTTGCTGACCCCACACACTCAATCAGCTGTAATTTACTGAGTGCTATCAGCTCATAGTTTGCTAACCCCACACACTCAATCAGCTGTAATTACTGAGTGCTATCAGCTCTGTTGTTTGCTGATCCCACACACTCAATCAGCTGTAATTTACTGAGTGCTATCAGCTCAGTTGTTTGCTGACCCCACACACTCAATCAGCTGTAATTTACTGAGTGCTGTCATCTCTGTTGTTTGCTGACCCCACACACTCAATCAGCTGTAATTTACTGAGTGCTGTCATCTCTGTTGTTTGCTGACCCCACACACTCAATCAGCTGTAATTTACTGAGTGCTGTCATCTCTGTTGTTTGCTAACCCCACACACTCAATCAGCTGTAATTTACTGAGTGCTATCAGCTCAGTTGTTTGCTGACCCAACACACTCAATCAGCTGTAATTTACTGAGTGCTGTCATCTCTGTTGTTTGCTGATCCCACACACTCAATCAGCTGTAATTTACTGAGTGCTGTCATCTCTGTTGTTTGCTGATCCCACACACTCAATCAGCTGTAATTTACTGAGTGCTGTCATCTCTGTTGTTTGCTGATCCCACACACTCAATCAGCTGTAATTTACTGAGTGCTGTCATCTCTGTTGTTTGCTGACCCCACACACTCAATCAGCTGTAATTTACTGAGTGCTATCAGCTCAGTTGCTGGTGGAAGTCTTTACCCTTAACCTAAGGCTAAAACTGATCTTTTTCAAATGAGGTGTCAATAAGAAAAAACAATATTTTAACACTAGCAGTTTTCAAAGCTTAACATTGTTTGGAGAAGAGGGAAGTCTTTAGAGTCTTTAGTTAAATAAACAATAACAACAAATGCATTTGTTTTTGTTTTTTCAGAGCCACATATACAAATCCATTGCATCAAAGGTGATAAAGAAACTTGACGCTCGAGGAACAAGCTCATCTTGACATTAATAAACACAACTAGTTTAAATACATGGTGTCCCAAAAGTCTTTACACATAGCTAATTAAATAACAAATACAATGATTGTTATACAGAGTCTAAATGTTCAACTATAAACACAATTCAAACAAGATAAATTAGATTTTTGGGGCATGTTAAAAGACACAACAGCCTGCTAAAAGTAATCTTGGAAGGGAAGAATATAGATGGATGGCAAAATACACTACAAGTCCTATGGGATGTCTGTTGCTACTGGAAAGATCAAGATCAAAAGAATTAGCTATAATCTGGCTGCCTGGTATCATGGTATCTGATGCATTTTTTTGGCCCGGTACATCAGACTTTAGCACCTGTTCTTTAATAAGAATGCATTCATGCCTCCCCTTCTGGATGAAGGAATTTGACTTCACTTTTATTTCATTTGTTGGCCCATCTTGCTTCCTGCTGCAGGTTTAAAACCTAGCCCTGAGCAAGATTACTGAGCATGACAGAGTTCAATTTGATATTTGGGTAGATCTATACTGATGCATTACTGGTAAGATTATATTAGATAGAAAAACCTCACTTAGTATTAAAGCATCAGATGTCTTTATAATGTTGCATGATATCAGATCGAAACTCTGAGGAGAACATTGGTCAGGCAGGCAAAACAGCAGGAATCAGCTCCAACAATGAGGTCGAGATGCTTGCAAAAAACAAAGACAGATGGCGAGATTTGATAAAAGATCTTTGCAAGGATTGAGACTGCTAGAAGGACAATTTAGAAACAAGAAAAGAGTATGTGCCCTATGGGCTGACTACGGCTCGAAAAGTCTATAGATGATATCAGATCAGGCTGTCAGAGCTGGCTTACAACAACTGGGTCGATGACCACAATAGAACAGTTTGAAGACTGCTTGGAAGGTATGACATTACAACTGCAGAAGGGAGAGTAATGTTTTGAGGTGGACTTGTAGCAGCCTACCAGAATATAACGTCCAGTCAAGAGACAGAACATGCAAATCTAAAACAGCCAGTGTGTAATGCAACGATGACCCCACCAGCAATGATAATATATTGCATTTCGAGCACAATCTGACAGAATTTTGATAGTTCTTAGAATGTTTTAAAATAAACATATGCATCCAAAAACATGGATGTGAATCATGGGCAATAGGACAACAAACAAGAAAATCACTGGAGTCTGTAGAAATGTGGCTTTACAGAAGAATGTTGAGAATACCATGGACAGCTAAGAAGAGTAATGAAAACGTTCTGAAAGATGCCAAAGCAAAAAAGAGAGCTAATTTCCATTATTATGAAGAAACAATCATCATTTTTTGGCCATGTAATGAGAAGAAAACAACTGGAATATATTGTAACAACTGGGAAATTGAGGGACGAAGGGATAGAGGAAAGCAAGAGAAAAAATACCAGACAGCTTAAGAGAATGGCTTGGCAGAAGGTCAACAACAGAAATTGATAAATAACTGTCAAGATCGAAAATTGTGGAGAGACATGATCACCTACGCCAGCAATCTCATTCTACTTTTAAGCTGAAGTCATGAAAGAGGAGTTAAATTTCATCATAAGAATGGTTCAATAAATGCAGTAAGAAAGACAAAACATAAGTAAACATCATTTTTGTCAGAAGCAAAGATATGGATCACAGGACGATAGGAAGAATAAGAAAAACAGTTATTTAGTGTTATGTAAAGTCAGTCTTGACATACAGAGATGAATTATGGACACCAATAGTCAATAAAATCAATAGAGGAAACGGAAATGTAGATTTATAGAAGAATTTAGAGAGTACCTTGGACAGCTAAAAAGATTAATGCAGCATTTCTAAAAGAAGCAAAGCAAATAGAAAACGATGCCAAAATTAGAAAGAAGCAAACGTCATTATTTGGTCTTGTAGTGTTGATGGAGCAACTAGAATATTTTGTGACATCTGGAAATTAAAATGCAGGAATAAAACATAAAAGAGAAGTAAAGAGAAAGGGTATATAAAAAATTACGAGAATAGTTTGATAAAAGGTTAACAACAGAATTCATAAACATTTGCATGAAAGAAAGTTGAGAAGAGACATGATCGCCTACGTCGTATGGTCCTTTTCGTCTTGTCAGACGGTCTAGTGGAGGCTATTGTGTATTTTTTTTTCGCTGTTGAGGTTTTGTTTTTGTCCAACAGCTTCTCTCGTGGCTAATGCTACCAATGTTTGACAAACACACACGACCACAGAATGAACAAGTCAGGCCCATTGATCGACAGGGTTTTCCATTATTTTTCATGTGTCTTTTTCTTCTAAGTTTTGTCTCAAAAGATGTTATACCATTCCTTATACGTTCTCTTCATGATGTGCGATCACTTGCCAGATGTTCGCAGTCATTTTCACAGATGGAAAAGTCTTCCAGAGACGATTTACAGATATCTCTATATCGTAGTTTAGGTCTGCCGATTTGTCTTTTTCCGTGTATTAGTTCATAATATAGTATTTGCTTGGGGATGCGTTTTTCTTCCATTCGCCTACGTCGTACTGTATTTTATATTGAAAATGATTTAGAAAGTCTACAAATGTAGATGCAAGGCAAGAGGCAGAACGGAATGGCGCTCCATGGTAGCTAACCCTCGATGCGGAGACGGCACTCGATGACGAATGTAGACAGTGACAATTAAGTCTGCGAAGAATAAAAGCTTGTTCTTCTAACTCCATATTCAACAACTTGATACTGATTTAGAACAAATAAAAAAAGCAGTCTCCTCTTTATTCAACAACTTGATACTGATTTAGAACACAATAAAAAAAAAGCAGTCTCCTCTTTATTCTTCGTAGACGGTTACGTTTGTTCATTTAAAAAATGTATTAATAATAAAATATCAGAGTAACTGTTTTGTATGTTCAATGTCGTCTTCCTGTGGTCACCTCTACTGCTTTACTAACAATATCTCTGTGTTTTTTTGCATGCAGTCTCTGTTACGTCATACATTTTCACAGCAAAGTGTGCCCACTTCAGATAATGTATTATTGTTTGTAGGTG
>JAVIAB010000156.1:67224886-67334886 GCA_032433765.1 Megaustenia siamemsis
TCTTCTACCTACCTTCTTCACGTTGTCTTCTTCTACCTACCTTCTTCACGTTGTCTTCTTCTACCTACCTTCTTCACGTTGTCATCTTCTACCTACCTTCTTCACGTTGTCTTCTTCTACCTACCTTCTTCACGTTGTCTTCTTCTACCTACCTTCTTCACGTTGTCTTCTTCTACCTACCTTCTTCACGTTGTCTTCTTCTACCAACCTTCTTCACGTGTCTTCTTCTACCTACCTTCTTCACGTTGTCTTCTTCTACCTACCTTCTTCACGTTGTCTTTTACCTACCTTCTTCACGTTGTCTTCTTTTTACCTACCTTCTCACGTTGTCTTCTCTACCTACCTTCTTCACGTTGTCTTCTTCTACCTACCTTCTTCACGTTGTCTCTTCTACCTACCTTCTTCACGTTGTCTTCTTCTACCTACCTTCTTCACGTTGTCTTCTTCTACCTACCTTCTTCACGTTGTCTTCTTCTACCTACCTTCTTCACGTTGTCTTCTTCTACCTACCTTCTTCGTTGTCTTCTTCTACCTACCTTCTTCACGTTGTCTTCTTCTACCTACCTTCTTCACGTTGTCTTCTTCTACTACCTTCTTCACGTTGTCTTCTTCTACCTACCTTCTTCACGTTGTCTTTTCTACCTACCTTCTTCACGTTGTCTTCTTCTACTACCTTCTTCACGTTGTTCCTTCTACCTACCTTCTTCACGTTGTCTTCTTCTACCTACCTTCTTCACGTTGTCTTCTTCTACCTACCTTCTTCACGTGTCTCTCTTCTACCTACCTTCTTCACGTTGTCTTCTTCTACCTACTTCTTCACGTTGTCTTCTTCTACCTACCTTCTTCACGTTGTCTTCTTCTACCTACCTTCTTCACGTTGTCTTCTTCTACCTACCTTCTTCACGTTGTCTTCTTCTACCTACCTTCTTCACGTTGTCTTCTTCTACCTACCTTCTTCACGTGTCTTCTTCTACCTACCTTCTTCACGTTGTCTCTTCTACCTACCTTCTTCACGTTGTCTCTTCTACCTACTTCTTCACGTTGTCTCCTTCTACTACCTTCTTCACGTTGTCTCTCTACCTACCTTCTTCACGTTGTCTTCTTCTACCTACCTTCTTCACGTTGTCTTCTTCTACCTACCTTCTTCACGTTGTCTTCTTCTACCTACCTTCTTCACGTTGTCTTCTTCTACCTACCTTCTTCACGTTGTCTTCTTCTACTACCTTCTTCACGTTGTCTTCTACCTACCTTCTTCACGTCTTTCTTCTACCTACCTTCTTCACGTTTCTTCTTCTACCTACCTTCTTCACGTTGTCTTCTTCTACCTACTTCTTCACGTGTCTTCTTCTACCTACCTTCTTCACGTTGTCTTCTTCTACCTACTTCTTCACGTTGTCTTCTTCTACCTACCTTCTTCACGTTGTCTTCTTCTACCTACCTTCTTCACGTTGTCTTCTTCTACCTACCTTCTTCACGTTGTCTTCTACCTACCTTCTTCACGTTGTCTTCTTCTACCTACCTTCTTCACGTTGTCTTCTTCTACCTACCTTCTTCACGTTGTCTTCTTCTACCTACCTTCTTCACGTTGTCTTCTTCTACCTACCTTCTTCACGTTGCTTCTTCTACCTACCTTCTTCACGTTGTTCTTCTACCTACCTTCTTCACGTTGTCATCTTCTACCTACTTTCACGTTGTCTCTTCTACCTACCTTCTTCACGTTGTCTTCTTCTACCTACCTTCTTCACGTTGTCTCTTCTACCTACCTCTTCACGTTGTCTTCTTCTACCTACCTTTTCACGTTGTCTTCTTCTACCTACCTTCTTCACGTTGTCTTCTTCTACCTACCTTCTTCACGTTGTCTCATTCTACCTACCTTCTTCACGTTGTCTTCTTCTACCTACCTCTTCACGTTGTCTCCCTCTACCTACCTTCTTCACGTTGTCTTTCTTACCTACCTTCTTCACGTTGTCTTCTCTACCTACCTTCTTCACGTTGTCATCTTCTACCTACCTTCTTCACGTTGTCTTCTTCTACCTACCTTCTTCACGTTGTCTTCTTCTACCTACCTTCTTCACGTTGTCTCCCTCTACTACCTCTTCACGTTGTCTTCTTCTACCTACCTTCTTCACGTTGTCTCATTCTACCTACCTTCTTCACGTTGTCTTCTTCTACCTACCTTCTTCACGTTGTCTTCTTCTACCTACCTTCTTCACGTTGTCTCTCTACTACCTTCTTCACGTTGTCTTCTTCTACCTACCTTCTTCACGTTGTCTCATTCTACCTACCTTCTTCACGTTGTCTCTTCTACCTACCTTCTTCACGTTGTCATCTTCTACCTACCTTCTTCACGTTGTCTCTCTACCTACCTTCTTCACGTTGTCTTCTTCTACCTACCTTCTTCACGTTGTCTTCTTCACGCTGTCATCTTCTACATACCTTCTTCACGTTGTCTTCTCTTACCTACCTTCTTCACGTTGTCTCTTCTACCTACCTTCTTCACGTTGTCTTCTTCTACCTACCTTCTTCACGTTGTCTTCTTCTACCTACCTTCTTCACGTTGTCTTCTTCTACCTACCTTCTTCACGTTGTCTTCTTCTACCTACTTCTTCACGTTGTCTTCTTCTACCTACCTTCTTCACGTTGTCTCTTCTACTACCTTCTTCACGTTGTCTCTTCTACCTACCTTCTTCACGTTGTCTTCTTCTACCTTCTTCACGTTGTCTCCTTCTACCTACCTTCTTCACGTTGTCTCCTTCTACCTACTTCTTCACGTTGTCTTCTTCTACCTACCTTCTTCACGTTGTCATCTTCTACCTACCTTCTTCACGTTGTTCTTTTACCTACCTTCTTCACGTTGTCTCTTCTACCTACCTTCTTCACGTTGTCTTCTTCTACCTACCTTCTTCACGTTGTCTTCTTCTACCTACCTTCTTCACGTTGTCTTCTTTACCTACCTTCTTCACGTTGTCTCATTCTACCTACCTTCTTCACGTTGTCTTCTTCTACCTACCTTCTTCACGTTGTCTCTTCTACCTACCTTCTTCACGTTGTCTCTTCTACCTACCTTCTTCACGTTGTCTTCTTCTACCTACCTTCTTCACGTTGTCTCTCACGTCTTATTTCTCCTACCTTCTTCACGTTGTCTCTTTACCTACCTCTTCACGTTGTCTCTTCTACCTACCTTCTTCACGTTGTCTTCTTCTACCTACCTTCTTCACGTGTCTTCTTCTACCTACCTTCTTCACGTTGTCATCTTCTACCTACCTTCTTCACGTTGTCTTCTTCTACCTACCTTCTTCACGTTGTCTTCTTCTACCTACCTTCTTCACGTTTCTTCTTCTACCTACCTTCTTCACGTTGTCTTCTTCTACCTACCTTCTTCACGCTGTCATCTTCTACCTACCTTCTTCACGTTGTCTTCTTCTACCTACCTTCTTCACGTTGTCTTCTTCTACCTACCTTCTTCACGTTGTCTTCTTCTACCTACCTTCTTCACGTTGTCTTCTTCTACCTACCTTCTTCACGTTGTCTTCTTCTACCTACCTTCTTCACGTTGTCTTCTTCTACCTACCTTCTTCACGTTGTCTTCTTCTACCTACCTTCTTCACGTTGTCTTCTTCTACCTACCTCTTCACGTTGTCTTCTTCTACCTACCTTCTTCACGTTGTCTTCTTCTACCTACCTTCTTCACGTTGTCTTCTTCTACCTACCTTCTTCACGTTGTCTCTTCTACCTACCTTCTTCACGTTGTCTTCTTCTACCTACCTTCTTCACGTTGTCTTCTTCTACCTACCTTCTTCACGTTGTCTTCTTCTACCTACCTTCTTCACGTTGTCTTCTTCTACTACCTTCACGTTGTCTTCTTCTACCTACTTCTTCACGTTGTCTCTTCTACCTACCTTCTTCACGTTGTCTTCTTCTACCTACCTTCTTCACGTTGTCTCTTCTACCTACCTTCTTCACGTTTGTCTTCTTCTACCTACCTTCTTCACGTTGTCTTTTCTACTACCTTCTTCACGTTGTCTTCTTCTACCTACCTTCTTCACGTTGTCTTCTTCTACCTACCTTCTTCACGTTGTCTTCTTCTACTACCTTCTTCACGTTGTCTCTTCTACCTACCTTCTTCACGTTGTCTTCTTCTACTACCTTCTTCACGTTGTCTCCTTCTACCTACCTTCTTCACGTTGTCTCCTTCTACCTACCTTCTTCACGTTGTCTCTTCTACCTACCTTCTTCACGTTGTCTTCTTCTACCTACCTTCTTCACGTTGTCTTCTTCTACCTACCTTCTTCACGTTGTCTCTTTACCTACCTTCTTCACGTTGTCTTCTTCTACCTACCTTCTTCACGTTGTCTTCTACCTACCTTCTTCACGTTGTCTTCTTCCCTACCTTCTTCACACTGTCTTCTTCTACCTACCTTCTTCACGTTGTCTCTCTTCTACCTACCTTCTTCACGTTGTCTTCTTCTACCTACCTTCTTCACGTTGTCTTCTTCTACCTACCTTCTTCACGTTGTCTTCTTCTACCTACCTTCTTCACGTTGTCTTCTTCTACCTACCTTCTTCACGTTGTCTCTTCTACCTACCTTCTTCACGTTTCTTCTACCTACCTTCTTCACGTTGTCTTCTTCTACCTACCTTCTTCACGTTGTCTTCTTCTACCTACCTTCTTCACGTTGTCTTCTTCTACCTACCTTCTTCACGTTGTCTTCTTCTACCTACCTTCTTCACGTTGTCTTCTTCTACCTACCTTCTTCACGTTGTCTCTTCTACCTACCTTCTTCACGTTGTCTTCTTCTACCTACCTTCTTCACGTTGTCTTCTTCTACCTACCTTCTTCACGTTGTCTTCTTCTACCTACCTTCTTCACGTTGTCTTCTACCTACCTTCTTCACGTTGTCTTCTTCTACCTACCTTCTTCACGTTGTCTTCTTCTACCTACCTTCTTCACGTTGTCTTCTTCTACCTACCTTCTTCACGTTGTCTTCTTCTACCTACCTTCTTCACGTTGTCTTCTTCTACCTACCTTCTTCACGTTGTCTTCTTCTACCTACCTTCTTCACGTTGTCTCTTCTACCTACCTTCTTCACGTTGTCTTCTTCTACCTACCTTCTTCACGTTGTCTCTTCTACCTACCTTCTTCACGTTGTCTTCTTCTACCTACCTTCTTCACGTTGTCTTCTTCTACCTACCTTCTTCACGTTGTCTTCTTCTACCTACCTTCTTCACGTTGTCTCTTCTACCTACCTTCTTCACGTTGTCTTCTTCTACCTACCTTCTTCACGTTGTCTTCTTCTACCTACCTTCTTCACGTTGTCTTCTTCTACCTACCTTCTTCACGTTGTCTTCTTCTACCTACCTTCTTCACGTTGTCTTCTTCTACCTACCTTCTTCACGTTGTCTTCTTCTACCTACCTTCTTCACGTTGTCTTCTTCTACCTACCTTCTTCACGTTGTCTTCTTCTACCTACCTTCTTCACGTTGTCTTCTTCTACCTACCTTCTTCACGTTGTCTTCTTCTACCTACCTTCTTCACGTTGTCTTCTTCTACCTACCTTCTTCACGTTGTCTTCTTCTACCTACCTTCTTCACGTTGTCTTCTTCTACCTACCTTCTTCACGTTGTCTTCTTCTACCTACCTTCTTCACGTTGTCTTCTTCTACCTACCTTCTTCACGTTGTCTTCTTCTACCTACCTTCTTCACGTTGTCTTCTTCTACCTACCTTCTTCACGTTGTCTTCTTCTACCTACCTTCTTCACGTTGTCTCCTTCTACCTACCTTCTTCACGTTGTCTTCTTCTACCTACCTTCTTCACGTTGTCTTCTTCTACCTACCTTCTTCACGTTGTCTCTTCTACCTACCTTCTTCACGTTGTCTTCTTCTACCTACCTTCTTCACGTTGTCTCTTCTACCTACCTTCTTCACGTTGTCTTCTTCTACCTACCTTCTTCACGTTGTCTCTTCTACCTACCTTCTTCACGTTGTCTTCTTCTACCTACCTTCTTCACGTTGTCTTCTTCTACCTACCTTCTTCACGTTGTCTTCTTCTACCTACCTTCTTCACGTTGTCTCTTCTACCTACCTTCTTCACGTTGTCTTCTTCTACCTACCTTCTTCACGTTGTCTCCTCTACCTACCTTCTTCACGTTGTCTTCTTCTACCTACCTTCTTCACGTTGTCTTCTTCTACCTACCTTCTTCACGTTGTCTTCTTCTACCTACCTTCTTCACGTTGTCTTCTTCTACCTACCTTCTTCACGTTGTCTTCTTCTACCTACCTTCTTCACGTTGTCTCCTCTACCTACCTTCTTCACGTTGTCTTCTTCTACCTACCTTCTTCACGTTGTCTCTTCTACCTACCTTCTTCACGTTGTCTTCTTCTACCTACCTTCTTCACGTTGTCTTCTTCTACCTACCTTCTTCACGTTGTCTCTCTACCTACCTTCTTCACGTTGTCTTCTTCTACCTACCTTCTTCACGTTGTCTCTTCTACCTACCTTCTTCACGTTGTCTTCTTCTACCTACCTTCTTCACGTTGTCTTCTTCTACCTACCTTCTTCACGTTGTCTTCTTCTACCTACCTTCTTCACGTTGTCTTCTTCTACTACCTCTTCACGTTGTCTTCTTCACGCTGTCATCTTCTACCTACCTTCTTCACGTTGTCTTCTTCTACCTACCTTCTTCACGTTGTCTTCTTCTACCTACCTTCTTCACGTTGTCTTCTTCTACCTACCTTCTTCACGTTGTCTTCTTCTACCTACCTTCTTCACGTTGTCTCTTCTACCTACCTTCTTCACGTTGTCTTCTTCTACCTACCTTCTTCACGTTGTCTTCTTCTACCTACCTTCTTCACGTTGTTCTTTACCTACCTCTTCACGTTGTCTCCTTCTACCTACCTTCTTCACGTTGTCTTCTTCTACCTACCTTCTTCACGTTGTCTTCTTCTACCTACCTTCTTCACGTTGTCTTCTTCTACCTACCTTCTTCACGTTGTCTTCTTCTACCTACCTTCTTCACGTTGTCTCTTCTACCTACCTTCTTCACGTTGTCTTCTTTTACCTACCTTCTTCACGTTGTCTCTTCTACCTACCTTCTTCACGTTGTCTTCTTCTACCTACCTTCTTCACGTTGTCTTCTTCTACCTACCTTCTTCACGTTGTCTTCTTCTACCTACCTTCTTCACGTTGTCTCTTCTACCTACCTTCTTCACGTTGTCTTCTTCTACCTACCTTCTTCACGTTGTCTTCTTCTACCTACCTTCTTCACGTTGTCATCTTCTACCTACCTTCTTCACGTTGTCTTCTTCTACTACCTTCTTCACGTTGTCTTCTTCACGTTGTCATCTTCTACCTACCTTCTTCACGTTGTCTTCTTTACCTACCTTCTTCACGTTGTCTTCTTCTACCTACCTTCTTCACGTTGTCTTCTTCTACCTACCTTCTTCACGTTGTCTTCTACCTACCTTCTTCACGTTGTCTTCTTCTACCTACCTTCTTCACGTTGTCTTCTTCTACCTACCTTCTTCACGTTGTCTTCTTCTACCTACCTTCTTCACGTTGTCTTCTTCTACCTACCTTCTTCACGTTGTCTTCTTCTACCTACCTTCTTCACGCTGTCTCTTACCTACCTTCTTCACGTTGTCTTCTTCTACCTACCTTCTTCACGTTGTCTTCTTCTACCTACCTTCTTCACGTTGTCTTCTTCTACCTACCTTCTTCACGTTGTCTTCTTCTACCTACCTTCTTCACGTTGTCTTCTTCTACCTACCTTCTTCACGTTGTCTTCTTCTACCTACCTTCTTCACGTTGTCTTCTTCTACCTACCTTCTTCACGTTGTCTTCTTCTACCTACCTTCTTCACGTTGTCTTCTTCTACCTACCTTCTTCACGTTGTCTTCTTCTACCTACCTTCTTCACGTTGTCTTCTTCTACCTACCTTCTTCACGTTGTCTTCTTCTACCTACCTTCTTCACGTTGTCTTCTTCTACCTACCTTCTTCACGTTGTCTTCTTCTACCTACCTTCTTCACGTTGTCTTCTTCTACCTACCTTCTTCACGTTGTCTTCTTCTACCTACCTTCTTCACGTTGTCTTCTTCTACCTACCTTCTTCACGTTGTCTCTTCTACCTACCTTCTTCACGTTGTCTTCTTCTACCTACCTTCTTCACGTTGTCTCTTCTACCTACCTTCTTCACGTTGTCTTCTTCTACCTACCTTCTTCACGTTGTCTTCTTCTACCTACCTTCTTCACGTTGTCTTCTCTACCTACCTTCTTCACGTTGTCTTCTTCTACCTACCTTCTTCACGTTGTCTTCTTCTACCTACCTTCTTCACGTTGTCTCTTCTACCTACCTTCTTCACGTTGTCTTCTTCTACCTACCTTCTTCACGTTGTCTCTTCTACCTACCTTCTTCACGTTGTCTTCTTCTACCTACCTTCTTCACGTTGTCTTCTTCTACCTACCTTCTTCACGTTGTCTCTTCTACCTACCTTCTTCACGTTGTCTTCTTCTACCTACCTTCTTCACGTTGTCTTCTTCTACCTACCTTCTTCACGTTGTCTTCTTCTACCTACCTTCTTCACGTTGTCTCTACCTACCTTCTTCACGTTGTCTTCTTCTACCTACCTTCTTCACGTTGTCTTCTTCTACCTACCTTCTTCACGTTGTCTTCTTCTACCTACCTTCTTCACGTTGTCTTCTTCTACCTACCTTCTTCACGTTGTCTTCTTCTACCTACCTTCTTCACGTTGTCTTCTTCTACCTACCTTCTTCACGTTGTCTTCTTCTACCTACCTTCTTCACGTTGTCTTCTTCTACCTACCTTCTTCACGTTGTCTTCTACCTACCTTCTTCACGTTGTCTTCTTCTACCTACCTTCTTCACGTTGTCTTCTTCTACCTACCTTCTTCACGTTGTCTTCTTCTACCTACCTTCTTCACGTTGTCTTCTTCTACCTACCTTCTTCACGTTGTCTTCTTCTACCTACCTTCTTCACGTTGTCTCTTCTACCTACCTTCTTCACGTTGTCTTCTTCTACCTACCTTCTTCACGTTGTCTTCTTCTACCTACCTTCTTCACGTTGTCTTCTTCTACCTACCTTCTTCACGTTGTCTCTTCTACCTACCTTCTTCACGTTGTCTTCTTCTACCTACCTTCTTCACGTTGTCTTCTTCTACCTACCTTCTTCACGTTGTCTTCTTCTACCTACCTTCTTCACGTTGTCTCTTCTACCTACCTTCTTCACGTTGTCTTCTTCTACCTACCTTCTTCACGTTGTCTCCTTCTACCTACCTTCTTCACGTTGTCTCTCTTCTACCTACCTTCTTCACGTTGTCTTCTTCTACCTACCTTCTTCACGTTGTCTTCTTCTACCTACCTTCTTCACGTTGTCTTCTTCTACCTACCTTCTTCACGTTGTCTTCTTCTACCTACCTTCTTCACGTTGTCTTCTTCTACCTACCTTCTTCACGTTGTCTTCTTCTACCTACCTTCTTCACGTTGTCTCTTCTACCTACCTTCTTCACGTTGTCTTCTTCTACCTACCTTCTTCACGTTGTCTTCTTCTACCTACCTTCTTCACGTTGTCTTCTTCTACCTACCTTCTTCACGTTGTCTTCTTCTACCTACCTTCTTCACGTTGTCTTCTTCTACCTACCTTCTTCACGTTGTCTTCTTCTACCTACCTTCTTCACGTTGTCTTCTTCTACCTACCTTCTTCACGTTGTCTTCTTCTACCTACCTTCTTCACGTTGTCTTCTTCTACCTACCTTCTTCACGTTGTCTTCTTCTACCTACCTTCTTCACGTTGTCTTCTTCTACCTACCTTCTTCACGTTGTCTTCTTCTACCTACCTTCTTCACGTTGTCTCTTCTACCTACCTTCTTCACGTTGTCTTCTTCTACCTACCTTCTTCACGTTGTCTCTTCTACCTACCTTCTTCACGTTGTCTCTTCTACCTACCTTCTTCACGTTGTCTTCTTCTACCTACCTTCTTCACGTTGTCTTCTTCTACCTACCTTCTTCACGTTGTCTTCTTCTACCTACCTTCTTCACGTTGTCTTCTTCTACCTACCTTCTTCACGTTGTCTTCTTCTACCTACCTTCTTCACGTTGTCTTCTTCTACCTACCTTCTTCACGTTGTCTTCTTCTACCTACCTTCTTCACGTTGTCTTCTTCTACCTACCTTCTTCACGTTGTCTTCTTCTACCTACCTTCTTCACGTTGTCTTCTTCTACCTACCTTCTTCACGTTGTCTCTTCTACCTACCTTCTTCACGTTGTCTTCTTCTACCTACCTTCTTCACGTTGTCTTCTTCTACCTACCTTCTTCACGTTGTCTTCTTCTACCTACCTTCTTCACGTTCTCTTCTACCTACCTTCTTCACGTTCTCTTCTTCTACTACCTTCTTTCTTTTCTACCTTCCTCTTCTCTACTACCTTCTTCTATTCTTCTTCTACCTTCTTCTTTCTTTCTTTCTACCTATTCTTCTACCTTCTACGGTTCTCTACTTTCTACCTACCTTTTCACGTTCTCTTCTCTTCCTACCTTCTTCACGTTGTCTCTTCTACCTACCTTCTTCACGTTGTCTTCTTCTACTACCTTCTTCACGTTGTCTTCTTCTACCTACCTTCTTCACGTTGTCTTCTTCTACCTACCTTCTTCACGTTGTCTTCTTCTACCTACCTTCTTCACGTTGTCTTCTTCTACCTACCTTCTTCACGTTGTCTTCTTCTACCTACCTTCTTCACGTTGTCTTCTTCTACCTACCTTCTTCACGTTGTCTTCTTCTACCTACCTTCTTCACGTTGTTTCTTCTCTACCTACCTTCTTCACGTTGTCTCTTCTACCTACCTTCTTCACGTTGTCTTCTTCTACCTACCTTCTTCACGTTGTCTTCTTCTACCTACCTTCTTCACGTTGTCTCCTTCTACCTACCTTCTTCACGTTGTCTTCTTCTACCTACCTTCTTCACGTTGTCTCTTCTACCTACCTTCTTCACGTTGTCTTCTTCTACCTACCTTCTTCACGTTGTCTTCTTCTACCTACCTTCTTCACGTTGTCTTCTTCTACCTACCTTCTTCACGTTGTCTCTTCTACCTACCTTCTTCACGTTGTCTTCTTCACGCTGTTCATCTTCTACCTACCTTCTTCACGTTGTCTCTCTTACCTACCTTCTTCACGTTGTCTTCTTCTACCTACCTTCTTCACGTTGTCTTCTTCTACCTACCTTCTTCACGTTGTCTTCTTCTACCTACCTTCTTCACGTTGTCTTCTTCTACCTACCTTCTTCACGTTGTCTCTTCTACCTACCTTCTTCACGTTGTCTTCTTCTACCTACCTTCTTCACGTTGTCTCCTTCTACCTACCTTCTTCACGTTGTCTCCTTCTACCTACCTTCTTCACGTTGTCTTCTTCTACCTACCTTCTTCACGTTGTCTCCTTCTACCTACTTCTTCACGTTGTCTTCTTCTACCTACCTTCTTCACGTTGTCTTCTTCTACCTACCTTCTTCACGTTGTCTTCTTCTACCTACCTTCTTCACGTTGTCTTCTTCTACCTACCTTCTTCACGTTGTCTCTTCTACCTACCTTCTTCACGTTGTCTTCTTCTACCTACCTTCTTCACGTTGTCTTCTTCTACCTACCTTCTTCACGTTGTCTTCTTTTACCTACCTTCTTCACGTTGTCTCACTCTACCTACCTTCTTCACGTTGTCTTCTTCTACCTACCTTCTTCACGTTGTCTTCTTCTACCTACCTTCTTCACGTGTCATCTTCTACCTACCTTCTTCACGTTGTCTTCTTCTACCTACCTTCTTCACGTTGTCTTCTTCACGCTGTCATCTTCTACCTACTTCTTCACGTTGTCTTCTCTTACCTACCTTCTTCACGTTGTCTTCTCTCTACCTACCTTCTTCACGTTGTCTTCTTCTACCTACCTTCTTCACGTTGTCTTCTTCTACCTACCTTCTTCACGTTGTCTTCTTCTACCTACCTTCTTCACGTTGTCTTCTTCTACCTACCTTCTTCACGTTGTCTTCTTCTACCTACCTTCTTCACGTTGTCTTCTTCTACCTACCTTCTTCACGTTGTCTTCTTCTACCTACCTTCTTCACGTTGTCTTCTTCTACCTACCTTCTTCACGTTGTCTTCTTCTACCTACCTTCTTCACGTTGTCTTCTTCTACCTACCTTCTTCACGTTGTCTTCTTCTACCTACCTTCTTCACGTTGTCTTCTTCTACCTACCTTCTTCACGTTGTCTTCTTCTACCTACCTTCTTCACGTTGTCTTCTTCTACCTACCTTCTTCACGTTGTCTTCTTCTACCTACCTTCTTCACGTTGTCTTCTTCTACCTACCTTCTTCACGTTGTCTTCTTCTACCTACCTTCTTCACGTTGTCTTCTTCTACCTACCTTCTTCACGTTGTCTTCTTCTACCTACCTTCTTCACGTTGTCTTCTTCTACCTACCTTCTTCACGTTGTCTTCTTCTACCTACCTTCTTCACGTTGTCTTCTTCTACCTACCTTCTTCACGTTGTCTTCTTCTACCTACCTTCTTCACGTTGTCTTCTTCTACCTACCCTTCTTCACGTTGTCTTCTTCTACCTACCTTCTTCACGTTGTCTCTTCTACCTACCTTCTTCACGTTGTCTTCTTCTACCTACCTTCTTCACGTTGTCTTCTTCTACCTACCTTCTCACGTTGTCTCTCTTCTTACTACCTTCTTCACGTTGTCTTCTTCTACCTACCTTCTTCACGTTGTCTCTTCTACCTACCTTCTTCACGTTGTCTTCTTCTACTACCTTTTTCTTCACGTTGTCTTCTTCTACCTACCTTCTTCACGTTGTCTTCTTCTACCTACCTTCTTCACGTTGTCTTCTTCTACCTACCTTCTTCACGTTGTCTTCTTCTACCTACCTTCTTCACGTTGTCTTCTTCTACCTACCTTCTTCACGTTGTCTTCTTCTACCTACCTTCTTCACGTTGTCTTCTTCTACCTACCTTCTTCACGTTGTCTTCTTCTACCTACCTTCTTCACGTTGTCTTCTTCTACCTACCTTCTTCACGTTGTCTTCTTCTACCTACCTTCTTCACGTTGTCTTCTTCTACCTACCTTCTTCACGTTGTCTTCTACTTACCTTCTTCACGTTGTCTTCTTCTACCTACCTTCTTCACGTTGTCTTCTTCTACCTACCTTCTTCACGTTGTCTTCTTCTACCTACCTTCTTCACGTTGTCTTCTTCTACCTACCTTCTTCACGTTGTCTTCTTCTACCTACCTTCTTCACGTTGTCTTCTTCTACCTACCTTCTTCACGTTGTCTTCTTCTACCTACCTTCTTCACGTTGTCTTCTTCTACCTACCTTCTTCACGTTGTCTTCTTCTACCTACCTTCTTCACGTTGTCTTCTTCTACCTACCTTCTTCACGTTGTCTTCTTCTACCTACCTTCTTCACGTTGTCTTCTTCTACCTACCTTCTTCACGTTGTCTTCTTCTACCTACCTTCTTCACGTGTCTTCTTCTACCTACCTTCTTCACGTTGTCTTCTTCTACCTACCTTCTTCACGTTGTCTTCTTCTACCTACCTTCTTCACGTTGTCTTCTTCTACCTACCTTCTTCACGTTGTCTTCTTCTACCTACCTTCTTCACGTTGTCTTCTTCTACCTACCTTCTTCACGTTGTCTTCTTCTACCTACCTTCTTCACGTTGTCTTCTTCTACCTACCTTCTTCACGTTGTCTTCTTCTACCTACCTTCTTCACGTTGTCTTCTTCTACCTACCTTCTTCACGTTGTCTTCTTCTACCTACCTTCTTCACGTTGTCTTCTTCTACCTACCTTCTTCACGTTGTCTTCTTCTACCTACCTTCTTCACGTTGTCTTCTTCTACCTACCTTCTTCACGTTGTCTTCTTCTACCTACCTTCTTCACGTTGTCTTCTTCTACCTACCTTCTTCACGTTGTCTTCTTCTACCTACCTTCTTCACGTTGTCTTCTTCTACCTACCTTCTTCACGTTGTCTTCTTCTACCTACCTTCTTCACGTTGTCTTCTTCTACCCTACCTTCTCTCACGTTCTTCTTCTACCTACCTTCTTCACGTTGTCTTCTTCTACCTACCTTCTTCACGTTGTCTTCTTCTACCTACCTTCTTCACGTTGTCTTCTTCTACCTACCTTCTTCACGTTGTCTTCTTCTACCTACCTTCTTCACGTTGTCTCTTCTACCTACCTTCTTCACGTTGTCTTCTTCTACCTACCTTCTTCACGTTGTCTTCTTCTACCTACCTTCTTCACGTTGTCTTCTTCTACCTACCTTCTTCACGTTGTCTTCTTCTACCTACCTTCTTCACGTGTCCTTCTTCACGTTGTCTTCTTCTACCTACCTTCTTCACGTTGTCTTCTCTACCTACCTTCTTCACGTTGTCTTCTTCTACCTACCTTCTTCACGTTGTCTTCTTCTACCTACCTTCTTCACGTTGTCTTCTTCTACCTACCTTCTTCACGTTGTCTCTTCTACCTACCTTCTTCACGTTGTCTTCTTCTACCTACCTTCTTCACGTTGTCTTCTTCTACCTACCTTCTTCACGTTGTCTTCTTCTACCTACCTTCTTCACGTTGTCTTCTTCTACCTACCTTCTTCACGTTGTCTTCTTCTACCTACCTTCTTCACGTTGTCTTCTCTACCTACCTTCTTCACGTTGTCTTCTTCTACACCTTCTTTCACGTTGTCTTCTTCTACCTACCTTCTTCACGTTGTCTTCTTCTACCTACCTTCTTCACGTTGTCTTCTTCTACCTACCTTCTTCACGTTGTCTTCTTCTACCTACCTTCTTCACGTTGTCTCTTCTACCTACCTTCTTCACGTTGTCTTCTTCTACCTACCTTCTTCACGTTGTCTTCTTCTACCTACCTTCTTCACGTTGTCTTCTTCTACCTACCTTCTTCACGTTGTCTTCTTCTACCTACCTTCTTCACGTTGTCTTCTTCTACCTACCTTCTTCACGTTGTCTTCTTCTACCTACCTTCTTCACGTTGTCATCTTCTACCTACCTTCTTCACGTTGTCTTCTTCTACCTACCTTCTTCACGTTGTCTTCTTCACGCTGTCATTTTCTACCTACCTTCTTCACGTTGTCTTCTCTACCTACCTTCTTCACGTTGTCTTCTTCTACCTACCTTCTTCACGTTGTCATCTTCTACCTACCTTCTTCACGTTGTCTTCTTCTACCTACCTTCTTCACGTTGTCTTCTTCTACCTACCTTCTTCACGTTGTCTTCTTCTACCTACCTTCTTCACGTTGTCTCTTCTACCTACCTTCTTCACGTTGTCTTCTTCTACCTACCTTCTTCACGTTGTCTTCTTCACGCTGTCATCTTCTACCTACCTTCTTCACGTTGTCTTCTTCTACCTACCTTCTTCACGTTGTCTTCTTCTACCTACCTTCTTCACGTTGTCTCCTTCTACCTACCTTCTTCACGTTGTCTTCTTCTACCTACCTTCTTCACGTTGTCTTCTTCTACCTACCTTCTTCACGTTGTCATCTTCTACCTACCTTCTTCACGTTGTCTTCTCTACCTACCTTCTTCACGTTGTCTTCTTCTACCTACCTTCTTCACGTTGTCATCTTCTACCTACCTTCTTCACGTTGTCTTCTTCTACCTACCTTCTTCACGTTGTCTTCTTCTACCTACCTTCTTCACGTTGTCTTCTTCTACCTACCTTCTTCACGTTGTCTCTTCTACCTACCTTCTTCACGTTGTCTCATTCTACCTACCTTCTTCACGTTGTCTTCTTCTTCACGCTGTCTTCTTCTACATACCTTCTTCACGTTGTCTTCTTCTACCTACCTTCTTCACGTTGTCTCCTTCTACCTACCTTCTTCACGTTGTCTTCTTCTACCTACCTTCTTCACGTTGTCTCTTCTACCTACCTTCTTCACGTTGTCTTCTTCTACCTACCTTCTTCACGTTGTCATCTTCTACCTACCTTCTTCACGTTGTCTTCTTCTACCTACCTTCTTCACGTTGTCTTCTTCTACCTACCTTCTTCACGTTGTCTCTTCTACCTACCTTCTTCACGTTGTCTCATCTTCTACCTACCTTCTTCACGTTGTCTTCTTCTACCTACCTTCTTCACGTTGTCTTCTTCTACCTACCTTCTTCACGTTGTCTTCTTCTACCTACCTTCTTCACGTTGTCTCTTCTACCTACCTTCTTCACGTTGTCTTCTTCTACCTACCTTCTTCACGTTGTCTTCTTCTACCTACCTTCTTCACGTTGTCTTCTTCTACCTACCTTCTTCACGTTGTCTTCACTCTACCTACCTTCTTCACGTTGTCTTCTTCTACCTACCTTCTTCACGTTGTCTTCTTCTACCTACCTTCTTCACGTTGTCTTCTTCTACCTACCTTCTTCACGTTGTCTTCTTCTACCTACCTTCTTCACGTTGTCTTCTTCTACCTACCTTCTTCACGTTGTCTTCTTCTACCTACCTTCTTCACGTTGTCTTCTTCTACCTACCTTCTTCACGTTGTCTTCTTCTACCTACCTTCTTCACGTTGTCTCTTCTACCTACCTTCTTCACGTTGTCTTCTTCTACCTACCTTCTTCACGTTGTCTTCTTCTACCTACCTTCTTCACGTTGTCTTCTTCTACCTACCTTCTTCACGTTGTCTTCTTCTACCTACCTTCTTCACGTTGTCTTCTTCTACCTACCTTCTTCACGTTGTCTTCTTCTACCTACCTTCTTCACGTTGTCTTCTTCTACCTACCTTCTTCACGTTGTCTTCTTCTACCTACCTTCTTCACGTTGTCTTCTTCTACCTACCTTCTTCACGTTGTCTTCTTCTACCTACCTTCTTCACGTTGTCTTCTTCTACCTACCTTCTTCACGTTGTCTTCTTCTACCTACCTTCTTCACGTTGTCTTCTTCTACCTACCTTCTTCACGTTGTCTTCTTCTACTTACCTTCTTCACGTTGTCTTCTTCTACCTACCTTCTTCACGTTGTCTTCTTCTACCTACCTTCTTCACGTTGTCTTCTTCTACCTACCTTCTTCACGTTGTCTTCTTCTACCTACCTTCTTCACGTTGTCTTCTTCTACCTACCTTCTTCACGTTGTCTTCTTCTACCTACCTTCTTCACGTTGTCTTCTTCTACCTACCTTCTTCACGTTGTCTTCTACTTACCTTCTTCACGTTGTCTTCTTCTACCTACCTTCTTCACGTTGTCTTCTTCCCTACCTTCTTCACGTTGTCTTCTTCTACCTACCTTCTTCACGTTGTCTTCTTCTACCTACCTTCTTCACGTTGTCTTCTTCTACCTACCTTCTTCACGTTGTCTTCTTCTACCTACCTTCTTCACGTTGTCTTCTTCTACCTACCTTCTTCACGTTGTCTTCTTCTACCTACCTTCTTCACGTTGTCCTTCTACCTACCTTCTTCACGTTGTCTTCTTCTACCTACCTTCTTCACGTTGTCTTCTTCTACCTACCTTCTTCACGTTGTCTCCTTCTACCTACCTTCTTCACGTTGTCTTCTTCTACCTACCTTCTTCACGTTGTCTTCTTCTACCTACCTTCTTCACGTTGTCTCTTCTACCTACCTTCTTCACGTTGTCTTCTTCTACCTACCTTCTTCACGTTGTCTCTTCTACCTACCTTCTTCACGTTGTCTTCTTCTACCTACCTTCTTCACGTTGTCTCATTCTACCTACCTTCTTCACGTTGTCTTCTTCTACCTACCTTCTTCACGTTGTCTTCTTCTACCTACCTTCTTCACGTTGTCTTCTTCTACCTACCTTCTTCACGTTGTCTCATTCTACCTACCTTCTTCACGTTGTCTTCTTCTACCTACCTTCTTCACGTTGTCTTCTTCTACCTACCTTCTTCACGTTGTCTCCCTCTTCTATCTACCTACCTTCTTCACGTTGTCTTCTTCTACCTACCTTCTTCACGTTGTCTTCTTCTACCTACCTTCTTCACGTTGTCTTCTTCTACCTACCTTCTTCACGTTGTCTTCTTCTACCTACCTTCTTCACGTTGTCTTCCTCTACCTACCTTCTTCACGTTGTCTTCTTCTACCTACCTTCTTCACGTTGTCTCTTCTACCTACCTTCTTCACGTTGTCTTCTTCTACCTACCTTCTTCACGTTGTCTTCTTCTACCTACCTTCTTCACGTTGTCTCCTTCTACCTACCTTCTTCACGTTGTCTCTTCTACCTACCTTCTTCACGTTGTCTCTTCTACCTACCTTCTTCACGTTGTCTTCTTCTACCTACCTTCTTCACGTTGTCTTCTTCTACCTACCTTCTTCACGTTGTCTTCTTCTACCTACCTTCTTCACGTTGTCTTCTTCTACCTACCTTCTTCACGTTGTCTTCTTCACGCTGTCATCCTACATACTTCTTCACGTTGTCTTCTCTACCTACCTTCTTCACGTTGTCTTCTTCTACCTACCTTCTTCACGTTGTCTTCTTCTACCTACCTTCTTCACGTTGTCTTCTTCTACCTACCTTCTTCACGTTGTCTTCTTCTACCTACCTTCTTCACGTTGTCTTCTTCTACCTACCTTCTTCACGTTGTCTTCTTCTACCTACCTTCTTCACGTTGTCTTCTTCTACCTACCTTCTTCACGTTGTCTCTTCTACCTACCTTCTTCACGTTGTCTCTTCTACCTACCTTCTTCACGTTGTCTTCTTCTACCTACCTTCTTCACGTTGTCTTCTTCTACCTACCTTCTTCACGTTGTCTTCTTCTACCTACCTTCTTCACGTTGTCTCTTCTACCTACCTTCTTCACGTTGTCTTCTTCTACCTACCTTCTTCACGTTGTCTTCTTCTACCTACCTTCTTCACGTTGTCTTCTTCTACCTACCTTCTTCACGTTGTCTCCTCTACCTACCTTCTTCACGTTGTCTTCTTCTACCTACCTTCTTCACGTTGTCTTCTTCTACCTACCTTCTTCACGTTGTCTTCTTCTACCTACCTTCTTCACGTTGTCTTCTTCTACCTACCTTCTTCACGTTGTCTTCTTCTACCTACCTTCTTCACGTTGTCTTCTTCTACCTACCTTCTTCACGTTGTCTTCTTCTACCTACCTTCTTCACGTTGTCTTCTTCTACCTACCTTCTTCACGTTGTCTTCTTCTACCTACCTTCTTCACGTTGTCTTCTTCTACCTACCTTCTTCACGTTGTCTTCTTCTACCTACCTTCTTCACGTTGTCTTCTTCTACCTACCTTCTTCACGTTGTCTTCTTCTACCTACCTTCTTCACGTTGTCTTCTTCTACCTACCTTCTTCACGTTGTCTTCTTCTACCTACCTTCTTCACGTTGTCTCTTCTACCTACCTTCTTCACGTTGTCTTCTTCTACCTACCTTCTTCACGTTGTCTCTTCTACCTACCTTCTTCACGTTGTCTTCTTCTACCTACCTTCTTCACGTTGTCTTCTTCTACCTACCTTCTTCACGTTGTCTTCTTCTACCTACCTTCTTCACGTTGTCTTCTTCTACCTACCTTCTTCACGTTGTCTTCTTCTACCTACCTTCTTCACGTTGTCTTCTTCTACCTACCTTCTTCACGTTGTCTTCTTCTACCTACCTTCTTCACGTTGTCTTCTTCTACCTACCTTCTTCACGTTGTCTTCTTCTACCTACCTTCTTCACGTTGTCTTCTTCTACCTACCTTCTTCACGTTGTCTTCTTCTACCTACCTTCTTCACGTTGTCTCTTCTACCTACCTTCTTCACGTTGTCTTCTTCTACCTACCTTCTTCACGTTGTCTCTTCTACCTACCTTCTTCACGTTGTCTTCTTCTACCTACCTTCTTCACGTTGTCTTCTTCTACCTACCTTCTTCACGTTGTCTTCTTCTACCTACCTTCTTCACGTTGTCTCTTCTACCTACCTTCTTCACGTTGTCTTCTTCTACCTACCTTCTTCACGTTGTCTTCTTCTACCTACCTTCTTCACGTTGTCTTCTTCTACCTACCTTCTTCACGTTGTCTCATTCTACCTACCTTCTTCACGTTGTCTTCTTCTACCTACCTTCTTCACGTTGTCTTCTTCTACCTACCTTCTTCACGTTGTCTTCTTCTACCTACCTTCTTCACGTTGTCTTCTTCTACCTACCTTCTTCACGTTGTCTTCTTCTACCTACCTTCTTCACGTTGTCTTCTTCTACCTACCTTCTTCACGTTGTCTTCTTCTACCTACCTTCTTCACGTTGTCTTCTTCTACCTACCTTCTTCACGTTGTCTTCTTTACCTACCTTCTTCACGTTGTCTTCTTCTACCTACCTTCTTCACGTTGTCTTCTTCTACCTACCTTCTTCACGTTGTCTTCTTCTACCTACCTTCTTCACGTTGTCTTCTTCTACCTACCTTCTTCACGTTGTCTTCTTCTACCTACCTTCTTCACGTTGTCTTCTTCTACCTACCTTCTTCACGTTGTCTCTTCACGCTGTCATCTTCTACCTACCTTCTTCACGTTGTCTTCTCTACCTACCTTCTTCACGTTGTCTTCTTCTACCTACCTTCTTCACGTTGTCATCTTCTACCTACCTTCTTCACGTTGTCTTCTTCTACCTACCTTCTTCACGTTGTCTTCTTCTACCTACCTTCTTCACGTTGTCTTCTTCTACCTACCTTCTTCACGTTGTCTTCTTCTACCTACCTTCTTCACGTTGTCTCTTCTACCTACCTTCTTCACGTTGTCTTCTTCACGCTGTCATCTTCTACATACCTTCTTCACGTTGTCTTCTACCTACCTTCTTCACGTTGTCTTCTTCTACCTACCTTCTTCACGTTGTCTTCTTCTACCTACCTTCTTCACGTTGTCTTCTTCTACCTACCTTCTTCACGTTGTCTTCTTCTACCTACCTTCTTCACGTTGTCTTCTTCTACCTACCTTCTTCACGTTGTCTTCTTCTACCTACCTTCTTCACGTTGTCTTCTTCTACCTACCTTCTTCACGTTGTCTTCTTCTACCTACCTTCTTCACGTTGTCTTCTTCTACCTACCTTCTTCACGTTGTCTTCTTCTACCTACCTTCTTCACGTTGTCTCTTCTACCTACCTTCTTCACGTTGTCTTCTTCTACCTACCTTCTTCACGTTGTCTCACTCTACCTACCTTCTTCACGTTGTCTTCTTCTACCTACCTTCTTCACGTTGTCTTCTTCTACCTACCTTCTTCACGTTGTCTTCTTCTACCTACCTTCTTCACGTTGTCTTCTTCTACCTACCTTCTTCACGTTGTCTTCTTGTCATCTTCTACCTACCTTCTTCACGTTGTCTTCTCTACCTACCTTCTTCACGTTGTCTTCTTCTACCTACCTTCTTCACGTTGTCTTCTTCTACCTACCTTCTTCACGTTGTCTTCTTCTACCTACCTTCTTCACGTTGTCTTCTTCTACCTACCTTCTTCACGTTGTCTCTTCTACCTACCTTCTTCACGTTGTCTTCTTCTACCTACCTTCTTCACGTTGTCTTCTTCTACTACCTTCTTCACGTTGTCTTCTTCACGCTGTCTTCTTCTACCTACCTTCTTCACGTTGTCTTCTTCTACCTACCTTCTTCACGTTGTCTTCTTCTACCTACCTTCTTCACGTTGTCTTCTTCTACCTACCTTCTTCACGTTGTCTTCTTCTACCTACCTTCTTCACGTTGTCTTCTTCTACCTACCTTCTTCACGTTGTCTTCTTCTACCTACCTTCTTCACGTTGTCTTCTTCTACCTACCTTCTTCACGTTGTCTTCTTCTACCTACCTTCTTCACGTTGTCTTCTTCTACCTACCTTCTTCACGTTGTCTTCTTCTACCTACCTTCTTCACGTTGTCTTCTTCTACCTACCTTCTTCACGTTGTCTTCTTCTACCTACCTTCTTCACGTTGTCTTCTTCTACCTACCTTCTTCACGTTGTCTCATTCTACCTACCTTCTTCACGTTGTCTTCTTCTACCTACCTTCTTCACGTTGTCTTCTTCTACCTACCTTCTTCACGTTGTCTTCTTCTACCTACCTTCTTCACGTTGTCTCTTCTACCTACCTTCTTCACGTTGTCTTCTTCTACCTACCTTCTTCACGTTGTCTTCTTCTACCTACCTTCTTCACGTTGTCTTCTTCTACCTACCTTCTTCACGTTGTCTTCTTCTACCTACCTTCTTCACGTTGTCTTCTTCTACCTACCTTCTTCACGTTGTCTCCTTCTACCTACCTTCTTCACGTTGTCTTCTTCTACCTACCTTCTTCACGTTGTCTTCTTCTACCTACCTTCTTCACGTTGTCATCTTCTACCTACCTTCTTCACGTTGTCTTCTTCTACCTACCTTCTTCACGTTGTCTTCTTCTACCTACCTTCTTCACGTTGTCTCATTCTACCTACCTTCTTCACGTTGTCTTCTTCTACCTACCTTCTTCACGTTGTCTTCTTCTACCTACCTTCTTCACGTTGTCTTCTTCTACCTACCTCCCCCCTTCTTCACGTTGTCTTCTTCTACCTACCTTCTTCACGTTGTCTTCTTCACGCTGTCATCTTCTACATACCTTCTTCACGTTGTCTTCTCTTACCTACCTTCTTCACGTTGTCTTCTTCTACCTACCTTCTTCACGCTTGTCATCTTCTACCTACCTTCTTCACGTTGTCTTCTTCTACCTACCTTCTTCACGTTGTCTTCTTCTACCTACCTTCTTCACGTTGTCTTCTTCTACCTACCTTCTTCACGTTGTCTCATTCTACCTACCTTCTTCACGTTGTCTCTTCTACCTACCTTCTTCACGTTGTCTTCTTCACGCTGTCATCTTCTACATACCTTCTTCACGTTGTCTTCTTCTACCTACCTTCTTCACGTTGTCTCCTTCTACCTACCTTCTTCACGTTGTCTCCTTCTACCTACCTTCTTCACGTTGTCTTCTTCTACCTACCTTCTTCACGCTGTCTCCTTCTACCTACCTTCTTCACGTTGTCTCCTTCTACCTACCTTCTTCACGTTGTCTTCTTCTACCTACCTTCTTCACGTTGTCATCTTCTACCTACCTTCTTCACGTTGTCTTCTTTACCTACCTTCTTCACGTTGTCTCATTCTACCTACCTTCTTCACGTTGTCTTCTTCTACCTACCTTCTTCACGTTGTCTTCTTCTACCTACCTTCTTCACGTTGTCTTCTTTTACCTACCTTCTTCACGTTGTCTCACTCTACCTACCTTCTTCACGTTGTCTTCTTCTACCTACCTTCTTCACGTTGTCTTCTTCTACCTACCTTCTTCACGCTGTCATCTTCTACCTACCTTCTTCACGTTGTCTTCTTCTACCTACCTTCTTCACGTTGTCTTCTTCACGCTGTCATCTTCTACATACCTTCTTCACGTTGTCTTCTCTTACCTACCTTCTTCACGTTGTCTTCTTCTACCTACCTTCTTCACGTTGTCATCTTCTACCTACCTTCTTCACGTTGTCTTCTTCTACCTACCTTCTTCACGTTGTCTTCTTCTACCTACCTTCTTCACGTTGTCTTCTTCTACCTACCTTCTTCACGTTGTCTCATTCTACCTACCTTCTTCACGTTGTCTCATTCTATCTACCTTCTTCACGTTGTCCTTTTTTCACGCTGTCATCTTCTACATACCTTCTTCACGTTGTCTTCTTCTACCTACCTTCTTCACGTTGTCTCCTTCTACCTACCTTCTTCACGTTGTCTCCTTCTACCTACCTTCTTCACGTTGTCTTCTTCTACCTACCTTCTTCACGTTGTCTTCTTCTACCTACCTTCTTCACGTTGTCATCTTCTACCTACCTTCTTCACGTTGTCTTCTCTTACCTACCTTCTTCACGTTGTCTTCTTCTACCTACCTTCTTCACGTTGTCTCATTCTACCTACCTTCTTCACGTTGTCTCATTCTACCTACCTTCTTCACGTTGTCTTCTTCTACCTACCTTCTTCACGTTGTCATCTTCTACCTACCTTCTTCACGTTGTCTTCTTCTACCTACCTTCTTCACGTTGTCTCTTCTACCTACCTTCTTCACGTTGTCTTCTTCTACCTACCTTCTTCACGTTGTCTTCTTCTACCTACCTTCTTCACGTTGTCTTCTTCTACCTACCTTCTTCACGTTGTCTCATCTACCTACCTTCTTCACGTTGTCTTCTTCTACCTACCTTCTTCACGTTGTCATCTTCTACCTACCTTCTTCACGTTGTCTTCTTCTACCTACCTTCTTCACGTTGTCTTCTTCTACCTACCTTCTTCACGTTGTCTTCTTCTACCTACCTTCTTCACGTTGTCTTCTTCTACCTACCTTCTTCACGTTGTCTTCTTCTACCTACCTTCTTCACGTTGTCTTCTTCTACCTACCTTCTTCACGTTGTCTTCTTCTACCTACCTTCTTCACGTTGTCTTCTACCTACCTTCTTCACGTTGTCTTCTTCTACCTACCTTCTTCACGTTGTCTTCTTCTACCTACCTTCTTCACGTTGTCTTCTTCTACCTACCTTCTTTTTCTTCTTCTACTACCTTTTTCACGTTGTCTTCTTCTACCTACCTTCTTCACGTTGTCTTCTTCTACCTACCTTCTTCACGTTGTCTTCTTCTACCTACCTTCTTCACGTTGTCTTCTTCTACCTACCTTCTTCACGTTGTCTCTTCTACCTACCTTCTTCACGTTGTCTTCTTCTACCTACCTTCTTCACGTTGTCTTCTTCTACCTACCTTCTTCACGTTGTCTTCTTCTACCTACCTTCTTCACGTTGTCTTCTTCTACCTACCTTCTTCACGTTGTCTCTTCTACCTACCTTCTTCACGTTGTCTTCTTCTACCTACCTTCTTCACGTTGTCTTCTTCTACCTACCTTCTTCACGTTGTCTTCTTCTACCTACCTTCTTCACGTTGTCTTCTTCTACCTACCTTCTTCACGTTGTCTTCTTCACGCTGTCATCTTCTACATACCTTCTTCACGTTGTCTTCTCTTACCTACCTTCTTCACGTTGTCTTCTTCTACCTACCTTCTTCACGTTGTCTTCTTCTACCTACCTTCTTCACGTTGTCTTCTTCTACCTACCTTCTTCACGCTGTCTTCTTCTACCTACCTTCTTCACGCTGTCATCTTCTACATACCTTCTTCACGTTGTCTTCTCTTACCTACCTTCTTCACGTTGTCTTCTTCTACCTACCTTCTTCACGTTGTCTCATTCTACCTACCTTCTTCACGTTGTCTCATTCTACCTACCTTCTTCACGTTGTCTTCTTCTACCTACCTTCTTCACGCTGTCATCTTCTACCTACCTTCTTCACGTTGTCTTCTTTTACCTACCTTCTTCACGTTGTCTCATTCTACCTACCTTCTTCACGTTGTCTTCTTTTACCTACCTTCTTCACGTTGTCTTCTTTTACCTACCTTCTTCACGTTGTCTTCTTTTACCTACCTTCTTCACGTTGTCTCACTCTACCTACCTTCTTCACGTTGTCTTCTTTTACCTACCTTCTTCACGCTGTCATCTTCTACCTACCTTCTTCACGTTGTCTTCTTCTACCTACCTTCTTCACGTTGTCATCTTCTACCTACCTTCTTCACGTTGTCATCTTCTACCTACCTTCTTCACGTTGTCTTCTTCTACCTACCTTCTTCACGTTGTCTTCTTCTACCTACCTTCTTCACGTTGTCTTCTTCTACCTACCTTCTTCACGCTGTCATCTTCTACCACCTTCTTCACGTTGTCTTCTTCTACCTACCTTCTTCACGTTGTCTTCTTCTACCTACCTTCTTCACGTTGTCTTCTTCTACCTACCTTCTTCACGTTGTCATCTTCTACCTACCTTCTTCACGTTGTCTTCTTCTACCTACCTTCTTCACGTTGTCTTCTTCTACCTACCTTCTTCACGTTGTCTTCTTCTACCTACCTTCTTCACGTTGTCTTCTTCTACCTACCTTCTTCACGCTGTCATCTTCTACCTACCTTCTTCACGTTGTCTTCTTTTACCTACCTTCTTCACGCTGTCTTCTTCTACCTACCTTCTTCACGTTGTCTTCTTCTACTTACCTTCTTCACGTTGTCTTCTTCTACCTACCTTCTTCACGTTGTCTTCTTCTACCTACCTTCTTCACGTTGTCTTCTTCTACTTACCTTCTTCACGTTGTCTTCTTCTACCTACCTTCTTCACGCTGTCTTCTTCTACTTACCTTCTTCACGTTGTCTTCTTCTATCTACCTTCTTCACGTTGTCTTCTTCTACCTACCTTCTTCACGTTGTCTTCTTCTACTTACCTTCTTCACGTTGTCTTCTTCTACCTACCTTCTTCACGTTGTCTTCTTCTACTTACCTTCTTCACGTTGTCTTCTACTTACCTTCTTCACGTTGTCTTCTTCTACCTACCTTCTTCACACTGTCTTCTTCTACCTACCTTCTTCACGTTGTCTTCTTCTACTTACCTTCTTCACGTTGTCTTCTTCTACCTACCTTCTTCACGTTGTCTTCTTCTACCTACCTTCTTCACGTTGTCTTCTTCTACCTACCTTCTTCACGTTGTCTTCTTCTACCTACCTTCTTCACGTTGTCTTCTTCTACCTACCTTCTTCACGTTTCTTCTACCTACCTTCTTCACGTTGTCTTCTTCTACCTACCTTCTTCACGTTGTCTTCTTCTACCTACCTTCTTCACGTTGTCTCCTTCTACCTACCTTCTTCACGTTGTCTTCTTCTACCTACCTTCTTCACGTTGTCTTCTTCTACCTACCTTCTTCACGTTGTCTCATTCTACCTACCTTCTTCACGTTGTCATCTTCTACCTACCTTCTTCACGTTGTCTCATTCTACCTACCTTCTTCACGTTGTCTTCTTCTACCTACCTTCTTCACGTTGTCTCATTCTACCTACCTTCTTCACGTTGTCTTCTTCTACCTACCTTCTTCACGTTGTCTTCTTCTACCTACCTTCTTCACGTTGTCTTCTTCTACCTACCTTCTTCACGTTGTCTCATTCTACCTACCTTCTTCACGTTGTCTTCTTCTACCTACCTTCTTCACGTTGTCTCCCTCTACCTACCTTCTTCACGTTGTCTCCCTCTACCTACCTTCTTCACGTTGTCTTCTTCTACCTACCTTCTTCACGTTGTCATCTTCTACCTACCTTCTTCACGTTGTCTTCTTCTACCTACCTTCTTCACGTTGTCTTCTTCTATCTACCTTCTTCACGTTGTCTCCCTCTACCTACCTTCTTCACGTTGTCTTCTTCTACCTACCTTCTTCACGTTGTCTCTTCTACCTACCTTCTTCACGTTGTCTTCTTCTACCTACCTTCTTCACGTTGTCTTCTTCTACCTACCTTCTTCACGTTGTCTCCCTCTACCTACCTTCTTCACGTTGTCTTCTTCTACCTACCTTCTTCACGTTGTCTCATTCTACCTACCTTCTTCACGTTGTCTTCTTCTACCTACCTTCTTCACGTTGTCATCTTCTACCTACCTTCTTCACGTTGTCATCTTCTACCTACCTTCTTCACGTTGTCTTCTTCTACCTACCTTCTTCACGTTGTCTTCTTCACGCTGTCATCTTCTACATACCTTCTTCACGTTGTCTTCTCTTACCTACCTTCTTCACGTTGTCTTCTTCTACCTACCTTCTTCACGCTGTCATCTTCTACCTACCTTCTTCACGTTGTCTTCTTCTACCTACCTTCTTCACGTTGTCTTCTTCTACCTACCTTCTTCACGTTGTCTTCTTCTACCTACCTTCTTCACGTTGTCTCTTCTACCTACCTTCTTCACGTTGTCTCATTCTACCTACCTTCTTCACGTTGTCTTCTTCACGCTGTCATCTTCTACATACCTTCTTCACGTTGTCTTCTTCTACCTACCTTCTTCACGTTGTCTCCTTCTACCTACCTTCTTCACGTTGTCTCCTTCTACCTACCTTCTTCACGTTGTCTTCTTCTACCTACCTTCTTCACGTTGTCTTCTTCTACCTACCTTCTTCACGTTGTCTCCTTCTACCTACCTTCTTCACGTTGTCTTCTTCTACCTACCTTCTTCACGCTGTCATCTTCTACCTACCTTCTTCACGTTGTCTTCTTTTACCTACCTTCTTCACGTTGTCTCTTCTACCTACCTTCTTCACGTTGTCTTCTTCTACCTACCTTCTTCACGTTGTCTTCTTCTACCTACCTTCTTCACGTTGTCTTCTTTTACCTACCTTCTTCACGTTGTCTCACTCTACCTACCTTCTTCACGTTGTCTTCTTCTACCTACCTTCTTCACGTTGTCTTCTTCTACCTACCTTCTTCACGTTGTCATCTTCTACCTACCTTCTTCACGTTGTCTTCTTCTACCTACCTTCTTCACGTTGTCTTCTTCACGCTGTCATCTTCTACATACCTTCTTCACGTTGTCTTCTCTTACCTACCTTCTTCACGTTGTCTTCTTCTACCTACCTTCTTCACGCTGTCATCTTCTACCTACCTTCTTCACGTTGTCTTCTTCTACCTACCTTCTTCACGTTGTCTTCTTCTACCTACCTTCTTCACGTTGTCTTCTTCTACCTACCTTCTTCACGTTGTCTCATTCTACCTACCTTCTTCACGTTGTCTCATTCTACCTACCTTCTTCACGTTGTCTTCTTTCACGCTGTCATCTTCTACATACCTTCTTCACGTTGTCTTCTTCTACCTACCTTCTTCACGTTGTCTCCTTCTACCTACCTTCTTCACGTTGTCTCCTTCTACCTACCTTCTTCACGTTATCTTCTTCTACCTACCTTCTTCACGCTGTCTTCTTCTACCTACCTTCTTCACGTTGTCATCTTCTACCTACCTTCTTCACGTTGTCTTCTCTTACCTACCTTCTTCACGTTGTCTTCTTCTACCTACCTTCTTCACGTTGTCTCATTCTACCTACCTTCTTCACGTTGTCTCTTCTACCTACCTTCTTCACGTTGTCTTCTTCTACCTACCTTCTTCACGTTGTCATCTTCTACCTACCTTCTTCACGTTGTCTTCTTTTACCTACCTTCTTCACGTTGTCTCATCTACCTACCTTCTTCACGTTGTCTTCTTTTACCTACCTTCTTCACGTTGTCTTCTTTACCTACCTTCTTCACGTTGTCTTCTTCTACCTACCTTCTTCACGTTGTCTCACTCTACCTACCTTCTTCACGTTGTCTTCTTTTACCTACCTTCTTCACGTTGTCATCTTCTACCTACCTTCTTCACGTTGTCTTCTTCTACCTACCTTCTTCACGTTGTCTTCTTCTACCTACCTTCTTCACGCTGTCATCTTCTACCTACCTTCTTCACGTTGTCTTCTTCTACCTACCTTCTTCACGCTGTCATCTTCTACCTACCTTCTTCACGTTGTCTTCTTCTACCTACCTTCTTCACGCTTGTCATCTTCTACCTACCTTCTTCACGTGTCATCTTCTACCTACCTTCTTCACGCTGTCATCTTCTACCTACCTTCTTCACGCTGTCATCTTCTACCTACCTTCTTCACGTTGTCTTCTTCTACCTACCTTCTTCACGTTGTCATCTTCTACTACCTTCTTCACGTTGTCTTCTTCTACCTACCTTCTTCACGTTGTCTTCTTCTACCTACCTTCTTCACGTTGTCTTCTTCTACCTACCTTCTTCACGTTGTCTTCTTCTACCTACCTTCTTCACGTTGTCATCTTCTACCTACCTTCTTCACACTGTCATCTTCTACCTACCTTCTTCACGTTGTCTCCTTCTATCTACCTTCTTCATAATGTCTTCTTCTATTTCCTTCTTCATAATGTCTTCTTCTACCTCCTTCTTCACGTTGTCTTCTTCTATCATCTTTTTCATGATTTCTTCTTCTTTCTATTCTTCATAATGTCTTCTTCTATTTCCTTCTGCATGATGTCTTCTTCTATTTCCTTCTTCATAATGTCTTCTTCAATCTATCTTCTTCGTGATGTGTTCTTCTATCTACCTTCTTCATAATGTCTTCTTTTATTCACCTTTATCATGATGTATATTGTCTTTATCTATCTACCTTCTTCATAATCTTTTTCTTCTGCCCCCCCCCCCCCCTGTCACAACGTGCTCTCTGCAGTCTCTTGTGACATCTACGTGCTCTCGCGATTCATTATTCAACCCAGCTTGCTTGGAAACAAAAACTAACAAAACTGAGCCCTAATACGAGATCTACTGTTCGCTGACGATGCAGTTCTCATTGCTCACAACGAAGATACCCTCTCTGCGTTCAGGACTCAATCAGAGTAAGGATTCCAGACTCTCATATGAAGTCAGCTGTCAGGCTAAGTGTGTTGATCGCCCCCACAGACAGAACATCACAATTAGAGTCTGTCAGATCCACTCTGACTGAACACCCGTTAATACGTTGCACTGTGTTCTGCGCCAGTGGCCCAGTGCATCCGATTTCAGCCAGCATTTTTTCAGGTTTGCTTTCCTTAGCCTTTGATTGTCCCCAATCTTCCTGCAAGGCAGCAGTTGATCTTTTCTGTCGGGGGATTCTGCCCTTAGATGGTCGGCCTTCCCAGGTTTACGAGCACCATCTGCCCGAGTCACTAGAGGTGACTAACACAGACATGCGACTTGTAATATGAGGAAACTGCAACAAGGAACACATTTCATGCATAGCCTCCATTTGTTCCCGCCGCCTATCCCCATATACCGGTAAGTCACGTCCTCTTGAAAATGATGATCATCGTAGCACTTGATGATGTTAGGCCATCGTTGATGACTCCAATTCCGAAACATATAGACACACAGTCAGTCGTCAATTTATTCTTGTTGCACATCAAACAGCAGACCGTAAGATTTGCGCACGGCCGGTTTAGGGAACCAATACGATGACGTAGGACACAATGTCGCCAAACTCATAATCTCGATACCTTTAGACTTATGTCTGATTACTCAAGTGTAAACAGTCTACGACGAACAATACACGAAGCAACTTCCCAAAGAGACAAAACTGCGACTGACGAAGTAGTTTACATTAATGTGTAACGTGGAAATAACTTGCGTCAAAGAATCCCAATAACGGTCTTGAACAGCACTAATGTGACGTAAAGCACAGATGAAGTCTGGACGGTGGAATTTCTCACTCACAACACTTGATTCGTCAAAAACGGACTGTTGTCGACCTACGACCTCGTCTTAGCGACACAGATGTATCAAGCATATCATCATTTTGACTTTTACGCAGAAAAGTGCAATGAAGATCCGAAATTAATCAGACCTTGGGTGCATTTTCTGCAGCGATCGAGAGGACGTGGACTAGATCCGCCATCTTGGAAACGGAAGATACTGTAGTGTGCAATCATTGATTGATTCTTATTGACTCTGGCATATCATACGGCACGTTCTCGTTAACAATAAATGCGAAATAAACTGTAATTCAAGCACAAGGAAACACACAAAACTCACTATGATAACTTTGAATGGAAGCCTTTTTGAATCAGTGCAATGATTCGTCTATATTGATACTTTTGTAACGGCTGCTCTCCATTTCCTGGAAAGTGAAATATATGACCGGAAAAGAAATCGCAACATTTGGTAAATTAACATAACGGGAATGGAAAAACACAAAATTAGCTTCAATAACAAACGTTCTAATATATTAAACCACATTCATGCATGGATCCCAAACCTGAACAATTTATTCAAAACTTGGTCAACGATTTTTAAAAATAAACGCGCGCTACCTTCGAAAAATAATTAATATGATGGCAGGTAAGAGTAATCAATTTCGATGTCCTGCAGCGGTCGAATCTTTCATCGACAACACTAAGTTCGATGTCCTGCAGCGGTCGAATCTTTCATCGACAACACTAAGGTGTCGACAATTAAGAAGGCTGGAACATGTAAGATGAATGGGCAACAATCGCAATCCAAAAAAAATATTGTATGTTGAGCTAATAGACTGGAAGCAGCCTGTTGATAGATCGAGATTGAGGTACAATAGAGTGACCATTTTCCCCATTGTTTCCGGGACATTTGTCATATTTTTTACATTTCAGAGGATTGTTTTGCTTATTTCTGAGACTGTCCCACAAAATCGGGGACGAACGATATATATGTGTGTGTGTGTGTGTATACATATATATATTTATTTATATCTATTGTCCTTTCGAGCCGAAGACGGCACATAGGGCAGAACCACAATCTCAAAAACAGAAACCTTGCATGCCAAAGTGGCACATATTGCAGAGATCACTGCTCTAAAATATATGGCGCTGTTTCCATAACAATACTTTTTACAATGACAGCTTGTCAAGCCATCGATCAACCTCCTTAGTCGCCTCTTACGACATGCCTGGAAGGTCACAGTGTCACTATTCTTTACTTCCCTCATAATGAGGCCCCGGTAACACACAGGAAATATTATATTATTAATTATTATTAAATTTATTTATATACATGTATATATTTACACGACTGCACTGTACTGTCATTACACTCGGATTGATTTGAAAATTGGCCGGGAAAGATACTTTGGCGGGAGATGTCCGGAAAGCAGGTGTGGGGAGAGAGAGTGTCTGCTTTTTTAAAAAATTAAACCCATCTCAATAGAAGTGAGTGATGGGAATAGAAGTGACGCAGCACCGCGCTTCAAGAGTTCAAAGAGCTATCTCCGACACAACGCGTCCAAGTCTTCTCTTTTATCTTCCTGCTAATGCCGCTCAGTTTGGGATAAAGAAACACAACTCAGTAACGTCCTGAGTCCTAGTGATTACTTTAAAAGAGGGCCGATTCCGTGTATGAACATTATTTATTCACTGAAATCGGGGACAAATTTCCTTCGGGGACAACTTCTACATTCCGGGGACTGTCCCCGGAAATCGGGGACGAATGGTCATCCTAAGGTACAATGATGTCTGCAAAACATCCTAGCTGAATTCTCCATTTATGACAAAAACTAGGAACAGCTTGCATGTGATCGTAACACACAGAGAAGATATATAAGAAGCGGCACGACACCGTTTGAAATTGAATTGAAATAAAAGTCAAAAGAAAAACAACGTAAGAGAACAAAGCGGGACTCCTTGACATAAAACTACCTCGCTCTTTCTACAACCCGACCTACCTTTACAATATTGACAATATCAGCAATGAGAGTATTGTTATTGTTGTGGAGGCCCCGGTATCACTTTCAAACGAATTAAAATCCTTAATTGCTCAACCGGCCGTGTCAGTGAAATCGTCCGAATTACTAACTCATCTCCCAAACTAAGAAAGGTAGCTGTAAATCACATCGTAGCAGTCTCAGCACACGCCAAAAGACAAAAGGCGAAACCGCACAGAAAGTGAACACAGCCAACTGTTCCTTGTCATACGATATCACCCTTCATCGTAAACAATCGGAAATCGAAACATGATCAAAACGGATGAGACACACCGCTTACGGTGTTCACAGAGCCCTTAACTCAGTCGCTCCTGCAACAAGCCAGACTTGGAATACGAGGAAACTGCAATAAGGAACACTTTTCAAACATAGCCTTCAATGATTCCTGCCGCCTATCCACCATATTGACCGGAAGTTCACATCCTCTTGAAAATTATGATCGTCATATTTTTTTTAATGTATAGCGCTTGATGATGTTAGGATATCGTTTTTGATGCCAAATCCGAACACATGAAATATAGTTAATCGTCAGATTATCATCGTCGCACATCAAATAACAGACCTTAAGATCTTCCTGCAATGTCAACATTAGCGTACGGCCGATCTAGGGATATACGACGAGCCATTATGATGACGTTGCTCACACAACAATGGCTGCGCCCATATATTCCTGCCTACTCTAGTAAATGCAGTGTCTGACAATTGCGATTGAAGATCGATGTCTATTTAATTCCAACTGTCTGTGGAAAACAACAGGCCATGCATAGTATTTTGTAAGTAAAAAGAAACACACATTGAAAAGAGTTATTATTTTTTTTTTGTTTATAAGTTTGGCACCCATTTTTCTTGGCGCCCCTAGCCGATCTTATAAGATTGCGTAAGGGTAAATCCGGTCCTGACTATATAACGATGCTTTGTGACCAACTAATTATATTATGAAAATGAAGGAATTAACTACGGTTCGGGGAAAAAAACATCTTAACTGAACTTTATTTAATCAATCCACGTTATCTTTAATACACAAAATAATCTTTCATCATCATCATCACCATCATCATCAGCATCATCATCATCATCATCATCATTGAGTACCGTCTCCACATCTAAGGTTGGCTACCATGGAGCGCCATTCTGCTCTGTCTCTTGCTTTGATGGCGCAGGTTGGCATAGGTTGACTTGTTCATCTTTTGATGTTACTCGTCCATGTTAGTCTTGGTCTGCCTCCTTTCCTAATCTATTTTGACAACAATGGCGACTACTTGAAATGCCCATCGCGAATGTTAAAAAACAAACTGTGACGGCAGATGGGGCAGAATAATCAGAAATAAACAACGACCCAGAAAGCGAAAACAACAAAGTGTGTGGTACACAAGAGGCATATCCAGGCACGAAAGACGAATATGGCTGACCACCGGGAAAGAGATTGGAGTCTCATCACGTACTATTCCAAAGAAAGTCATGGAAATAAATAATTGTTACGCTCAAACAATATATTAAGAATAATTTTAATGAATATAAATATCTGGGAACAATGTTAACCTCAGATGGTAGATGTACAACAGAGGTGAGATGCAGAATAGCTCAGACAAAAGCAACTTTCCCCCCCAAAATGGGGAAGATACTGTGCAATCCATTTTTGACAATAGAAACAAGAAAAAGAGTTATGAAACGGTATGTAGAGCCAGTGTTAATATATAGATGTGAATCATAGACAATAGGGCAATAGACAAGAAAATCAATGTAGTTTGTAGTAATGTGGTTTTATAGAAGAATGTTGAGAATTTCACGGACAGCAAAGAAGAGGAATGAAAACGTTCTGTTAGAGGTCAAAGCAAAAAGAGAGCTAATATCTAACATTAGGAAGAAACAATCATAATTTTGCGACCATGTAGTGAGAAGGGAACAGCTGAAATATATTGTGACAACAGGGAAAACTGAGGGACGAAGAGATAGCGGTAAGCAAAGAGAAAATATACCAGACAGGTTAAGAGAATGGTTTGGCAGAAGATCAACAACAGACATGATAAATAACTGTCGAGATCGAACCATGAATACCTACGCCAGCTACGCGATGATTCATATATTAAGTTCATAATCATCATCATTGAGTGCCCTCTCCGCAACGAAGGTTGGCTACCATGGAACGTCATTCCTCTCTGTCTCTTGCTTTGATGGTGCAGATTGCCATAGGCTGACTTGTCCATCTTTTGATGTTACTCGTCCATGTTAGTCTTGGTCTGCCTCTTTTACCTTCTATTTTCCCTTCTAATATTACTTTTATTAGACTGTTGTGTCTTTTAACATGACCAAAAATTTCATTTGTCTTGCTCTAATTGTGTTAGTAGTTCTTTTTTTCATTTTTAGTTGTTTCAAAACTTCTTCGTTTGTTTTCTTTTCTTTCCATCCAATTCTACCTATTCTTCTATAAATCCACATTTCAAAGGTTTCAATTTTCTGTTCTGTTTTCTGGTCTAATGTCCATGTTTCTGCACCATACAGGAATATTGAGAAGATGTAACATTTTGCTATTCTTGTCTATGATCACTTCAATGCCAAAATCTTCTAGTGCCTGTATCATCTCTATCTGTATATTGTCAGGTCCTGCTGCTTTTTCCTTTTTCATTGTTTTTATAGCTTTTTCTACTTCAGATTTCAGGATTTTATAGCTGGATGTACATTTTATGAATGGTTTTTTGTCCCTTTCATCATGAAATAATTATGTTACGTATTCCTGCCATCTTTCGATTATATCTTTGTTTTCTGTTAGCATTCTTCCCTCTTTGTTCGCAATACATCCGTTTCCTGCTGCTTTTTTGTCTTTATTAGTCATTCTTTTATTTATGTGTGCATTCCTCTTAAATTTTGTTTACTTTTCATAGTTTCGATTTCTAAACTTCTTTGGTTGAGCCAGTCTTCTTTTGCCTTTTTGCACATTTTTCGTATTTCATAATCAATTTCCTTGTATTTGGCAGTGTTTTTCGTTTGTCTTCTCTCTTCCATTTTTTTTCTAGAATGTTGTCAGTTATCCATTTTGTTTTTTGTTACTTTCCTTTTTGGGTAAGGTGATGCAGGATTCTTGTATGCTGCTTTTTATGCATTGCCATTTGGTTGTGACTTTTTCTTCAGGATTTTCTCTTCTGTACAGCTCAATCCCTTCTTCTAGCAGCTTCTGATATGTATTCTTTACTTGTATAGTATAAGTTTCTTTCACATCTTTCTGATTTTAAAGCTGTTGTATCTATTGCTGTTGCAGAATTAGTATTTTGTTTATTTCTCTTTAATTTGATTTTCATTTTAATCATTACAGGATTGTGATCTGAATTAATATCTGCTCCTGGATAGGTTTTGGCTTTCTTGACGCTGTTCCGGAATCTGTCTTTTATCATTATGTAATCTATTTGATTCCTCTTTCCATCTCCAGGGCTTTTCCATGTGTATAATCACCTTTTCTCTTGCTCAAAGAAGGTGTTATATATTATTAGCCTGTTTTCTTCACAAAATTGAATTAATCTTTCTCCTCTGTCATTTCTTTTTCCTAATCCATGATTTCCTATAATGGTCTTATATCTGCTTTTCCCATTTTTGCGTTCATGTCACCCATTACAATCAAGATGTCTGAAGATTTCACTTGCTTCATAACTGTATTTAGATCTTCATAGTATGATTCTATTTGTTCATCTGTATAGTCTTGAGTAGGTGCGTATGTCTGTATTATTGCTATGTCAAATGGCTTTGCCTTCATTTTTATTAATATAATCCTATCATTGTATGTCACTTGAGTATTTATATATTTTTTGTAGTTCTCGTTTTATTAGTATGCCTACCCCTCTTTGGTGTTCTGTATTGTTGCCTGAGTATATAAATGTATATTTATCGTCTTGTATGTATCCACTTTCCTTCCATTTTGTTTCTGATATGCCTAAAATATCTATGTTCAATCTCTCTGCTTCTATCATAAGATTTTCTAGTTTTCCTGGTTGGTATAAAGTTCTAACATTCCATGTGGCTATTTTTAGTTCGTTATTAAAAACAGTAGTTAGAATGTTTCTCCTTGGCTTTCTTTGGACTGTTACGTGATGAGGCTCCAATCTCTTTCCCGGTGGTCTGCCATATTCGTCTTTCGTGTTCTGAATATGCCTCATGTGTACCACACACTTTGCTGTTTTCGCTTTTTGGGCCGTTGATTATTTTAAATTCCTCCGCCCCATCCACCGTCACAGACTTTTTACATTCGGGTTGAACACACCCGGCTACCGACGACATCATTTTGTCGGACCATGTGCTTGCCTATCGAAACGCGAACACACGACACAAAGGAAGAATAATCATATTCCATATTTTAAGTTATGGCGTTTTAAACCGAAACCATGACCAGTCATCCCTCTTTCCTTCGGGAAGTTAAAAAAAAAATAATATATAAAATGTGCTTTTGCAATGTCTCCTTCTGTTTATTTTACTTGAATTATATTGAATATTAGGACTTTCAGCGACTTATAGATGACTGCTACTGCGAGGCCCAGTAACTTAACTTGAATCTAACACCCCCCTTTTCTGCCTATGTTGTAACCATGGATACAGATTATAACTAAATTGGCAAAGCGAATAGGGATGAAAAGAATAGCCAAAAAAAGTCATGCTGGGTCAGATGAGTTGTACCAAAAGACGTATTATATATATATATATATATATATATATATATATCACAGCTTGCGTGAGTAATTCATTATATGTCTAAGTTTTACAAAAGAATGTTGAGAATACCACGGGCAGCTAAGAAGAGAAATGAAAGTGTTCTGAAAGAGGTCAAAGCAAAAAGAGATAATTTCCAATATTAGGAAGAAACAATTTGGTCATGTAATGAGTAGAGAACAACTGGAATATATTGTAACAACTGGAAAAATTGAGGGGCGATGAGATAGAGGGAAACAAAGAGAGAAAGTACCAGACAGTTTAAGAGAATGGCTTGGCAGAAGGTCAACAACAGAAATGATAGATAACTAACTGTCGAGATCGAAAGTTGTGGAGAGACATGATCACCTATGCCAGCAGGTCCGGTACTTGATGATGATGATATCTGATACGTCTGAGTGATGACACAACGGATGCGTAGAGGGAATTTTATAGCGAACAAGAGAGGGAAAAAATATTTATAATAAATCGCCATTCTGACACAATTTATAGATGACTCTGATATTTAAATTTGCTCAAACACGAGTTACAATTTCTCTCTCTCACACACACACTCTCTCTTTCTCTCAAAATGAACATGTCATGATTTTCACATCGAACTCTTCAAACATAAAAATAAGATCAAATCTGGTACAGGGTTGCCAGATATATTTTTGGATTTTAGGCCAAAAAGTGTTGAAAAAAAGCCAAATTAGGCCAAATAGTCAATTAAAAAGCCAAAAAAAAGGCCAAACATTTCTGCTATACTCACATCACATGAAACTCTCCAGATCAAGATTATTAATGTCATCCGCATCAGAGCTACATGATTCTACAGCATACAAATTCTCTGATGTAAATTCTTTGAGCATTTTTGCTGATGGGATGAAGTCTTTACAACATTTGTTTGAAAGCAACAGTTCTGCTCTAATCCTGACAATAGAGTCAAGCAAATGCAGTTGCATCTTATTCCTTGCTTTTGTCTTCACTGACGTTACAATGGAGAAAATTCTTTCAACTATGGCATTGCTGCATGGGGTGATCAGACAAGTTAGGGCAAAGTTGGCTAACTCTTTGAATGACTGATGCTGATGTATGCCAATCCAAAACTGTTCACTGTCAGTAGGAAGTCCATCTTTCTTAAACATGGTATCTTCTTTCCAATCAATCAATATAATTTTTCTGTATTGTTCTTCAATAGTGCTGATGTTACTTCCTGCTAGGTGTAAGAAGGGTAAGTCTGAAAACGTTGCTCTCGAAGCTTGATTTAAAATAATCCGTGGACTCAGCTTTGATAGATTTTGAAATATATTACTCGCCGAAGGAAGTCTACATGTTATTTGATTGAGAGCTTCCTCTAGCATACACATACATCTTTCTTTGACATTTTTAATTTCGTGATGAGCGTCAGTGTTGTTGTTCTTTTGTAGGAACGTATTACATTCTGTTAAAAATTTGATACCAAATCAACTTGATTTATATCCTTTCTTTGTCCATTTGTATCATACAATCTGTTCTGAAGACTTACCTTTTGTAAAAATAATTCTTGACACAGTTCATGAGGATCAGCTTTAGTTTGTTGAAAAAGGCCATTGAGTCTTTCAAATTCCTGCACAACGGGTGTTGCGAAAACAAAGAACAAGTAATTGTTATAATCTAACATCATGTCTTTAACAATCGTGCTTTGTATTTTGTGTCAAACTTTGACTGGGCTAATTCAGTACTCATGAAATAAGCCTTTAGCTCTTCCCAATTCATCAGAATATTAAACATAACTTTCCTCGCACAAGCCATCGAGTAGCTGATGGTTTCTCAAAAGGCAGTGGAGCAGTTCTGGTTGACTCATATTCTGTAGGTGTATCATCACTGTAAATAATTCTTTGTAGGCTTCTCGTCTTAGGCTACTGTGGGAAAACCATTGCGGTATTTCTGATAGTAAAAATCCTATATTTGACGGTAGCTTAGCTACTGCATAATAAATGCAAAGTGCCAAAGAATTACAAATACATTTCAGCTGTACACATGAAGGAGATACATTTCTTAATCTAGACCACACTGAGTTGTTACAGCCAACCATGTTTGACGCTCCATCTGATGCAAATCCAATGCAATTTGTGAGACTCTGGCCACATTTTTTTATTTCACCATCAATCAAATTAAATATGTTTTCTCCTGTTGCTTCTTGCACGGGAATTAGCCCAAGATACCCTGTTAGAATTTCCTGTTTTCTTTCACTGAAAAACCGAATTAAGATACACAAGTATTTTTGTGTGGAGACATCTGTAGATTCATCTAAAATGATGGCGTATTTCTTGTCCTGAAAGTCATGGATGAGATCCGTTTTTAGTGCTGGCGATATTATATTTTTTATTAAGCATGAACCAGAACATTTAGTTCTGTGCAATTTGATGTTTCCTAATGTACTGCCCTGGCCATGTGCTGTCATAATTTCACTCAGATGGTCAATTGTGCGAATTGCACAGTGGCAGGTCATGCTTACAGCAATTTGGAGCTCTGCTGTTTTAACTTTATCGTTATTTTGTCTAGGACTTTGAGTGACACTAAGTTGTGTCTGACTATTTGATGGAACTCTCATCATGTGCTTAGATGATTTCTCATGATTTGAGATGTTTCCTCTTTTTGGTACAATCGTACACCGGCAGAGTTTACAATATGCTGCCTCTGATCCACCAGAAGCTTTCATGAGCCATGGGTATGTTTCTTCCCAAATACTATTGTACTTACGATTGCTATCATAAGATGCTTTCCATTTCTTTGATGAAGAAGCCATGAGTAACACAAGTAATATCTTTATCAAACACAGCGTAGACTAATGTAAATAATTAGTCGACTTGTTAAGCGCACGTCCTAGGCACACTCCTGTACGACGACTCACGACTAGTCACGACACGTTCGTTTTGTTTCAATTTTGAAAATGAACTATTTTGAAGAATATTCCTAGAATGAAACATTAAGAATTAAGACCTATGGATTCTGAAAGTGAAAGTAATTTGCAAAAGTGCGCCAAATTCTTATTAAAGTCAGATGATTTGATGCATTTTTGGAGCAAAATAATTATATTTTTAAAGAACTTTTACTGAAATTGTGGTTTATACTTTTTTTTTACTACTGGTTTAGAAAAAAAAGCCAGGAATAAGCCAAAAAACCCAAAAAAGCCAAAGAATTTCTTTAGGCCAAACAAAAACCAAAAAAAGCCAGATTTGTGGAATTTGGCCTAAAAAAAGCCAAATTGGCAACCCTGATCTGGTAACGGAGAGTAACTCTGAACATTAGCAAATGTTGCTGATCTCCCTTAGTAAATAAACCCAAGATGAAAGATGTTGATCAGAAGGACACGATCAATCAGCTTAAAATCGCGTGCTAACATTTTAGACCTGAGTGATTTGAGGTTATCAAATCTAGCATGTTTTATGTCCTCACATGCTGATCCATTTGTAAGAATGCCGATTGCTGCATTGATTAGTTAGCATAGAACAGTTTAAAAAAAAAATTTAAAATGTTCTGTTTTAAAGTGACAAAATTAATTTACAAGTAACAAATTATATTATATATAATTATATTAAACATATTATAATTATAGATTAGGGTGACCATTCGTCCCCGATTTCCGGGTACAGTCCCCGGAATGTAGAAGTTATCCCCGAAAGAAATTTGTCCCCGATTTCAGTGAATAAATAAATGTTCATAACGGAATCGGCCCTCTTTTAAAGTAATCACTAGGACTCAGGACGTTACTGAGTTGTGTTTCTTTATCTCAGACTGGGCGGCATTATCAAGACGATAAAAGAGAAGACTTGGACGCATTGTGTCGGAGATAGCTCTTTGAACTCTTGAAGCGCGGTGCTACATCGCTTCTATTCCAACCACTCACTTCTATTGGGATGGGTTTAATTTTTTAAAAAAGCAGACACTCTCTCCCCCCACCCCTGCCTTTCGGAGATCTCCCGCCAAAGTATCTTTCCCGGCTAATTTTCAAATCAGTCCAAGTGTAATGACAGTACAGTGCAGTCGTGTAAATATACATATAAATAAATATATATATGTATACACACACTCACACACACATATATATATATATCGTTCGTCCCCGATTTTGTGGGACAGTCTCAGAAATAAGCAAAAAAATCCTCTGAAATGTAAAAAATATGACAAATGTCCCCGGAAACAATGGGGAAAAAATGGTCACCCTATTATAGATAGATGGCAGGAATATATAACAGAACTATTTCATGATCAAAGGGACATGAAACCAGTTCTAAAATGTACATCAGGCTTTCTTCTTCTTCTTTCCTTCCTCATCTGCCTTTCAGCGTCGAGGGGAGATATAATTTGCGGTCTTTTGCTCTTCTGTTTGCCTCTGCTGCTGTTATGTTTCCTAGCTAGTACTTCTAATATTCCATCGACTCCATCTTTTACGTGGTCGACCCTTGAGTCTGGTGTTCTCACAACGTTTGTTGAAGGCTCGTTGTGTTGTATTTTGATCACTCTGCCTTGTCACGTGGCCAAACCATTTTATCTGTTGTTTCCTTGTATATTCTATGGCGGGGGCTATTCCTACATCAGGCTATAAAATCTTAAAATCTGACTTGGAAAAAGCTATAAAAACAATGAAAAAGGAAAAGAAGCAGGACCTGACATTGACAGCATACAGATAGAGATGATACAGGCACTAGATTTTGGCATTGAAGTGATTACAGACATATGCAACGACATATACCACACAGGATACATACCAAATGAACTAAAAACATCAACTTTCATTGCATTGCCTAAAAAGAATGGTGCAGTTGAATGCAGTGACTTTAGAACAATAAGCTTAATGAGCCATGTTACAAAAATCTTGCTAAAAGTTATACAAGGAAGGATTCAGAATAAAATCAATACTGAATTAGATGAGCAGCAATTTGGATTTAGGAAAAATAGTGGGACAAAAGAAGCAAATTCTGCATGAGAACATTAATCGAAAAGTACACAGAAGTAAACAAACCAATATATGCCTGCTTCATAGACTACACCACAGACTACACTTTTGATAGCGTACACCACAAACAACTTATAGAATGCCTAAAAGAGATACATCTAGATGACATGGACATACGACTAATATGTGATCTATACTGGGAGCAAACAGCAATAATAAAATATAACAAAGAGAACTCTACACCCATTGATATAAAAAGAGGAGTAAGACAGGGATGCATCCTATCACCATGCTTGTTCAATATCTACACTGAGCAAATCTTTAAAAACATCATAGAGATGCCAGGCCTACAAATTAATGGAAAGATAATCAATAACCTATGCTGATGAAACTGTACTACTAGCAGAAAATCCTAAAGATCTACAACAATTACTTAATGAAATAAACATGATAAGCAAAAAATATGGACTAGATATGAATATCAAAAAGACTAAAACTATGATCATAAACAAAGGAAATACTCAAAACCCACAAATGGATATCAAAATTGAAGGAATAGACCTGGAGACAGTTCAGAACTACAACTACCTTGAACATACTATAACCAGTGATGGAAAATGTACAACTGAAATAAACAAAAGAATAGGAATAGCAAAAAGTAATTTTAATGTCATGAAGAACATACTAACATCAAAACAAATAACACCAGGGCTAAAACTAAGAATAGCACAATGTTATATCTTCTCAATATTTCTATATGGTGCAGAAACATGGACATTAGACAAGAAAACAGAACAGAGAATTGAAGTCTTTAAAATGTGGATATATAGAAGAATAGGTAGAATTGGATGGAAGGAAAAGAAAACAACGAAGTCTTAAAACAACTAAAAATGAAAAGAGAACTACTAAACACAATTCAAACAAAACAAATGCGATTTTTGGGCCATGTTAAAAGACACAACAGCCTACTAAAAGTAAGGGGTTAAGGCAAAGAAATGCAAGTGAATGCATAAAAATGCGATACTCAACCGCTACTGTTCCATTTTCCTCTCTGTGATCCCACTACCCGACTACTTTTTAGTGATCCCCCGATGATCGCTTTCAAGCGCGACAGGAATTTGGGAGACATTCTGGTTAGGAGCCATCTCCCTCGCTCCTACCCTCAACACTTCGGTACGGCCCCTTGTGGTCATAACTGTATCACCTGTGCCTATGTGCTCCCTACTGACTCGGTCTTATTCCCCAATGGACGGTTCGAGATCAAGCATGGCTTCACATGTGTGTCCCGCAACATCATTTATGCCATTATATGCCAATGATGCCACATGACCTATATTGGCGAGTCTGGTAGAAGATTAGCGGAAAGATTTTGTGAACATCTATGAGATGTCCAACAGAATACTGGCACTCCAGTGTCTTCCCATTTCAACTCCCCAGATCACAAGGGCAAAGACGACATCCGTGTCACTGGTATTGTCCTCTGTCACTCTGGCGACCGCAGCCGATATACTTTGGAAAATTGCCTCATAGTCCAGTATGGTTTGCTGACCCCACGAGGCATGAATGTATCACATTCATACACATAGTTTCCTTTCGGCTGCTCCTTCCCTCTTGCATAGCCCTCTCCACCACCCATGTTGTGGCTCTTTAGTCTATCTACTATGCCACTCTGTTCTTAGTTCTTCTCCACTAGTCCCCGTTGAGGCACTTCGGTGTTCTCCTATATATCTTTTTTCTGCGCTACTTACCCCTCATATATTTTATTGCACCCCACTCTCATACATCTCACTCTTTCCGCCTTTTGAGTACCTGTCATTCTACTGTTCTATTCTTTCTCCTTCGAGTTTGCACACTGACCCTGGTGTGAACCCTTCCACACATATGATTGTCCCCGTATGGATGTGCACATGCATGTATGTGTTCATAGGCACGGGTATTGGTATATATATGTATACGCATATACATGCATGTATATGTGTTCTTGCTTGTATGCATACACATGTATGTGTGTGTATATGTATGTGTATGTTGATATGTATTAGTATGTGCACGTCTTCTTGCACGTGTACATGTGTATACACGCATCTGTGTGTGTGTATACATGCATTTATGGGCCCTTAGATACTTTCAGATATTGCCTGTGCCTTTGTAGTCGACGTACCTAGATAGCGTTCCCACCACTCGTGTATTTTTAGAACCCTTCACCTCAGACCAGAGGGTATAAATTACAGCTACACCCGTGAGAAATTCCTTTCCTAGCCTGACCACAGTCCATGCCACACAGGGAAGTCAACATATTTCGATTATTTTGTTTTTGATGTTTCATTACTAGTTAGCTATGTAGGATTAGTTTTATTTATTCACATATCTGTGTGTGTATGTTGTTTGTTTGTTCCTGCTGAAGGCCTATTGAGCCGAAACGTCGTTCGAATCTGTGTCGTCTACTAATCACGTAAAGCTTCTAACATACCATTTTTCCTTTTTTTTCAATTTTTCCTACTAAAAGTAATCCTGGAGGGGAAAATACAAGGTAAAAGCGGCAGAGGCAGATCAAGACTAACATTATCAGCCTATGACAACCTGCACCATCAAAGCAAGAGACAGAGCAGAATGGCGCTTCATGGTAGCCAACCTTCGTTGCGGAGATGGCACTCGATGATGATGATGATGATGATGATGATTTGGTATCACATTACTCTTTACAGGACTTTACACCTTCTCCCCCAATCCGTTCAATCCCATTTTGGAGAATTAAATGGCAGAATATAGGAAAACACAAGAACTTAATGATGTTTGTATATTTTGTACTGTGATCACAACTTTGCTCTCTTCTGTGCTCTTTTATCCTTTAAAGCACAGAATGAAAAGTGTTCTCTGAGCTCTGCCAGTTGCCTTGTAGTAATTTCTGTAACTTTTGATATTTTACTAATCTATCACTTGGATTGTCTCCCTTATCCTCATTAGTCGTTAACCCTTCATTGGTAACACTTGTTGCAGGATGATCTTGTTGGCATCTGTGTTTAAAGTTCAACTTTGTTATTTCTTCTTTGTGAATGTGACTCAAAGTTGTTTTTTACTTTTCTTTTGATACCTTCATTCCTGCTTATATATAAATTATCCTGCCTTAATAGGGGATCAGTACATCTTCTGCAAAGCCCACAAGTGAGGGACAAGCTAGTGAGCGGAGGATGAGAGGCCTGCCTAAGAAGCTTCCAATTGCTGGAGTAGATCATGTGATTGCTGTAGCCTCAGGAAAGGGTGGTGTTGGAAAGTCCACTACTGCAGGTGCTTATGTTTATTTTAAAACAATTTGTAATTAATCTTTGATATATATCGGACATGTCTTGTTTTTTTTTAGAAGACGCCAAAGTTAAAATAGCGTAAGTATTTTCATCCCTGCAATAAATAAAGTGTTTATCAAATAAACAGAATCCTCAAGATGAGGTGACATAACCATATAGCTGGAGCTTAGATGTTTAGATGACATGACAATGCAGTATTAAAATGTGTTTATTTGACAGTGTTTAATGATTCAAACTGAAAATGTTTGCTCGTTATTCTGTTTTTCTTGGCAAAATTCAACAAAATGAGAGAAAAACATTTTCTGAAAATTGTTACTGTCAAAAGAAGTAAAAAATTGAGGAAAAAAAACAGGTCTTCAATGTTCGATAGACTTTTTCCCTTCATGAGAGTTGAGCCATTAGCAATTATGTACAAACAAGAAGATTATTAGAGACAACAGAAGTGTGCTTCTAACAAAGAATGTAGAGAGATTTATTAATGGCTAAAAGATCTTTTTCCCTTGTGTTCACCTGTTAAGTGGATGTAATGTGTTGTCTTGCTGGTTTATGGCAAGCCACGATATTGGTGCCTTTTGACCCGCCACAATATCGATGCCTTTTGGCCCGCCATGATATCTGTGCCTTTTGACCCACCACAATATCGGTGCCTTTTGGCCCGCCGTGATTTTGGTGCCTTTTGACCCAACACATCCATCTTAGGCATGGGTAGATTTGCTTAACAATTATGCCAGGGAAGCGGCTATTTTTGGTTTACTCTTTTCAACTTTTAACAACTAAGGGTTTTTTATTGTGTGCAGAGTGCACTCAGGACCTCCTGTTTTTCATTATTATCCAAGAGGGCTAAACATCAGATCGCACTACCCAGAGACCAGGGAGGATGAAAGCACAAAGAAATTCATGGGTTTAAAGTGGAGAATTTCTACCATCTATTGGGGGATTCAAACATAGAACCTTCCTGTCTATCGACTGACATCTTAACTCTAGACAACCAGTCCCTGGCTAAAGGAGTAAGTAAAAAGTAAAGTACCCCCGTCACGCCAAGTGGCGTATAGGGAAATATGGTGTTAGTGACCCTATATTTTACAGACCTTCAGCACATGATTTTTGGGGTAATGTGGTCAGTATTACGCCCATGCTGTTTTACTTTCCCAGAAAAAAATCCGGTACCCATTTAAGGCTGGGTGAACCCGGAAGCCGTCGGTTGGGAGCGAACCCAACCCCTTGTCCGTGGTAGTCCAGTTCACTAACCACTGAGCTATCGCGGCTCCCTAAAGGAGTAATGAGGATATTTTAAATTAAGCCAGTGCACAAAAGAGACATTTGTTTTTAACCTGAAATTTTACGCTTGGCATGGAAGGAAATTGACATTAGAGTTAATAAGGGTCACCAAAAAGATGAATATGTAAAGGTGACTTAATCAGGTATACTCATGTGTATGTCACTTGATGATGATACTTCTTGCAGCATGAACTGGTTATTGTACATTTGCATCTTCATGTTATTGTTTGTTCTTACTTTTAATTCTTTATTTTTAACTGCAATTTCTAAGGCAACATTTTACTATGTCTTCCACAGTTAATCTTGCATTAGCATTGTCTCAGATAGGTAAGGTGAGTACTATCAGCAGTGTGTGATGAAACATTATATGTTATATGAGTATGATATATGCAAAGTTCTTAATCTGTTACAAATTATTAAATTATTGAATTTGGAAGATAAAGGGGGAATAAGAGGTGTCAATGTGGTGTGGAGGTTGTGGTGATGCCCTGTTACTCTAAGAATATCAAGTTTGAATCTAGTCCAGAGTTTCAGGTTTCTTCCCAGTGATCTGAAGGTAGGTAATGAAATTGAGTTTCTAGCCCTAGGACCGATGTTCAAATCGATGATAATGATGATGATCAGATGACACAGATTGACATGAGTAGTTGACATTTAGATCCTGGAAGATGATGTAGCAGTTGTAATGGTATCTGATCATAAAGAAAACGTGCTCTACCGGAGAAGTAATGTACAACTGAAATAAACAAAATAGGAATGGTAACAAGTAATATTAATGCCATGAAAAATATACTAACAATAAACAAATAACACCAGGGCTAAAACTAAGAATAGCAAAATGTTATATCTTCTCAACATTCCTATATGGTGCAGAAACAGAACAAGAAAACAACATAAAATTGAAGCCTTTGAAATGTGGATTTATAGAAGAAAAGGTGGAATTGGATGGAAAGAAAAGAAAACAAATGATGAAGTTTGAAAACAACTAAAAATGAAAAGAGAACAACTAAACACAGTTCAAACAAGACAAATAAGATTTTAGGGGCATGTTAAAAATACAACAGCCTAGTAAAAGTAATCTTGGAAGGGAAAATACATGATAAAATAGGCAGAGCAAACCAAGACTAATGTGGACGAGTAACATCAAAAGATGGACAAGTCAGCCTATGACAACCTGCACTATCAAAGCAAGAGACAGAGTGGAATGGCACTTCGTGGGAGCCAACCTTTGATACGGAGATGGCACTCAATGAATGCATTAACTGGAGAAGTTGGACCTTGTCTGTCTTAGAAGTACTTCTATAATAGTTTTTCGGTGTCAACAAATTCCACCACCTTTGTAGGGATTGTTCTCAACTTGAATGTATAAAAGAACTTAAAATAGTTTAAAAGTGACTGCATACAACAGGTTCTATAATATTGATCAGATGTAGATTTGCAATCAAAGCAGCAGAATCCTGGTACAAAATATCGGTGTATTAGGCTCTCACTGAAGATAATTCTTGTTAAAGTAATCAGTTATTGCTGAAAATGCAGACAGCAAAGACAGTTGCTAGCTTATCTTGCGATTCTAAATTTTCCATGACACATCAGGTCACATTTTGAATTATATTTTTATTGACCAGTTTTTTTATACATTAGAGGTTGTGGATCAAATATGTGTAAACTGAAAAAAAAAACACCCCATTAAATGTTAAGCCATGCAGCTGTCATTTTCAGGATGTGTATTTTTATCACAGTTATGTATAATCTATATAGTGTTTACCCTCTATAATTCAGTCCAGACAGTTATGTATAATCTATATAGTGTTTACCCTCTATAATTCAGTCCGGACATATATGTATAATCTATATAGTGTTTACCCTCTATAATTCAGTCCAGACAGTTATGTATAATCTATATAGTGTTTACCCTCTATAATTCAGTCCAGACAGTTATGTATAATCTATATAGTGTTTACCCTCTATAATTCAGTCCAGACAGTTATGTATAATCTATATAGTGTTTACCCTCTATAATTCAGTCCGGACATATATGTATAATCTATATATGATTTATATCTGTCTATTGACCTTTCGAGCCATAGTCGGCCCATAGGGCATAGACTCAGATACTCTTTCTGTTTTGAAATTTTATTTCTAGCAGTCTCAGTCCCTGCAAAGATCTTTTATCAGATCTCACCATCTGTCTCTGTTCTGTGCAAGCATCTTGATCTCATTGAGGGAGCCGATTCCTGCTGCCTTTGCCTCTGTGATGATCAATGTTCTTCTCAATGTTTCTCTGGATCAGCCTCTTTTCCTCTTATCTGTTGTTTCCCATATGAGGGTTTGCTTTGCTATTCAGTTATTATCTCTTCTCATCACATATCCAACATATGACCATCATCATTTCTTGATTACTGTAGATATTAGTGGTTGATTGATGATTTCTCTAATTTCTTCGTTTGTTTTGAATTCATTCCATGCTATACCAAGTATTTGCCTTAGACATTTATTTTCAGATGTGTTCAATTTTGTTTCTATGTCTTTTGTTGGTTTCCAGCTCTCATGTGCATATGTAAGGGTTGTATACATATGGTTTACACACTATAATTCAGTCAGGACATTTTATGTATAATCTATATATGGTTTACCCAGTATATATCAATGGATATTTTGACATGCCATGTTTTATTTAAAGAAGAAAGTAGCTGCTAAATTTAGCATGATCTTTACTCTTTCACAAGGGTTACAAAGTTGGCATACTGGATGCTGATATCTATGGTCCATCTATCCCCACTTTGATGAATTTATCAGGACAGCCAGAATTGAATCATCGTAAGTGTGGATATTAAATCCTTGTTTTTAGCCATAAATTCTTCATTCTTGTTTTCCTGAAGTAATGGTTTCTGTAACATTTTATTTTACATTTATAACAAAAAATAATGCACCAATGTTTTAATATAATGTAGCAGATTGCTACCAATGTAATGTAGATGATGTTTTAATTTAATGTAGCAAATTGCTACTAATGTAATGTAGGCGATTACTATTGTTATGCCAAAGATAGATGTGTCAGTACAAAAGGCTCAGATATTGCTGCTTACCATAAACTAGCAACACGATGCATCCATGCCTACCAGATGAATGGAGGCTGAAGTAGAAGAAGACTAGTAATGTAGAAGCAGAAGACTAGTAATGTAGAAGAAAAGTTAGAATTGTACAGAAAATGGCAGCCCTGACAACACTAAACTATATATTTTTGATTCATGATCCTTCCAGTACTGTTAGACAGCACATAGAGCATGTAGAGTCATCCACCAATTGTATCTATTCTGGGCAAGCTGTTCAATTATAGAGAGTGAGGAATTCCGGTCAATATGGTGGATAAGCACCAGGAACCATTGAGGCTCAGTCTGAAAAGTGTTCCTTGTTGCAATTTCCTCATATTCCAAGTTCAGCTTGCTGCCAGAACTATTGAGTTTTAGTGCTCTGTGCACACTGTGAGATGTGTTTTTCATCCGGATTGTGTTTCGATATTCCAATTGCTTAAGATGAATGATGATATCGTATGACGAAGGACAGTTCAGCTGCATTTACTTTTGTGCTGCTTGGCCTTATGTCTTTTGGCATGTCATGTAGGTGCTATGATGGGGACTGCAGCTGCCTTTCTTTATTTGGATCCTTCAATGAGATGAGTTTTAATTTGGATGATTCCACTGGCACGGGCGGTTGAACAGTTATGGATTTTAATTCGTTTTGCAGTGATACTAGGGGCCTTTGACTAAACATAACTAACCATAGAGAGTGAGTCTATGCCTGTCAAACTTGCCTCTTTTGTAAGGGTTCTTTTCAGTGGTTCTCAAGATCATCCTCTTTTCCTTTGACCTGATGTTCCCCAATTAAGAGCCTGCTGAGTAATTGTCTAGTTATTTCATCTAAATACATGCCTGGCATATGGCCATCTTCTTTTCTTAATAGTAGATGAGATAAACTGTTGTGTAGCTATTTCTCCTATTTCAGTATTAGTTTTGCATTCATTTCATTTAATGCAAAGTATCTTTCTCAGGCACTTGTCTTAAATGCATGGAATTTTTTTCTAAATCTCCTTTATCCTTTTTCAGTTTATAAAAAATAAGTGAGGGTGGATAATATGTTTCAGTTGAAAATCCTAAGTTTTGTTTTCATGCTGAGCATCTTTAATCACTATGTTTTTTTTCAAGGTTTTTGAAAACCACATATGCAGAAGCAAAAACAGCTCTCTTAGAGCAAAGATCAGATTATTACTAACATTAGTGACATCTGTATTTCTATATGTCTGTAAAACATGATCACCCACTGTTTATCTTGAAAACTGGAAATGATATGTAGAAAGATGGAAAAGGCAAATAATTGCAGTGCTGTGGTCAAGCTGGGAACAAGTGGGGGCTTGTAACATACATTCCTGCAAAGTATGGTGACAGTTTTACAAAAAAGGGCAATACAAAAATATTTTAAAATATACATTATAGTTTTTTATATTTTGTAAAGCTGACACCATACTTTGTAGGAGTGTATGTTACACCTCACCACTTGTTCCCTATATAGAAAGATCTTGTGTATCTTAAATAGACCATTTCATCAATTAGGAAGTGTGCCAAAAAATCTAATGATCAACAAGACCAATTTAGAATGAAACGGTGAAAGGATGAAATATTAAAACAGTACAAGCATGTTACATGCTCTACAGCTAAGACCATTCTGCAGGGCAGCACCAGGCACAAGAAGACAAGGCAGACAGTGAAAGATTGGGAAGACAACATTTGAAAATGGAAAGGATTAACCTTTTTGGCACAGAAAGCAGCTCTTAACCATGAACGATGGATGAAAATAGTGAGGTCATTAAGATTGCTTCTACACCTGGTGATGTTACAGAACTTGTGATAAGGACCAGGTCATTACTCAATGATTGAAGTTGAAGTTGAAATGTCATGAAGAACATACTAACATCAAAACAAATAACACCAGGGCTAAAACTAAGAATAGCAAATTGTTACATCTTCTCAATATTCCTATATGGTGCAGAAACATGGACATTGGACAAGAAAACAGAACAGAGAATTGAAGTTTTTGAAATGTGGATTTATAGAAGAATAGGTAGAATTGGATGGAAGGAAAAGAAAACAAATGACGAAGTTTTAAAACAACTAAAAATGAAAAGAGAACTACTAAACACAATTCAAACAAGGCAAATGCGATTTTTGGGCCATGTTAAAAGACACAACAGCCTACTAAAAGTAATCCTGGAGGGGAAAATACAAGGTAAAAGAGGCAGAGGCAGACCAAGACTAACATGGACGAGTAACATCAAAAGATGGACAAATCAGCCTATGACAACCTGCACCATCAAAGCACGAGACAGAGCAGAATGACGCTCCATGGCAGCCAACCTTCGTTGCGGAGACGGCATTCGATGATGATGATCTATCTATCTTTCGTTCGCCTGAAGTATTGTCTATATCTGCAATGTCGTTTCCTGTATAAATGTTACCGTCTTTTGTAATTCTTGCAGTGGCCCATATAGTTTTGTCTGTAGTATTGTATCTATGGGCCAATGGATTTTCCTCAGTCTACTATATTCAGTGCAGTCTTGAAGTATGTGTTCAGCAGTCTGGGGCGCCTGTCCACATGTACAAGTAGTTGAGGTGCCGATCTTGAATTTTGTATACATGTGACTATGGAGTCGATTGTGTCCTGTTCTGAGGCGTATAATGATAACTTGTTCATATCTATTCATATTATGAAAGGCATCCTGATTTGGGGCTTGTGATCTTCTGATTGATTTGATTATCTGTTTCTTATGATGGTATGTAACCGGTGTATCTAGTTGTGTGCCTGTTGAACCTTCCTTTGCCAACTGATCTGCTTTCTCATTTCCTGGTATTCCACAGTGAGATGGGATCCACTGCAGGGCAACCCTGTGGTGCTTGCAGAGTTCAGTCAATAAGGTCTGCAGATGTGGTAATTTTCTGGATTGTAGTGCCTGGAGTACTGATCTTGCATCTGTCAAAAACACTACAGGCTGCGGGCTACGATTATTGAGGAAGATGATGATAAAGTTGAAGTCCAATGAGGAAGATACTGTGCAATCCATTTTTGACATTAGAAACAAGAAAACAAGTTTTTAAATGTTATTTAGAGCCTGTCTTAATATATTGATGTGAATCATGGACAATAGGACAACAGACAGGAAAATCATTGGAGGCTGTAGAAATGTGATTTTACAGAAGAATGTCAGCGAGAATGGCAAGATGTTGATGAAGATTGCACTACCTAGCATTTCGTAACCTTCTAATTTATTTTACCATCCACTTTGCTCTCAGTGATCCGGTATGTATGTAAACTAGTTCTAACCTGCTCTCAGTGATCCGGTATGTATGTAAACTAGTTCTAACCTGCTCTCAGTGATCCGGTATGTATGTAAACTAGTTCTAACCTGCTCTCAGTGATCCGGTATGTATGTAAACTAGTTCTAACCTGCTCTCAGTGATCCAGTATGTATGTAAACTAATTCTAACCTGCTCTCAGTGATCCGGTATGTATGTAAACTAGTTCTAACACTAATCAGTACAATTGTGTTTTAAGTACATACACAAGCAAGCATTGCAGGGAAATTTCCTTTTTACTCATTTTTAATATTATTGTCTTTTTTTTTTTTTTAGATATTATTTTGCTATGTAGTATTAAGTTTATTTGTTTACATATCTGTTTGTGTGTGTGTTTGTTGCCTTCTGTTCCTGCTGAAGGCCTAGTGAGCCGAAACGTTGTTAGATTGTGTTGTCCTTCGCTTACGTAGACCTGTAACCATATATTTTTTTTCTTTTTTTTTTTTCCCTTTCATCTGCATACACATATGCATAACTCATCAAATAATTTATATGTAAGAAGTATTTTTTATATTTATGGAGACTGGAGACACTGACTTTTAGCATACAGCGAAAAAAAAAACTAACTATATTTTTACATAATTGGTATGAGAACATATGTTCTTCTAACTTCATCAAAATGGTTATTTTCTCTGCAGAAAAGTTGATGTTACCTCTTGTTAACTATGGAATAAAATGGTGAGCAGACATTGTTGCCAATATCTTTGTCTACATTGTGTACGATCTTCACTGTTAAATCTACATTCATTTTGAACAATTCTGCTCCAAAAAGTGGATTTGGATAACTGAGAAGACAGATCAGAAGTCTTTATAACCAGCGTGCTTTAGGAATCTTCTGAGTACATACTTTGTATTTTCTGTTAGGAAGGACTTTTGGTTGTCAATGAGGTGCTTGCTGTAGGAGGAGAGTGGGAACAACGTCCTTGAGCTGCATTAATCATATTTCCGTGCCAGTGTTGATGTGGAATAGTGCACAGTCTGCATTTGTGACTTAAACCTTTTTTTAAAAATGGTGACTCTCACATTCTATCTATCGAGTTATTGACCTTTCGAGCTAAGGCCAGCCCATGGGGCATAGACCCAGATTCTTGTTCTCTTTTTCTAAATAAATAGAAATTGCTTTCTAGCAGTCTCAGTCCTTGCAAAGATCTTTTATCAAATCTCACCATTTATCTCTGTTCTGTGCAAGCATCTTGATCTCATTGAGGTAGCCAATTCCTGCTGCCTTTGCCTCTCTGATCAATGTTCTTCTCAGTGTATCTCTGGGTTGGCCTCTTTTCCTCCTACCTGTTGTTTCCCACTTGAGGACTTTCATTCTTATTCGGTTATAATTTCTTCTCATCACACGTCCATCATATGACCATCACCTTTTCTTGATTACTGATGATACTAGTATTTGATTGGTGATTTCTCTAAACTCTCACATTGTCAGCTCTCTGCTGTTTTTGATTGTAATTCATGTCATTCATGTTCATTCAATCAAATATAATCATGTTATTGTAACACTTTGTTTCTAAAATCAATTGATTTTGTTACGTTTGTTGTTTTTGTTTTTCAATGAAATTGATTTTCACTATTTTGGTTGCTTTTTTGAATTGATTTCAATGTGTTTGTTGAATACAGAATGCACATGTTTTTTCTTTTTAAACATAAATTGTTTATTGAGGTTATCTCTACAATTGAATACTTTTCTGTCTTTATAAGTCATGAGCTACAAAATGAAAAAAATTACACGCTTTAAATTTAGATGTTTTTTTTTTTTTAGATATGCCACAGTCGTCACTTTCTTCTCTTAGATTGTTTATTGTTAGGAGAAACTGTTGATACATTTTATATTTTAATTGAATGTTCTTCTCGAGAATGCATGGAAAAAGACTAAGTGGAAGACCCAGAAGAAGATGGGTCGGTGCAGTGACAGAGACATGTAACAACAAAGGAAAGTCACTAATTCAGACAATTCGAGCAGCTCAAGAACGACAAATGATATAAACCACGACACCTTTTAGGTATCAGTGAAAAGAAGAAGAAGAAGAATTGAATGTTTACAAGCTAGTTAATTCATTCAATCCTTTTTTCTTTTGTTTATTGACACTCTTCATAATTTTTATTTTTATTACAACATTCTGTGTTTAATGTAAATATTTTATGTTTCCAGTTGTTCACGTGATGTAATATGTATACACATACAGAGAGAGCGAGATGATGTAATTTATAATTGATTTAGTTTATATTTCTAATGTTTATTTCAGCATGTCCATGGGCTTTCTTGTTGATGAAAAGTCAGCCATTGTATGGAGAGGGTTGATGGTTATGTCAGCAGTTCAGAAACTGTTAAGAGAGGTAACAGTTAAGAGAAGTAACTGTTAAGAGAGGTTATCTGGTATAGTGTTTCTCATACTGTGGGGTGCCCCTCCCCCCTCCCCCCTCCGAGGTCCTCCGCAGTGCTGTCACAGAGGATCCGTGAAGGCTTGAAGAATAGTAGAATATTTTGTAGCTAAAGGGAAAGAAACAATGGGTGAATGAAAGCACTAAAAAGAATAAATCCTGAGGGTCTGCGACTATAAAATGTATTTTATTGGGGTCCATGGTAAAGAAACATTTTGGCACGCAAGGTTTCTGCTTTTAAGATTGTGGTTCTGCCCTATGTGCCTTCTTCGGCTCGAAAGGACAATAGATAGATAGATGGTAAAGAAAGGTTTGAGAACCACTGATCTAGTGTTTTACACAATCTAGTCATGAGTTGGAGATGCTGTATTTTTGTGGGGTCTCATGAAATAAGTGACTGAGGGGCATTAGAGAATGCTGTCTATTTGTTCTGCCCAATAGTTGATTAGTGGTGTGGTACCAGGCAGGTGGACTCTCCAAGAAACATTATTGCTTCCTCATTGAGATAGTAGTTCCACCAAGATGACTGTTCCTATTATACAATAACATCAAAGTTTGCAGAAAAACAGGATGTTTCATTTTTACAGATAGGACAAAACCTAATGAACTGTTTTGGCTCTGAAAGATCTTCAGTGGGAGACAAATTCAAACAAAGCCAATCTAAAAGAAAGTCCATATAAGTAGAAAAGCTTTAAATGGTGACCAAGCTGATAAGGGACTGCAATGTCTTACAGAAATCTTATGGTAACCTATGATATGAAGCAATGGTAGTTCTAAAATTGTGTGTAGAAAACGGTCTGAAACATGTCAATGAAATTTGAAGATATGCTCCACATTCTATTCATGTTTATTCCGATCATTACAGTTTAATAACCTTTTTTCAATTATGATTGACTGGCTATAGAATATACATTCTAAATACAGAAATTAGACAAAAGCCCCTGTTCTGTCAGCTAGACCTGTAGAAGATAGTGTTCAGTCTTGGTATCAAGTTTGCAGATATATCAAGACTTCAATCTGAACAACAAAACAATATGAAGGAGAAGGAGACATGTTAATGAACTATCTTTATATTAATTTTCTGTGATGATAATGGAGACTGCCAGAAAGAGATCTAGAGAAGATTAGCAATAGCAGGTCAAACATTAAACGCCATGAAGAACATGTGGCACAATACTAGCAAGGCAGTAATGTTAAAATTATTGAGGACATATATCTCCCCTGTAGTAATATATGGTTCTGAATTATGGACAATCAGCAATGAAGAAAGCCACTTCAAAAGACACAGTAGACTGGAAAGAACAGTAATAGAAGGTATGGTTCCTGAATCGGTGGCAAACTGAAAAGAATAAGGTTTCAGGACATTGAGGAGACCTTGAACATGACAACAGAGAAGTGGAAGATCTGGCTAGAGTCAGAGATTCTTTCAGATGAACTGTGATGAATTCAACATTCTGCAAAGACATGCGACCTGATGATGATGAAGATAATGATCTTAATGGTCTTAATGTTACTCATGATGTTCAGTGGTTCACTATATAATTGTTTTGGTCTATGAAAGAAATGATTTAGTTTAGCTTTTAGAAAGTTGCCCAGAATTAAGTTTTTAAAATACAAATAGTTTTGCATTTAATTTTTTTTTTTATTGTATAGCTTTTTTATTTAAATTTACAGAAAATCATGGTGGGGTCAAATGTTTATTCTATCGGAGTGAAATAAAAACTTAGACCTAAACACCTTGTGGTGACTGCACTGGATAAGCTGCCTTTATTCTCTGGTCCCCCAGCAGACCCCATAAATGGGATAATGTAAAGATAGTTTTTTTCAAAGAAACTTACATTATATTCATTATGTTGCTTTTTATTAGTAAATCTTATGCAGTGTAGAACCAAAAAAAATAGTGTATGAAGAAAACTTACTTCCCAAAGATGCTTTCTTTTCACATTTTTTAAACAGAAAAATACATTTATACATATGAACTTTTGTCTTTGTTTACACAGTCCTGCATTGGTGAGGAGTGGATACCGGTGCCTATGTCATTCAAGGGGACTTTCTCGTTTATTGTCATACTCAACAGGAAAAGTAGGGAACAGAACCCGGTCGTGGTTAATGCCGAGGTCAACGGTCTCATCTGCGATAACACCGATGAGAAAGATGCAATCATCTATACAGACGGATCTGTAATACGACACCAAAGAAGTGCATGGGCATTTACAGCACGCTCAGCAGGCAGAATAGTCAAAGAAGACAGTGGTGCATACGTCATGACCACGAGTAGCATGACAATGGAGGCGATGACAGTGACCAAGGCATTCAAATGGTTAGAATCACAAGACTACACCCACGCATGTATACTGAGTGTTTTGATGAGCATGTTTAAAAAAGTGGAGGCGGGCTCTGTATGCATGCAATGGGTAGAGTCGTTGCAGAAATCCAAAATATGTAAGGTTACCTTTGTCTTCTATGTCCCTGGATATAAAGGAGTGCGGGGAAATGAAAGAGCGGACAGGTTGGCTGGATGCGCTGTCGTTGAGGACGGGCAACCAATGGATCGGGCGGACATCATCAATGCCCTCTGAGATGTTGGAAGAGCACAGGACTTCGACAAACACAGATCCACGTCACTTCTTCGGATGATGGAAATGGGAGTTAAGATGGGCACAGCCAGAAATGAGAAACTTAGTGGTCGTGTAAGAAGACTTATCAACCAACATAGAACTGGAATCGTCAGTCACTGGACACTGAGGGAATTGCTGAGGAGGGGATCTGAGCACCTATGGACATGTTCGGAGTGCAATGATGATGACCCGCAATTAACTCAATAATACAGTCCTTTTATCTGTGTATAACAGTTTTTAGAAATTGTTACTGAGCACATTATTTATAAACATTTTGAAACTAGCAAGTGAAGAAATCCATGAAGAAGTTAAAAAAAAGTAGAGAAAGTTCAGATTTTAAATAAACAAATGTACATAAAATTGCAGATCAAAATTTTAGCTAACCATATTAAAAGATGAACAAAATCATTAAAAAATTTCTTATTGAAAATAGTTTCTGCTTAATGTACATTACACAGGGTTGTTTACAATGCTCAGTGGATAGAAGGTTGTTAAAGGACATGTTCGCCTGCGCCCGCCGGTATGGCACATGGTGATAATGATAGTTTTCATTATAGTTGGGCAAAAAAAGTAGTTAATCATATTATATTCTAAATGATTTAATATTTATAATAAGGTTTTATTGTAATTTTCTCTTCATTGTTTTAAACTTGCTACAGGTTTTATGGGGTCCACTAGACTACCTTGTTGTTGACATGCCCCCAGGTACTGGAGATGTTCAACTCTCAATCTCACAGAATATTCCTGTTTCAGGTAAAAATTATCATCATCAAGTACCTGGCCTGCTGGCGTAGGTGATCATGTCTCTCCACAACTTTTGATCCTGACAGTTATTTATCATTTCTGTTGTTGACCTTCTACCAAGCCATTCTCTTAAGCTGTCTGGTATTTTTTCTCTTTGCTTCCCTCTATCTCTTCATCCCTCAACTTTCTCAGTTGTCACAATATATTCCTGCTGTTCTCTTCTCATTACATAGCCAAAAAATTATGATTGTCTCTTCCTAATATTGGTAATTAGCTCTCTTTTTGCTTTGACCTCTTTCTGAACATTTTCATTACTCTTCTTAGCTGTCCATGCTATTCTCAACATTCTTCTGTAAAACCACATTTCTACAGACTCCAGTGATTTTCTTGTTTGTTGTCCTATTGTCCATGATTCACATTCATATGTTAAGACTGGCTCGACATAACATTTAAGAGCTCTTTTTCTTGTTTCTCAAGCAGGTAAAATAGCTAATTCTCAAATTAATTAGAGACAAGACTATTAAATCTTTTTTTATTTAAAAAAATTATTAAGCAATTTTTAATATGAACCACCTTGAGTCCTTTGACACTTTCAGCTGCAAATTGTAAATGTTTCATTATTAATTAAAAGAAGCATGAAATATATTATTTAAAATTTCAGTTACATTTTAAAAATATAAAATGATTTTTTTTAATGAGTCACAGGTTATTCAAAATCTCTGACACAGAGAAGGACTTTTCATAGATTTGATCTCAGTGAAAGTGAATGTTGCATTTCAGTCACTCTCCAGGAAATGTAGAACACATGCTCCACTCTTGCAATCTGTTCACACAAGTGTGAGCTGAGACAGACTTTTGCCTACAGAGATCTGATGAAATTTTCAGTTTTGTGGAAGAGCTGAGCATTGAAAGTTGACTAAGAGGATTTGAAGGCTGCTGTCTTAAGAAGATTCTAAACATTCATTGGGATCAACACATCACAAATAAAGAAGTCAGCAGAAGATCAGGCATTCACAACATCAATCAAGAAGTGAATAGAAAACGTTGGAAATGGCTAGGCTGCATTCTACATATGGAACAAACCAGGTATCTGCACATAGCATTAACAAGGACACCATCTGGCAAACTAAGAAGAAGCAGACCATTGGGATCATGATGAAATGAAAGAGGCTGACAGGTCCTGGCGAGAGATGTCTAAGCTTGCACCAGACTGGATTGGATGATCTCTAGTGAGTGCCCTATGCTCCAATTGGAATTCAGGGGATTAAGAATCAAGAGCTGAGCAGTATGGTTCAGTATATTGCTAGCATCAGGATCAGTGGCTGAAGTTTCCAACAAGAGAATGAAGAAGGAAAAGTAAATATTTTGCTTCTGTAGTGTGTCAAGTCTGCTGCCGATGTCAGTGGAATCTGAGAATATCATCATTGCTTACAGTAATGATATCATCTGTGTCATCAAGGAATGGGGATCATAACCAGCACTTCTTACGAGCTGCTCCCCCCAAAACCATCCACAATCTTCTCCCATGGCTTCAAATAACCTGGGATAGGAGGCTAAATGGATACACCATCTTAGAAGTGAGAAAGAGAGTTCATCTGTACTATATATAGTGCCAACTCTGACCTATGGAAGTGAATTATGGACAGTAGACAAACAAATAAAAAGACAATTAGAGCCACAGAGATGGTATTTCTCAGATGAATGTTGAGAGTTCCCTGGACAGCTAAAAATTACCAATGATGAAATTCTCAAAGAGGCCAGCATGAAAACAGAACTCCTAAAAAACATCAGAAAGAACCAATCAATATTTTATGGGCACATCATGAGAAGGGGAAAGTTGGAATACATAGTTACAACTAGCAAGATGCAGGGAAAGTTTTGAAAATGTTTCTTTCCCTCTTTTGTTGTTGCATGTGGTTGTTAATGCTATTTGTTGTATTGCATGTCCAAACCAATGAATTTGTTATTTCTGAATGTAATTCATCACCAGTGTTATGCTTACTTATAATAAAATTTGTACTTCCTAATTTCGTCATTATTTTATTACATAAAAATTGTTTCAAGACATCACATTTCAGTTATTTTTCATTTGGTTTTTTTTTTTTAAAGTTTAATAACTATACAGATCATTTCATTTCAGTTATTTTTGTTTAGGTTTGTTGAGTTAATATCTGTGTTCTTTCTTTCATAATCTGCTGAATAAAACATATGTATTTAATATGGCTTTGTTATTTTGATATCTTGCATGTTACTATCATGTTTTTTTATTTGTATGAAGGACACATATTTAAACAAATTGTTTACAGGATCAGTCATTGTAACAACACCACAAGATCTAGCCCTGTTGGATGCCCGACGTGCCCTAGACATGTTCTCGCATGTTAATGTTCCAAATCTGGGGATCATTGAGAACATGAGTGTTTTCCTTTGTCCAAATTGTGGTCACCAGGAACACATCTTTGGAAAACATGGGGGAAGCAACATTGCAAAAGAAATGGGATCAGAAATATTAGGTATGAATTTGCATTTGTTTATTTGTGTTTGTTAATTGTGATGTTTATAAAATCATGGATTTATTTGCAGAGAGACTTATTGAAATAAATGTATATATTTAAGCTGCAGGTTCAGGTTTCTTTAATGCCTTAATGGTAATATTCCAGAGCAATTGAAAGTTTTTGATGATATTTTTTGTGAAAACCTGACATGTTTTCGTTCTCCATGACAGGTGAAGTTCCGCTCAACAGATCTCTTTGTGAGTTATCAGACTCTGGACAACCAATTGTCATATGTCAACCTGATAGCCCATTTGTAAGTTGCCTCTAAACTAATCTTCATAGTTTGAATACATTGATTGCATCTGCATTATTTGCAGTAGATTTTTTCCATGCAAAGTCTTCACTGTGTTAATGTTGTAGAACAAATGGGTATTTCACTGAGAGAATGGAAAATAATCCTCTGTGTCCTTTAGCGGAGTTATCAGGTCACAAATACTGCTGTGTGTGAAATACTTTCCATATGGGGGACTCCCTTGAGTTGTATAAAGATTTGACTCAAGTTGTGAGCTGTGTTTTGATATTCCGAATTACTTACGATAAATGATGATATCGCATGACGAAGGACAGTTCAGTTGCATTCACTTTTGGTGCCGCTGGGCGAAATGGTCTTTATGTCTTTTGGCGTGTGCTGTAGGTGCTATAATGAGGACTGCAGCTGCATTTCTTTGTTTGGATCCTTCAATGAGATGAGTTTTAATTCAAATGATTCCACTGGCACGGGCAGTTGAGAAATTATGGATTTCAATTCAATTGCAGTGATACCAGAAGCCTTTGACTAACCCTAACCATAACCATGACTCAGATGAAAGCTTATGAAAGGAGTAAAAGCTTGAACAGACCATCCAATAAACAAATATCTTGTAGAAAACTTGCATCAAAACTAAAGAATGAAACAGAAGTTAGCCTCCACCTTGTCATTGCAATTAAACACACAAAAATAATAATTACAGAGAGTAGCAAGAAGTTTACTATTACAGACATCTTTTTCTTACACTTTTGGTGTCAATCTTAATGATTGCAAAATGAAAGCATTGGTCAACTTAAGATGTTGACATCTCCATACAGCTTGACCAGATATAATATAGATGATGGCCATAAGATGGCTTTCTCTGATCATTATATGTTAGACATGATTGTAGCAGATGTTTGGCAGTCATATTTTTTTGCCTGTCCAAAAGTCATATTCATCAGAGGCTTCTATCCTTAGTATGTTGAAAAGATGATACTTCAATCTATTGTGGCCTGTTCAGAGTTTTCTTCTTCTGCGATCATGGCTCATTCAGACTAGGACTCCGGACTCTCTTATGAAGGCAGCTGTCTGTTTAAGTGTTTCGATTGCCCCATATATTTTCTCTTCCCGAGAGGTGGGCGTGGGCGACATTGTCCTTCTCAGTCCTGTATGCTGGGGGCAGTCCTGTAGAACGTGTTTAGATGTCATATTATCCAGGGTACAGTGGCACTGGCTGGTAGTTGCTATTTAGAGTTTGGTGAACATGTGATTTCTGTTCAGCGTTTGTACATTGTAACATTGTAATTTGTTCTTTTCTTCTACATTAGTAGTAGGTATAATTGTTCTAGTGATGCTGGTGTTTAGTATTCCATTTATTTATATACTTGTTACTGACAAACCTTTCATTCCTCATAGGTTGTACTTGTATCTGGCTGAGTATAAATTACCACTCTCCTTCTTCTTTGTTAACTTGTCTGCTTCATTATTTCCACAAGTACTTTTTCTGTCTCATTATTTCCACAAGTACTTTGTCTGCCTCATTATTTCCACAAGTACTCTGTCTGCCTCATTATTTCCACAAGTTCTTTGTCTGCCTCATTATTTCCACAAGTACTTTGTCTGCCTCATTATTTCCACAAGTACTTTGTCTGCCTCATTATTTCCACAAGTACTGCAATGAGATGCAGCCCACTGAACCATATCCTTCTGAACAGCACAAAATATTGCAGCTTGCTGGAAGTCACAACACAATTTATCTACACCAATTTAACCCACCTAGATAGATGATGAAGAGGAGTTGTTGGATGAACACCAAAGAAAAGGAATGCTAGGCACTTGATGATGTTAGACAAATGATCTATTTCTTCAAAGGTTATTGCCAGTGACGTTGTAGTCGAGGTAACCTAGACATTGTGTGGCCCCCCCCCCCCCATATTTTTAGAATCCTTTAACCTGTTTTTGACCCTCCCTTTGCTGGTCATTGACACTGCGCATCCTGCCCCACTCGTTCATTTTCCTTCTGACCACAGTGCAGTTTACAGGGATAACATATTTATTTTTGTTTCACGTACTAGTTTGATATTACTTTATTTTAGATGCTTCATTATTAGTTAGCTATGTAGGACTAGTTTTATTTATATATCTGTGTGTGTGTTGTTTGTTTGTTCCTGCTGAAGGCCTATTGAGCTGAAACGTCGTTCGTATTTAGTCATCCATCAAATATGCAAAGCTTTGACCATACCATTTTTTTATTTTTTTTTTCCATTTCTCCCTCGTTCCTTCAAAGCAAGATTCTAAGTGAAGCAAATCAAGCACCCACAAACTTCTGCAGATACCAAATTATGTGGCTAGAAATGAGCTCGCTGGCAGCTCTGACACTGAGTGTGGCCTTACTCTCATTCCTTCAAAGCAAGATTCTAAGTGAAGCAAATCAACCACTCACAAACTTCTGCAGATACCAAATTATGTGGCTAGAAATGAACTCGCTGGCAGCTCTGACACTGAGTGTGGCCTTACTCTGGACAAAGAGGACGTCACCAAGTTTGTTCTTCATTCCTTAAGAGACGAGAAGGAGATGGGTGGGACAAGGATATATACATTGAGAGACTGAGGTGTCTAAAGGTGAAAAAGAGGTCTCATTGCTCCGAAGTACTTCGAAGGAAAAGCAGATGCATCTACAATCAATACCTTACAGGAACAATCAGTCTGCATATTCTTCGAAAAATGCTGAAACAGGCGTGGAGCTGATATATAGAAGCCCTGACTGCAATGAAACTTGAATCCATGAATAGAATAGAATAGAATAGAATAGAATAGAATAGAATAGAATAGAATAGAATAGAATAGAATGAATAGAACAGAATAGAATAGAATGAATAGAATAGAATGAATAGAATAGAATAGAATAGAATAGAATAGAATAGAATAGAGGCTAGAGAGAAACTTGTGAACTGCTGAATCAATAGCCTACCTGCATTCACAAATATTCTATATAGCTGTGCAACATATGATGAGTTGATAATAGTCTATGACCCATAACTGACTGCTGGTATCACTATATGCAAAATAACTAATTGTGTGTGCTTCTGAAATTATGCTTCTTAGCTTGAATGACTCAAGGAGGAAAGTCATGCAAAAATATGTTTTGACGAAGTTTGAGTTGTCAGACCAAAAGATACATAAGACTTAATGTTTTTTTTCTTTTGATGTTCACTTGATGGCTACTTCTCTTCATCATGAACCTTAGATGGACATTAAGTGGGACTAGATGCTTTGTATCATGGAAAGATGTGATATTTGTGCCTTTTGGCTCTCACATTCAACTTCAGCATGGCATTTATGAGTACCTGGCTGCCTTCCTTCTTCGATCCCATTCAGATAGAGTATGTTCTTGAGTTTTTGTTTGCTGATCCCACACACTCAATCAGCTGTGATTTACTGTGTGCTATCAGCTCAGTTGTTTGCTGATCCCACACACTCAATCAGCTGTAATTTACTGTGTGCTATCAGCTCAGTTGTTTGCTGATCCCACACACTCAATCAGCTGTAATTTACTGAGTGCTATCAGCTCTGTTGTTTGCTGATCCCACACACTTAATCAGCTGTAATTTACTGAGTGCTATCAGCTCAGTTGTTTGCTGATCCCACACACTCAATCAGCTGTAATTTACTGTGTGCTATCAGCTCTGTTGTTTGCTGATCCCACACACTCAATCAGCTGTAATTTACTGAGTGCTATCAGCTCAGTAGTTTGCTAACCCCACACACTCAATCAGCTGTAATTTACTGAGTGCTATCAGCTCTGTTGTTTGCTGATCCCACACACTCAATCAGCTGTAATTTACTGAGTGCTATCAGCTCAGTAGTTTGCTAACCCCACACACTCAATCAGCTGTAATTTACTGAGTGCTATCAGCTCAGTTGTTTGCTGACCCCACACACTCAATCAGCTGTAATTTACTGAGTGCTATCAGCTCAGTTGTTTGCTGATCCCACACACTCAATCAGCTGTAATTTACTGAGTGCTATCAGCTCAGTTGTTTGCTGACCCCACACACTCAATCAGCTGTAATTTACTGAGTGCTATCAGCTCAGTAGTTTGCTAACCCCACACACTCAATCAGCTGTAATTTACTGAGTGCTATCAGCTCAGTTGTTTGCTGATCCCACACACTCAATCAGCTGTAATTTACTGAGTGCTATCAGCTCAGTTGTTTGCTGACCCCACACACTCAATCAGCTGTAATTTACTGAGTGCTATCAGCTCAGTTGTTTGCTGACCCCACACACTCAATCAGCTGTAATTTACTGAGTGCTGTCAGCTCAGTTGTTTGCTGACCCCACACACTCAATCAGCTGTAATTTACTGAGTGCTATCAGCTCAGTAGTTTGCTAACCCCACACACTCAATCAGCTGTAATTTACTGAGTGCTATCAGCTCTGTTGTTTGCTGATCCCACACACTCAATCAGCTGTAATTTACTGAGTGCTATCAGCTCAGTTGTTTGCTGACCCCACACACTCAATCAGCTGTAATTTACTGAGTGCTGTCATCTCTGTTGTTTGCTGACCCCACACACTCAATCAGCTGTAATTTACTGAGTGCTGTCATCTCTGTTGTTTGCTGACCCCACACACTCAATCAGCTGTAATTTACTGAGTGCTGTCATCTCTGTTGTTTGCTAACCCCACACACTCAATCAGCTGTAATTTACTGAGTGCTATCAGCTCAGTTGTTTGCTGACCCAACACACTCAATCAGCTGTAATTTACTGAGTGCTGTCATCTCTGTTGTTTGCTGATCCCACACACTCAATCAGCTGTAATTTACTGAGTGCTGTCATCTCTGTTGTTTGCTGATCCACACACTCAATCAGCTGTAATTTACTGAGTGCTGTCATCTCTGTTGTTTGCTGATCCCACACACTCAATCAGCTGTAATTTACTGAGTGCTGTCATCTCTGTTGTTTGCTGACCCCACACACTCAATCAGCTGTAATTTACTGAGTGCTATCAGCTCAGTTGCTGGTGGAAGTCTTTACCCTTAACCTAAGGCTAAAACTGATCTTTTTCAAATGAGGTGTCAATAAGAAAAAACAATATTTTAACACTAGCAGTTTTCAAAGCTTAACATTGTTTGGAGAAGAGGGAAGTCTTTAGAGTCTTTAGTTAAATAAACAATAACAACAAATGCATTTGTTTTTGTTTTTTCAGAGCCACATATACAAATCCATTGCATCAAAGGTGATAAAGAAACTTGACGCTCGAGGAACAAGCTCATCTTGACATTAATAAACACAACTAGTTTAAATACATGGTGTCCCAAAAGTCTTTACACATAGCTAATTAAATAACAAATACAATGATTGTTATACAGAGTCTAAATGTTCAACTATAAACACAATTCAAACAAGATAAATTAGATTTTTGGGGCATGTTAAAAGACACAACAGCCTGCTAAAAGTAATCTTGGAAGGGAAGAATATAGATGGATGGCAAAATACACTACAAGTCCTATGGGATGTCTGTTGCTACTGGAAAGATCAAGATCAAAAGAATTAGCTATAATCTGGCTGCCTGGTATCATGGTATCTGATGCATTTTTTTGGCCCGGTACATCAGACTTTAGCACCTGTTCTTTAATAAGAATGCATTCATGCCTCCCCTTCTGGATGAAGGAATTTGACTTCACTTTTATTTCATTTGTTGGCCCATCTTGCTTCCTGCTGCAGGTTTAAAACCTAGCCCTGAGCAAGATTACTGAGCATGACAGAGTTCAATTTGATATTTGGGTAGATCTATACTGATGCATTACTGGTAAGATTATATTAGATAGAAAAACCTCACTTAGTATTAAAGCATCAGATGTCTTTATAATGTTGCATGATATCAGATCGAAACTCTGAGGAGAACATTGGTCAGGCAGGCAAAAACAGCAGGAATCAGCTCCAACAATGAGGTCGAGATGCTTGCAAAAAACAAAGACAGATGGCGAGATTTGATAAAAGATCTTTGCAAGGATTGAGACTGCTAGAAGGACAATTTAGAAACAAGAAAAGAGTATGTGCCCTATGGGCTGACTACGGCTCGAAAAGTCTATAGATGATATCAGATCAGGCTGTCAGAGCTGGCTTACAACAACTGGGTCGATGACCACAATAGAACAGTTTGAAGACTGCTTGGAAGGTATGACATTACAACTGCAGAAGGGAGAGTAATGTTTTGAGGTGGACTTGTAGCAGCCTACCAGAATATAACGTCCAGTCAAGAGACAGAACATGCAAATCTAAAACAGCCAGTGTGTAATGCAACGATGACCCCACCAGCAATGATAATATTATTGCATTTCGAGCACAATCTGACAGAATTTTGATAGTTCTTAGAATGTTTTAAAATAAACATATGCATCCAAAAACATGGATGTGAATCATGGGCAATAGGACAACAAACAAGAAAATCACTGGAGTCTGTAGAAATGTGGCTTTACAGAAGAATGTTGAGAATACCATGGACAGCTAAGAAGAGTAATGAAAACGTTCTGAAAGATGCCAAAGCAAAAAGAGAGCTAATTTCCATTATTATGAAGAAACAATCATCATTTTTTGGCCATGTAATGAGAAGAAAACAACTGGAATATATTGTAACAACTGGGAAAATTGAGGGACGAAGGGATAGAGGAAAGCAAAGAGAAAAAATACCAGACAGCTTAAGAGAATGGCTTGGCAGAAGGTCAACAACAGAAATTGATAAATAACTGTCAAGATCGAAAATTGTGGAGAGACATGATCACCTACGCCAGCAATCTCATTCTACTTTTAAGCTGAAGTCATGAAAGAGGAGTTAAATTTCATCATAAGAATGGTTCAATAAATGCAGTAAGAAAGACAAAACATAAGTAAACATCATTTTTGTCAGAAGCAAAGATATGGATCACAGGACGATAGGAAGAATAAGAAAAACAGTTATTTAGTGTTATGTAAAGTCAGTCTTGACATACAGAGATGAATTATGGACACCAATAGTCAATAAAATCAATAGAGGAAACGGAAATGTAGATTTATAGAAGAATTTAGAGAGTACCTTGGACAGCTAAAAAGATTAATGCAGCATTTCTAAAAGAAGCAAAGCAAATAGAAAACGATGCCAAAATTAGAAAGAAGCAAACGTCATTATTTGGTCTTGTAGTGTTGATGGAGCAACTAGAATATTTTGTGACATCTGGAAATTAAAATGCAGGAATAAAACATAAAAAGAGAAGTAAAGAGAAAGGGTATATAAAAAATTACGAGAATAGTTTGATAAAAGGTTAACAACAGAATTCATAAACATTTGCATGAAAGAAAGTTGAGAAGAGACATGATCGCCTACGTCGTATGGTCCTTTTCGTCTTGTCAGACGGTCTAGTGGAGGCTATTGTGTATTTTTTTTTCGCTGTTGAGGTTTTGTTTTTGTCCAACAGCTTCTCTCGTGGCTAATGCTACCAATGTTTGACAAACACACACGACCACAGAATGAACAAGTCAGGCCCATTGATCGACAGGGTTTTCCATTATTTTTCATGTGTCTTTTCTCTTCTAAGTTTTGTCTCAAAAGATGTTATACCATTCCTTATACGTTCTCTTCATGATGTGCGATCACTTGCCAGATGTTCGCAGTCATTTTCACAGATGGAAAAGTCTTCCAGAGACGATTTACAGATATCTCTATATCGTAGTTTAGGTCTGCCGATTTGTCTTTTTCCGTGTATTAGTTCATAATATAGTATTTGCTTGGGGATGCGTTTTTCTTCCATTCGCCTACGTCGTACTGTATTTTATATTGAAAATGATTTAGAAAGTCTACAAATGTAGATGCAAGGCAAGAGGCAGAACGGAATGGCGCTCCATGGTAGCTAACCCTCGATGCGGAGACGGCACTCGATGACGAATGTAGACAGTGACAATTAAGTCTGCGAAGAATAAAAAGCTTGTTCTTCTAACTCCATATTCAACAACTTGATACTGATTTAGAACAAATAAAAAAAGCAGTCTCCTCTTTATTCAACAACTTGATACTGATTTAGAACAAATAAAAAAAGCAGTCTCCTCTTTATTCTTCGTAGACGGTTACGTTTGTTCATTTAAAAAAATGTATTAATAATAAAATATCAGAGTAACTGTTTTGTATGTTCAATGTCGTCTTCCTGTGGTCACCTCTACTGCTTTACTAACAATATCTCTGTGTTTTTTTGCATGCAGTCTCTGTTACGTCATACATTTTCACAGCAAAGTGTGCCCACTTCAGATAATGTATTATTGTTTGTAGGTGTTTATTGCTCATATGTTATTGGGACCATAGTCCTGCAATAAAAATATACGAGATCAAACAATCTCTCGTGACTTCAAAGAACGTGTTCTATTTGATACTGTTGCAGTTATTCAAAGGTAAATGTCTCATTGATTCAATAGATATCACTTTTATTGTTCCTCTCGTAAGATTTACAATCTCCATGATTTATGCTATGCACCTTTATAGCGTGAAGTCAACATTTGAAGTAAAGTGATAATTTATTGGTAAACACAATGGATGACACTCCAAGGTTACAGAAACAAGAATAAAACACGCGAACAAGCAAACAGTTCATGATGATGATCAACATTCGCAAGATAAAACAAACACTATCTGCCTTCAGTAGAATGGTTTTATATTCTCTTGTGTGCACAAATACAAAAGAAAAGAACTCATGAGATCCAGATCACGCCTCTAGCCTGGAGTTTAGGAAACAATGGCCATATTTTTGTTCTTTTACCATCCACATATTGTTGAGTGTTATGGACAGCATTACACAATGTCTGTTTTCTTTGACATAAACAATCTCCGTTACCAATGTTAAGACCGAATAAACGGTCGTTCGGGGACATAACTCTGTTGCCCTCATAAAACTGTTTCACTAACCACTGCTCTACTCCTGATTTCCAGCCAAAAATATGTTAGTCCAGCGTTTCTTAAACTGTGGTCCTCAGTGCTGTCACAGGGTGTCCGCGGTGCTGTTACAGGGGGTCCGCGAAGGCTTTGAAGAATAGTTTGATATTTTATAGCTAAATGGAAAGAGAGAATGAATGTATGAAAGCACAAAAGAAAATATATCGTAAATTGAACTGAAGTTGAATCCTGGGGGTTCGCGGTAAAGGAGAGTTTGAGAACCAATGTTCAACACATTTCCCTGCCATGGGCAGGGCAGAGTGATCAGAGCACGTCACGTGGGTGTTGATTGTTATATTTTTAATGACAGCTCTTGAGTGTGTTTGCGTGTGTCTCTTTGGTTCGGCGTTCTGGCTTCAAACACGAAAAGAAAAAAAAAAGAGGACAAATGTAATAGTATGGCTACAGCTTTACGTAAGTGAAAGACAACACAAACCCAACACGACGTTGCGGACCAGTAGAACTTCAGAACAATTGACAAAACACTAAATTATATAATTGAAGTAACTAAAACTACATAGAGACTTGAAAATATAATAAGGAAAATACTATGTTATATTATATTTAAAGCATCATTTCCATATTCCCAGACAGATTATACATAGTTATAGTTTACTTACCAACTTTTATATATATAATTACAGCAGCATTGCCATTGTTTGCCTGTTCTCCGCTTACATTTATTATCCTTATCAATACATATTCTGCTACTTTATATTCCAGTTCTACCTTACTCTCTCTCTCCCTCTCTCTTGTAGAGATGCTTCACTACTCGTGTCTCACTTTCCACCACTCCGCATCGCCAGTCCTCCAAAATCCCCCAATTACGCCTCATTTATTGCCTTATTTTACTGAGTAACTTCGGGCTTTGCTTGCTCAGTTTTCACTCCATATATACACTTCCCTATCTCTAGTGATTACCTGTGTCATGCTTGACTGCAACTTACACCTCATTCTATTATCTTGTTATCTCGTCCGACTTCTCGTCTAATCACGTGACTGATTTCAACTTCCTCATCCCCCCCCCCCCCCCCCACTCCTCTGCCTCCCATTTGACTCATAGTCAACTATCTCGCTGGGAGCTTTTGGATCTTGCCTCAGTTAAGTCTCATTTTAATTATATATATATATATATATATATATATATATATATATATATATATATATATATACTTACTAATTTTCACATATTATCTATTTTATCCTCCAAAATGTAGCACATCTCTCTCACTCTCTCTCTCATTCTCTCTCTCTCGTCTCATCATTTCATCTCTTCTACCTCTGTTTATTTTTCTTCCATTTACCTGCCAAGCTCATCCTAGATATAGTAGAGTTTATCTTTATTTCGTTGTTCGTTTATGTTGTTCTCGTTTTATGGGGAGTACCGCATGTAGGCCGAAATGTAAATAATTTGTTGTGTTCCTTTTTTGTAAAGCTGTTACCATACCTTGTAGAAGTGTACGTTACACCCCACTACTTGGTCCTGCTACCAACTTTACCGCAGTACTTCAATTATTTGCCTCTTCCCTGTCCATAGTTATAGTAGAATGAGGAAGAAAACACCAATATGTAAACTTGGTACATGGAACGTAGGGATCACTGGACATGTTAAAGTGAACGCACTGAAAGAATGGCAAATTAGAACATCCCTCATTGACAAAGAACTAAGTAGGCTACTACTTATTTCTATACTATTATTTATATTTAGCCAAAGGTTAAGATGGCTGGGACACGTCCAGCAAATGTAAGAAAATTATATTATTAAACAAATACTATATGGTGACTCCCGTGTGTTACCGGGGCCCCATTATGTGGGATGTAAAGAATAGTGACACTGTGACCTTCCAGGCATGTCGTAAGAGGCGACTAAGGAGGTTGATCGATGGCTTGACAAGCTGTCATTGTAAAAAGCATTGTTATGGAAACAGACCATAGATTTTAGAAGCAGTGATCTCTGCAATATGTGCCATTTTGGCACGCAAGGTTTCTGTTTTTGAGATTGTGGTTCTGCCCTATGTGCCGTCTTCGGCTCGAAAGGATAATAGATAGATATGGTGAACCAATACACGGAAAAAGACACATCGGCAGACCTAAACTACAATATAGAAATATATGTAAATCATCTCTGAATGACTTCTCCATCTGTGAAAATGACTGGGAACATTTGACAAGAGGTCGCACATCATCGAGTGCTTGTATAAGGAATTGCAAAACATCATTTGAGGCTGTACTATGGCAAAACATGAAAGAGAAAAGACTCATGAAAAAAAAGACGGAAAACACTGTGGATAAATGGACCTAGCTTGTTCATTCTGTGGTTGAATGTGCTTGTCAAACTGATAGAATCAACCACGAAAGAAGCTGCCGGACAATAACAAAACCTCCAAAAAAAAAAATGCACAACAGCCTCCGTTATAAATCGTCTGATCCGACGAAAAGGGGCGCATAACTATGATATAGAGTACCGTTTTACAGCAGTTTTGCATTGTTATGACTTTACTTCGTTTCAGACTCCAAAATGGCGGTACTGTTTATGGATTTATATTAAGATATATCATCGCCTTAACTATTGACTAACATCAAAACAAATTATACCAGGGCTAAAACTAAGAATAGCAAAATGTTTACATCTTCTCAATATTCCTTGTATGGCGCAGTAACGTGGACATTAGACCCCCCAAAAAAAAAACAGAACAGAAAATTGAAGCATTTAAAATGTGGATTTATAGAAGAATATGTATAATTGGATGGTAAGAAAAGAAAACAAACGATGAAGTTTAAAACAACTAAAAGTGAAGAGAGAACTACTAAACAAAATTAGAACAAGACAAATGAAATGTATGGGGCACGTTAAAAACCACAACAGCCTAATAAAAGTAATATTGGAAGGGAAAACACAAGGTAAAAGAGGCAGACCAAGACTAACATGGGCGAGTAACATCAAAAGATGGACAAGTCAGCCTATGACAACCTGCACCATCAAAGCAAGAGACAGAGCAGAATGGCGCTCCAATGTAGCCAACCTTGTATGCGGAGACGGCACTCATTGGTGATGATGATGATCATTGCCTTAGAGGTAAATTGAGAGAATAATTAAAACTTGTCTTTCTACAGCGTCCCTGAACTGTCGAGGCTGGAAACCTCTTCCTCTGAATTGATTCGCTGATTATCGCCTCTGAAGTTTCCCAATATAATAATATTCATTTATTTTTATTTGTCTCCAGTCTAAACCACTGGAAACTACTATTCGTGCTGTTTCGTCCTAAATGTTTGTCTGCAACGCAAGTATTCAGTCCTACCCTATCCGGGAGATACTTGTCTTAATAGGGAAAAATACAGATACACAATGTATTTCCGAGCTATGATCGCAGCCTTATGTTATAGTCATGAGAACACCCGCGTGAAAGACATTGTCCACGATAGCTAGTTTTTTAGTTAGCTGAGTGGCAGTGTTCCATAGCGTTTGGATTTTCGTGGCAAGGCGCTACGCCACTAAGTACAGGTTCGATCCTGCTTCGGTCCATATATTGTTCTGTTTTTTTTTTCTGTTGATTATTTGTCGTCTTTCCGAGTGCTGTAAACATACCTCTTCCTCTGAATCTTTCCGAGTGCTGTTAACATACCTCTTCCTCTGAACTGATTCGGGGCTGGAAAAGGGAGTATAGAATTGAGGCGCTGTTCCATACCAAGCATGTTCGTGAGAGGTGAAGGGCTGGGCATGGAAATGGCTTTCATGGACTTCCAAAAAAAAAGCAAAAAAAAAAAATAAACCGCAGAAACGCAATAAACAAGAACGCTTCAAAGAAAGGCAAAACATATGAATCCACTATCCTGGGTGGAGATGGATAGGGCACGCACTGTGGAAGCCAACTGAGAGTGTTACACAAGTCATATTTGGAATCCCCAGGGTAGAAGACAAAGAGGAAGACCAAAATATATTTGGATATACTACATATATATATATGTATATATACTATATACACTACAGATGGAAGCATAGATGAAGAGGATAGGGACGATGTGAAGCGATTTAAAGAGAACGACAAAAAAGTAACGATTGGAAAGATCTATGCGACACATGTAGTTGAAAAGAAAAAGAAGGGAAAGACAACCTCTTGTATTGTATCTGCTGAGCTCACCATTCATAAACTGTTGTGGTGTGCTTGTATCAAACATACAACCGATGTGTTCGGTTCTTCTTCCGCTACATTCGTAAGTCAACTACTACTCATTAAGAGGACTTTACATTGACGTAGATACGTTGTGTTGTGCTTGACATTCAATCGTTTTCAACTTGATATTAATGGGTACTGGGTTGCCTCCCCTCTTTGATCTCTGCTAACTCCAGCGGCGAAACTTGGGTTACCATCGTCCGGGGAAAGACAAATATTGTGCCCCCTAACTTTTTGTTTTCTTATTTATTACAAATACCATCCTACCCTCCGATTATCAGCTCCCTTAAAAATATAGCGTTCTGGACAACCGCCCTTCAGACGCCCCCCTCTCACTTACGCCACTGGCATGATAAGACTTGCTAGTTTGTTTCTAGGCCCAACCTGGGGAGGAGGAGTAGATGATCTGATCTGTCACAGTAAAAAGGGGGGGGGGGGGGTGAATGCTATACAATTATAACACAATGTTCCACGTACAATGTCAAGGAAAGTTCGAGACTAAAAAAAAATATGTAAATAATAAACGTGTACTTATGTTCAATTAGATGTCTACACATTCATACACACACACATACACACACACACACGCGCGGAAGAGCAGAAAAGATATATATGAACAGGCTGTCGATTTGTTTAGTTCTTTAGTCTGTGTTTTTCCAGAGGACAAATTCAAAACATAAAAAAAAAACGAATGTATCATTAACAGTTTATAAAATATTTGGTAAAACACAGCTCTCAATCCTTCAAAGGGTTTATCGATGTACAAGTCTCAACATGCATGATCTTGAGTCAAGGACACTGACAAAAGCTAATAACTCGCAAGTTTATATTTCGATATATTTATGTCTATTTCCTGGCTAATGACACAGTGATTCGTGTACATTTGATACGCCGGTAATAGATAGCTAAGAGATATGACATTTATTAGATGGTTACCATTTAGGTAAGGGCACCTGAAGTACAATTTGGAGACTGCTGAGGTTCGTAAATAAAACATAAATATAAATGGGGCTATTTGGCGATTGATGTGTTGTCTAAAGAGAAATTAGACAGCAAGCTACTGTAAATACTCTCGTTTACACTATTTACTATCTGCTAAAGTTGACTGAGCGTCTTTGTTTTTTTTGTTTTGTTTTAAGTGCGGCAATATCTGATTTAATAATTAAAGAAATAATAGCCTTTTTGTATGGTTTCTTCCACAAATTGTTTCGTTAAGAGCTAACATTCTGAGTAGAGATGATATTTTTAAACATTTTCGACATTTCCGCTGTGGGCAACACAAGACGACTGCTCGCATTTCTTCTCTGTCGGATTCTTGTTGTGTGATTTCTCCAGGAAATATCGCAAAGTTAGTGGCATGAGTTCATATATATGCTTAATGTGTGGAATATATTCTATATTTGGTTGGGATATTGGAATCCGTGTTTTATTGGAGTATTTGTGTGTTTGAGTTTGTTGACCAGCGTCTGTTGATTACTCACCGGTTCGATCTCAGAGAAGAGAAGACTGAAGGCCGACAAGTCGACAAGTGAGTTCAGTTCAGTTCGTTAGCAACATAAACTATAAATGTAGTTAAATTGAAGGAATTGGAGAAGGGAAAATACACATTTAAATTGTGAATAATAATTCACTGTTCATTGTAATTCAACGTATGCTGTTCCTAGACTATAGTCAGATAGCAGTTTTAATTAAAAAAGAGGTAAAAAAAAAACTACTAACTAAAACTTAGTGACTAAGTAGTAGGTAAGTAAGTACTAAAACAAAGTAAGGGAGTGAGACACTAAACTCTGTCACTGTCTACACTAACAGTTACAGATTACACAATACAATTACATATTTACCTGTTGTTATTTGCTGAGAGTAAATTCAGGAATGAACAGGTTTAAAGTAAAAAAAAAACTATATTTAAGTAATCAATAGTGTAATGATGAAATCTGTACTAGGATTGAAGCCCCATCAGTATGAGTATGTCTCTTTGTCTTGTCTTATGTACAACTAGAGTGTTCAATAGATAAATTAGCCCTGCTAATTTGTTATTAATAAAATTGACATGTGCTTAGATTAATAATAGAAAAGTAAGTAGTAAGAATTATAATAATAACTGAATGTTTGTTGTGTAAGACTGAAACTATATTTTGTTGATAATATAACATACATTTGTTGAGTTTGATAAAGTAATAATTTATTTAAATGAACAAGCATTACATTATTATTCATACTGAGTTCATTAATGTGCCATCCCATGTCTTGAGTTCAGTTATTTGTGGGTTATTATTGGACTGTAAACATGTCCAATGTCCATAGGTTCTGAGATCCTCACCTCAGCATGTCTCATTGTCCTGCAGCGACTGACGACTCTAGCTCTGTGTTAGTTGATAAGGCCCATTATGTCCAAGGTTACTGCAACAAATCTCTATAACATCACTTGTCATGTTGTCACATTCTTTCTAGCTTTTGTTCATTTCTAAAAAATTACTCTCCCATCTGTATACTATTAGTGTTATGATCTTCCTTGCCTATTTGCTTACAAGGCTTACTAGTTTTTTCTTTATTAAGACCGTGAGCATGTATTATATCTTTTTATATCATCAAGCTATTTTATTTGGCTTGTTAAATCCTCACCTTTTGTTGTTTTATTTTTGTTTATATATCTTCCTTTAATTGTAACCTAGGTCTGCTTATAAGCTCATCTTTTCTGAGCTATATTTCTGTTTTCCTTCTGAGGTGAGGTGGTGTAATATGAAAAATGTGCTCATATTTGATCATGACCATTGAGACATTTATTGGTAGTGTGGTCAGAATCACATCTGATCACCTATACTCCTAAACAAAATCTCAGATTACCTTAATCAGAGATAGTAGTATCATAGGGTAGTACAGATTAAATTTAACACTGACTAATTAGCTGTTTTCAGCTTGTTCGTATGTTTAGTTAAATCTTACCACATTCTTCATGTTGAAAAATGTATTCTTGACCACATTATTTTCCTTATTTCTGTGACAACCTTATTATTATTTATCTGTCAAATATGTACCCAAAGTTTAAATAACTTTGTGCTCATTCTAGTGACTTTCCATTAATTCTCATGTTAATATGGTATCTCCACTACAGTGGCATGACCTAATAGTTTTTATGAATATCCAGGAGAATTAAATTAGTACTTTTTTGCTTAATTGGAAGTATACACAAACACAGTAATAATACATTTACAAATTCTAATTAAGCTGACAGAGTGGCTGCGGATAATCATTTATAAATTGAAGGAAAGTATCAAATATATTACTGTGTTGGTACTTATGATGGTTCAGAAATAATTATCAGTTGGTTGAGTAGGGCATATATTGGAGTAAGAATATCAAATAGTACCAATGTATTGTGAAATTAGAGTGGCAGTTCTCAAGTGGTTTATCTTGACACATTAATGTATTGTAAAAGTTGCATAGCTATTTTAGATAGGTGGAAAAAAATAAAGTAAATATATATAAATTAAAAAAACCAAGTTTTAAGATGAACAAAAGAAAAATTGTATATTTTTTTGGACAAAAAAAACTAAAAGAATTAAGTAACAACATTCCTTTTTAGTTAAACTATTATGATTTTGAATTCGTTCCATTCTATACCAAGTATTTTCCTTAGACATTTATTTTCGAATGCGTTCAACTTTGTTTCTTCAGTAATAAAGAAAAGACGATGGTCATACGTTGGACATGTGATGAGAAGAGATAATAATCGAATAGCAAAGCAAGCCCTCATATGGGAAACAACAGGTAAAAGAAAAAGAGGAAGACCCAGGGAGACACTGTGAAGAACATTGATGAGAGAGGCAAGAGCAGCAGGAATCGGCTCCCTCAATGAGATAGAACTGCTTGCACAGAACAGAGACAGATGGCGAGATTTGATAAAATATCTTTAAAAGAAAACTGCTAGAACAAAAATTCATATAGGAGAAGGTGTATCTTGGTCTACGCCCTATGGGCCGGTTACGGCTCGAAAGGCATACATTATGATTTTATTAGATGCTGCAGAGTTCAGACACTATTTTGAGATTATCCTGAGTGATAAAAGAGATGGCCTTTTGTATAAGAAGATACAACTTTAGCTATTGAACTTTTAACACAATCTTATAACCCTTTTTATTTTAATGAAAAATCTCTCCTTAAGAAAATTAACATTGGTGGTGGCAATTTTAATGCTTAGCTACTGTATCAGAAATAAGTTAATTTCTGAGATAGATAAAATGAACAAAAATATTACTAAGAGTATTTCATTATTAAATAAGGACATACAAAATACAGACAATGTAAATGAATTGCAGATTTATTTTAATGTTTCTGGCTCAGAAGGAGCCCAAAATTCATGGCTGAGACACTTATGAATGTTACCGTTGAAATTAATGATAATATGTCAGGGGAATATAACATTAAATATTGATTGTCACAAGTATCCCAGTTCTTGATGCAATAAGGAAGTTATAAATTGTTATTGTTCAGTTAAGACAACAGTTTGATAAATCTTATTGTAATAGTGTTGTTGTTGGCCTTTAGAATTAGAAGTAATTCAACATTTGTTCTGTTATTTAAAAAAATAAAGTAAAGAGCCCTGTAATGCCAAGTGGCATATAGGAAATATGGTTGTAGTGACCATATTTTTTACAGACCTTCAGCACATGATTTTGGGGTAATGTGGTCGGTATTACGCCTGTGCCGCTTTACCTTCCCAGAAAAAAATTAGGTACCCATTTAAGACTGGGTGAACCCAGACGCCATCAAGCAGAATCGAACTTGGCCTCTTGTCCTTAGTAGTCCAGTTTAGTAACCACTAAGGTATCGCTGCTTCATTTATTCTGTTATAGGGTCCTGTTATTGATACTATAGAGATTATAACAAATATTCATATAAGAAAATTAATATAGAGAGAAAGTGAGGTATTAAGGGGGCAATAGCCTGTAAAGATAGTGATTTTGAAAAGCACTATTAATATTTGACTCCCTTTCATAATCTCACGTTTGCTATCAGTCTTGTCCTCTTCTGGTTGTCGAATGTTTTTAATTTCATGATCCAAGATGTGTTAAAATCAGATCGATAAAGAATAAGATGCATATGTTCACAAAATGTGAAGGGATGGGGCTAAAAGGGAGACGTAGATTGTGTTATTGTTTGTTTTAACATCTTCTTATGTTAAAAAAAAATGTGAAGGTTCCTTCCCTTCACACCCTGATAGGAATATAGGTAATATGTATAGTGGCCATATTTTTCTATGACCAAAGCACATTTTTGAGTGATGTGGTTGCCAGGCTGCCTTTACTTCACATACAAATTTATGATACCCAGTTTTTAGAGGCTGGATGAACCCTGGAACCTTGTTGGTTCAAAAAATACAATTTGCCACTTCTGGGGATTGGACTCTTCTAATCAGGAAGTGGACACACTAACCACACAGCCACCAGGGCTCCAAGGATCTTTTTATGATGTTAATATTTTTTCATTTAATTGGTATTTTCAATAATTTTTTAAATGATTTATTTGCTGAATAATAATATGATTATGTATCCCGTTTTTCATTAAAAACTTTGAAAGTGTTTTGTTAATCTGCCCAGTATTTTGTCATTTGTACTTAACTACTTTGGTATGGGGCTGATAAATACCTGGGTTGAAAGTGGTCAGCAACTCAAGCTGTGTGCTTGCATCAGGATTACTGATAACAGCTGATGATTATCCTACTTTACCTACCCTTGGAGGACTCTGAAAACACAATATCCAGTTTGCATGTAAGAAGGTAGTCCTGAGCTGAAAGGTGCAAAATATTGTAGTTTGCTGTAAACAGCACAGCACATCTGTACCCATTTAATGCCCTTTTGAGAGCGGAGGATAAAAGAGAATCAGCTGTTGCATTATTCAGCTGAAGAAGAAGAAGACTGTTATGATTTTTTTCATAATCTGTGGCATTCGCCTAAAGATGGCTGCACTTCCTCTTCCAGCTTTTAAAGGGTGTTAAGTAGGCATAATTTATGTTGTGTTGGGATATACATCAGCTTTTGTGTTGTGTTGGGATATACAGCAGCTTTTGTGCTGTGTTAGAATTTAGAACAACTTTTTTTGTTGTGTTGGGATATACAGCAGCTTTTGTGTTGTGTTGGGATATACAGCAGCTTTTGTGTTGAGTTGGGATTTAGAACCTTTGTGTTGTTTTGGGATTTAGAACTTTTTTGTTGTGTTGGGATATGCAGCAGGTTTTGTGTTGAGTTTGGATTTAGAACTTTTGTGTTGTGTTGGGATATGCTGCAGGTTTTGTGTTGAGTTGGGATTTAGAACTTTTGTGTTGTGTTGGGATTTAGAGCAACTTTTATGTTGTGTTGGGAGATTTAGAGGAGCTATTGTGTTGTGTTAGGATTTAGAACAGTTTTTGTGTATTGTTGGAATCTAGAACAACTTTTGTGTTTTTAAAATGGATTTGCAGTGAGTTTTGTAGTGTGTTAGGACTTACAGCAGCTTTTGTGTTTTGTTAAGATTTGTAAAACCTTTTTTGTTTTGTTGGAATGTTGCAGTAACTTTAAATGATGTGTTGGAATTTACATCAACATTGATACCTAAAGTGTCCAGGGAAGATATGGAACACTCCAGAAAATGTGCACATTTCTTTATTTGAAATTACCTATGTGCTTGTTATCGTTTGATAATATAAACTGTGTATGCGATCTTTATTTGGAATTACCTATGTGCTTGTTATGGTTTGATAATATAAACTGTGTATGCGATCTTTATTTGAGAAGACTGACAGTTGGTTTTGTTTGCACTCACCAGCTTTTTACCTTTGGCAAAACTCCACTACTCCTGTGGGCTTTATTTCAAAGAATGAATTTTGCATGAATAGATTTGTTCCTAGAAACTGGCATTCACAGCATTCAGCTGAGAATTTCCTCAGCTTGAGGCGGGTGTCCCTTGCGATACAGGTAGATAGCCTCTGTTCTCAGAGGTATTCATATTTTTATCGTCAAGTCTGACATTTGGGTAGATGGGAAACTTTCTGACAGTTTTGCCAGGAGAATGACCACTTGGTCTGTTCTTTTAGACATAACTGCCAAAGGTTCTGTAATGTTCACAGAATGTACAAGGAGCCATCTGCTTTTTGCTGTTGATCTGAGAGGCTAGACATTGGAGAGATCAAGGTAGAGGATAAAGCTGTGAAGAAGCCACACATTTGAAAAGTTCCAACTGCTTGTGGCGATATTCAATCTAGTGACCTTCTGCTCCAGAGATCGACATATGACCTATAGACTATTCTCTCTTCTCTCCCTCTCCATTGTGATAGTAATTGTGCCCTTAAATTCATGGATCTGGTTGGACCTTACATCATTGTTGTACAAACAGAGACTATGAGCCACATTGTATGATTAATTCTGTTTGGAAGCACTAGGTTCATCAAATTCAGAAGCACTTTCAGCTTTGCAGCTCATGTACTTTGTTCAGTTGCATTACTCCATTAGCCTCAGTATTTTCTCTAATTAGCCTGTGTTCTTCCATTGCCTACTCGATTAGTTGTTGTTTATTTATATTCATTCTCCACATTAAACAGAAGGTTTGTTGTCCTTATATACAGAACAATCAACATTATACAGCGATAACGACCATTAGTACTGTGATAGCTTGCCTGATAATGCATAAAGGTCTCATGACAGTACAAGAGATCTATAGTTGCTGTGAGGTTCCTTAGTCAAGAAATATTGTCAATTACTTTCTACATTTATTGAGCATGATGTCGTGCTAAAAGAAGGTATTGAGAATACCATAACAACAGGCAGAGTAAATGGAAAGAAGAGCAGAGGAAAGAGAAAAGAGAGTGAAAAAAAACATTTAACAGCATACCCAAATGGCATAATAATATATCACTGGCTGAAATTATAACATGCATGAAGGACTCCACCAACTGGCATGACACCTGATGATGATCATTCTGAATGTGTATTAAAATAAAATTGTGATATTGTTTAAAGAAACTTATTTATTATATCTACACATTTCTGTCATTTTGTTCACGTTTGCATGCTTCAGTTGTTTTCAATACAGTATCTGTTATTTTAACTCCAGCAGCATTCATGCACTACAAACTGCTGCTAGAAAAATATAAAGTTACTAAATATCATGCACTGGTTTCTTTTCTTGCCTTTTATTCATATAAGGTCACTAGATTTTTAAAAATACTATACCGTTTTAATATACCACTTATTATTTATTTTCTTTTGTAAGGTTTTGAATAAATTGAATAGTGTTCACACATATAAACGTTGTATGAATATATGAGTTTGTTGCCCTAGTTCTGCCTTGTTTCCTTCACTGTGTATCTCTAGATAAACACTTTAGGTTCAAGAGGGATTGAAATATGAGAGTCATTGTTCATGAATGGTAAAGTTGATTTTGTGCTGTTTAAAGGGGCATTAACTGGGTTTCAAAAATGTTGTTCCTCTTTATAAAAGTACAGTTTGCCTTATTGAGTGTTAGCAATATAGTGTTAGCAATATAGTGTTAGCAATATAGTTCAGAATCTCACAGATAGATGTTTATACTTAATAGTATTTCCTTTCCACAAACCTAAATGGTAATTTTTTAAAACATCATTTTAGATATTCCACACAAGAAACTGATCTTGGAGATTCGATGTGTTTCAAAATGACATCTGTGAAACAAGATCTATGTGTGTTGTGTTTAATTTATGAGATGCGTAGTGTAACTCTAGGATATAAGTCTGTTGGCAAGAGTTATCTTTAGATCTTATTCTTGTAATTTTCTGATAGCCAATTGAAATATTTGTTCCTCTAGCAGTTAGCATTACATTTTGTTCTGTGTTTGTGAAATAACTGATGTGTGCTACATACTTGTTTATCTCATTTGCATATTAACCAGGGGATCACAGTTTTTTTTTCTTTACTCACATTTGTGCATATTTTGGATTACTTACATTGCCAAGTTCACAATGATCTTTCTGTTTTGTTGCAATTTTTTGGGGGCAGTATTTTGGTTATATATGTAAGGGCTCCATTACCTTCTTTCTTTTCTGTTGTATTGTGACTGCGTGCTCATTATTTCACTTCAGTTTTTTCCTTTATTCTAATGTCTAAGATTCTCCTCTACTTTTGATGAAGGTAAAAATGAAACAGCCAATAGGGTATCAAGAATATAGAAATGTTAATGTGCAATAATGACAACATCAACATTAGCTAAATGTAATATTGATTGTAATAAGTATCTCATTCTGTGATAAATCAATTGTTACACAGAGTTTGGTTTACCTTCTTTCTCTTTTATTGTAAATATTTTTTATTATTATGCTAAGTTTAAGATTAAAAACTGATACATCTTTTGAGATCAATAATCATAGACAATCAGGTAGCAAACAAGTAGACATGTTTTTGTTAACATGTTAAGAGTATTTGATTTGATGGAAGAGACAAAGTGAAGATGCATTTTGTTGTACCTCTATTGTTGTACTTGCAATGTGAATAACAAAACTGAAATATATTGTACTGAAGGCAAACACTTTAGACAAGTCAAGATAAGAGAGAAAGGACTGGAAATTCTCTTACAAATTGTATGCACCTAAGACGGGGTATTTTTTATTACTGCTGGGTCACTTATAGAACTCTTAAGCCTTTATGGTGAAGCTTTCATAGTTCATCATCATCATCATGTGCCTTACCGGTTGGCGTTGGCGATCATGTCCTTCCACAATCTTCTATCCACAGTGCATCGTATGAGTTCTGTTGTTGACTGTTTTCCATGTCATGACACCAAGCTATCCAGTATTTTCTCTCTTTCCTTTTATTTTGCCAGTTGTAACCAAGCATTCCAACTTTCCTCTTCTCATGATGTGCCCGAAAAATGCTGATTGCTTCTTTCTGATGTTTTTTAAGAGCTCCCTTTTTGTGTTGGCCTCTTTGAGAACTTCCTCATTAGTCTTTTTAGCTGTCCAGGGAACTTTCAACATTCTTCTGAGAAATCCCATCTCTTTGGCCTCTAATCGTCTTTTCATTTGTTTGTCTATTTTCCATGATTCGCTTCCATAGGCCAGAATTGGCTCTATATAGCATCGATGAACTCTCTTTCTCATTTCTCTTGACGTAGATTTGTTGCATAAGATATTTTTCATTTTCTTAAATGCTATTTTGGCCTGAGCTATTCTGCTTTTTATTTCTGTGTTGCATCTCCCATCTGATGTTATTATTGTGCCCAAGTATTTGAAACGTTGCACTTGTTTCAGATTTTTCTCGTTTATTTTTATGATAATAAAAAATAGAGTTAGTAAAGTAGGCAGTAAATGCTCCTTCCATGCCTTGCTAGGCATTTGTGGATTATAGTGTTATTGGCTATATATTTCCATGACCATGACACATTTTTGGGTGGTGTGATCGGTATCACGCCAGGGCGCCTTTACTTCTCAGTAAATCTCTTTACTAACTTTTAGAGGTGAACCCCGAAGCCTTGTTGGTCCGAGCAGCACCATAAATAGTATATTTAATTGGTTGGTATCATGGGTTAAAAGGGTGGAAGAAAAACTATTTCTGTAACGGAAACAGTGTTGCCAATAACCAAAAAAAAAAAAAAAAAAAAAAAAAATATATATATATATATATATATATATATATATATATATATATATATATAGAGAGAGAGAGAGAGAGAGAGAGAGTGGTATATCCTGTGTGTTACCGGGGCCCTTCATTATGAGGGAAGTAAAGAATAGTGACACTGACCTTCCAGGCAGGTCGTAAGAGGCGACTAAGGAGGTTGATCGATGCTTGACAAGCGGTCATTGTAAAAAAGTATTGTTATGGAAACAGCGCCATATATTTTAGAGCAGTGATCTCTGCAATATGTGCCACTTTGGCACGCAAGGTTTCTGTTTTTGAGATTGTGGTTCTGCCCTATGTGCCGTCTTCGGCTCGAAAGAACAATAGATAGATAGACATAGTGGATAAAAGGACGTTCTAGAAATAATACACAAGATAAGGATAGGATTGCCAACTAGACTTGTCAAAGGGCTTTGTTATAATAATAGACCTACCATCACATTGACAGCATCGTAATGAAAACATTCCATTGGTTGATGAGGCACGTCAGATAATGAAAAATAGTAGGTTATTAAAAAAAAAAGGTTTTCAGTATATCGTTTTATGGAGAGAAAAAGCGTTTTTATAAACGACGATTTTTTTTTTTTAATGCGCGCAAAGAACGATCTATCTACGGACAATATAGAAACCAAACATAAAATTGATATACTTTTTTATGAATGAATATTATATTTCAGTTTCATAATCCCGGGGAATTCTCCCATACAGATAATGAAATGTAATTAGCTGTTGATTCTCAATATAGATTTTCTTTGGCTATAGGCTGAGGTGTGTACGGTTATGGTTTGGTGTTTGCACTTAAAACTTATCCTACGTCATATTCTTAGCTTTGGGAAGGTGATATTTCATTAACATTCTGTTGTTGTTTAATATTATGTGATATATATATATGGAAGCTGCGGTGACTCAGGGGTTAGTGAACCTGTATTATTAGGATCAAGAGGTGGCGTTTATTCGGATTAACAGCTTCTAGGTTCATTAATCCTTTAATGGGCACATTATTTTTCTGGGTAATTAGTGATGCCACCTGACACTCATCAAACGTCTTATTTGTCTTTGAATAATTATCAAGTAGCATGCTTGGTGGCGTAGGTGATCGTGTCGGGTAATTTGACCTACTACTGTATGCGGTAGACAGTACAACTTGCTACTGCCTTGCAGGAATGCTCCGGAGAGTATAAGGCTAAAGGATGGTGCCATAAAGTGAAACAACCCCGCTGCCTTGTGAGTGAAACTTTTTAGTCAAAGGCTAGTGGAGTCAATTGTAAACAAACCGACAGGAAGGCAACAGAAAACAACCGTCGTAACTTGTATGATCATGGGTCGTCACAATTATAGAATTCACAACCACGTTAATAGAAATTCAAATGGAATACCCTCGTTTGGTCGGGGAGATCATGTGCTACAGGTGATCGTCATCAAGCTAATGTAAGCAAGATAAAGATAAAACAGATTTGAAAAATATTGGCACTTAAACAATATTCCAGACTTTAATAAAAATCCTTGCAGATGTTTTATGAGAAACTTAGTACTTAGTGCAATCAGAAAGTAATGCACCACATCGGTTTTCTCGGGAACCGCTAATTTAAAAAGTATGAAATTTATACACAGATATATGGATATGTCATGTAAACATCGGTATCAGTCAATATAATCCCCATCCACTTGTACATTTACACCAGCGCGCAACAAGTGCATGTATTCCTAGTCAGTACCAGTCTCTATCTTGATCGTGTAGCCATTTCTTCGCTACGTGAATCCCTCCTTCATCATCTTCAAACCTTATTCAACGGAGAGCATCTTTAAGTGGACCAAAGAGAAGGAAATCAGAGGGTGCCAAATCAGGCTGTGTGGTAGATGGCAGAGTACAGCCCAACCCAATCTGGCGATTGCTTCCTGTGTTGTTAGACTTGTGTGATGGCGCATTGTTGTGAAGGAGCAGCTGGTCTGCTGGATTCTTGTGCAGCCGAACTCTGCGAAAACGTTGATTGAGTTTTTTTCAATGTCTTTAATGTAAGCTTGCGAACTGATTGTCTTTCCTCTTGGCATAACATCCACAAGAATCATACCTTCAATGTCTTCATGTAAGCTTGCGAATTGATTGGTTCCCCTCTTGGCATAACATCCACAAGAATCATACCTTCAATGTCTTCATGTAAGCTTGCGAACTGATTGTCTCCCCTCTTGGCATAACACCCACAAGAATCCTACCTTCAATGTCTTCATGTAAGCTTGCGAATTGATTGTCTCCCCTCTTGGCATAACACCCACAAGAATCATACCTTCAATGTCTTCATGTAAGCTTGCGAATTGATTGTCTCCCCTCTTGGCATAACACCCACAAGAATCATACCTTCAATGTCTTCATGTAAGCTTGCGAATTGATTGCCTCTCCTCTTGGCATAACACCCACAAGAATCATACCTTCAATGTCTTCATGTAAGCTTGCGAATTGATTGCCTCTCCTCTTGGCATAACATCCACAAGAATCACACCTTCAGTGCCACAAAATACAGTGACCATGACCTTTCCAGCTGAAGATGTCTTGATTGCCTTTCTTCGTGGTGAGTGCGTATGATGCCACTCCATTGACTGTCTTCTTGTCTCAGGTTTAACGTTGTGTGCCCAGGTTTCGTCACCGGTAACGATCTTGGATAAAACGTTCTCTCCATCAACATTGATACTCTCCAACAGTTCACAAGAAATTGCTTTTCTTTGCAATTGGTGCTCATTTGTGAGATTTCGTGGAACCCATCTTGCACAAACCTTACAGAATTTGAGAGTTTTTATAATTGTTTTTGCACTACCTATGCTGACTGATAACTTTAAGGCCAATTGTTGAGTAGTGATCCGCCTACCAGGAAGAATAATGCCATCAGCACATTTCAACATCTCTACATTGGTGGCTCTGGCAGGCCGTCCACAGCGAGGTCGATCAAGAAGTCGATCTCAGCTTTCCGATTCTTTTATTCTCTGAACCCAGCGACTTACTGTGCTCCTGTCGACTGCAACATTTCCATATGCATCACATAGGTGCTTGTGAATGTTCACAACAGTTTCCTTTTTTTAAACGAAAAATTCTATCACAATTCGCTGCCTATAACGCAAGTTGCTAACATGCTTCATTTCAACGGTTTAGTGCAGTCGTGTTGTTTGGCCGATCACAGTGTAATTTGGTGCACACAATCAACACATGCCATATTTAATGAGTGCAAAATTTCATGCTTCTATGTTTATTATTAGCTGAGAAACCGATGTGGTGCATTGCCTTTTCAATGCCACTTGTGTATATATATATATATATATATACACATTGTATTTATATATATCATCGACATCATTAAGTACCATGCCTACAGACGTAGGCCATCATGTCTCTCCACAACTTCCGATCTCGACAGTTATTTATTATTTCTGTTGTTGACCTTCTTCCAAGCCATTCTCTTAAGCTGTCTTGTATCTTTTCTCTTTGCTTCCTTCTATCTCTTCGTCCCTCAACATTTCCAGTTGTTACAATATATTCTAGCTGTTCCCATCTCATTGCATGACTAAAAAATAAGGATTGTTTCTTCCTACTATTGGATATTACCTCTCTTTTTGCTTGGCCTCTTTCGGAACGTTTTCACTGCCCTTTTTATCTGTCCATGGTATTCTCAACATTCTTTTGTAAAACCACATTTCTACAGCCTCCAGTGATTTTCTTGTCTGCGGTTCTATTGTCCATGATTCACATCCTTATGGACTAAGTCCTTTATTTTTGCTTTCCTTCACTATAATATCTAACATTTCTTGCAACTCATTTTCACTCCCAGCAATTAAGACCGCATTGTCGGCACACCTGAGATTACCTATACGACAACCTCCAACTGCCATTGATTCAGAAACAACCTCACTGTACTTACCAAATAAATCCGGTGACAGCATATATGTATGTATATATATATATATATATATCACATCGCCTAACTTAATTGCTTTCAGTTTCGTTTTTATATTAGTTCTCAACAGTTCCATGTTATTAAACTGATTAAAAGGGAATTCTTAATAATAATAAAAAAACCAGAAGATTTGCTTTAGCTCTACTTATCCTGACCTGTCAACACCTGTGTGCTTGGTTTCTGTTATTTAGGAGCAACGTTCAATGTCTGTCTTCGCCATTTGCCGTAAACATCAAAGTAAATGCTTACAGCTCATTACTGTTTGGGACGTGTAGCACACAATGGGAACATTAAAGAAGAGTTGTCATGCGTTAACTTCCCCTGATAAAGATGTACACACTTTCACTGGAAGCGTTCAGTGAGTAGTCATTTAGTCTAGTTGCGTTGTGTGCGCGTGAACGAGAAACGTGTCATTGTGTAATGTTGATAGCAGACTTAGGGGGGAAAAAAACTCCTCTAATTTTTAAATAGGTAAATGTGGCTTTAACATATTGACGTTGTAGTGGAATGCGCATACACATGCTAGTTTGATTCATGGATTGATTTATATTTTAACATTTTGTTTGTTTTTATTTTCGTCAGCTTTATTGTTTATATCTGTGGCGAACTCCCAAGGGATTGAATTTTGTGCGAATATTGTTTCGTATTTTTCACGCTGGTAGCCGTGTGCTCAAGTGTCCCTCGCCCTACAGGACGATAATCTCAGACTTCAGGTGTAATCTCGGGGGTGTAATTATCTCAACCCAGCGGCCATTTTGGGCCTACTCTTTTTTTGATATCCGACCTCCAAGGGCTCTTTAACGAGCGGAGAATGCGCACGGGACCTCCTGCTTTTGCTGTTATCCGAGAGAGCCAGAGATATGGGGGACGGTAAAGCCACGCAGAAACAAGTATTTGTTGTATTTTATTGTAATTATAATTTATCAATATTTGGGAACTTTGTTAACCTCAGACGGAAGATGTACAAAAGAGGTGAGGTGTAGAATGGCCCAGGCAAAAGCAGCTTTCCAAAAAAATGAGGAAGATACTATGCAATCCATTTTTGACAATAGAAACAAGAAAAAGTTCTTAAATGTTATGTAGAGCCAGTCTTAACATATGGGTGCGAATCATGGACAATATGACAACAGACAAGAAAATCACTGGAGTCTGTAGAGATGTGGTTTTACAGAAGAATGTTGAGAGTACCATGGACAGCTAAGAAGAGTAATTAAAACGTTCTGAAAGAGGTCAAAGCAAAAAGAGAACTAATTTCCAATATTAGGAAGAGACAATCATCATTTTTTGGTCATGTAATGAGAAGAGAACAACTGGAATATATAGTAACAACTGGAAAAATTGAGGGACGAAGAGATAGATGGAAGCAAAGAGAATGGCTTGGCAGAAGGTCAACAACAGAAATGATAAATAGCTGCCGAGATCGAAAATTGTGGAGAGACATGATCACCTACGCCAGTAGGCATGGTACTTGATGATGATGATAATTTAGCAGCATGAGTTTTCAATATTTGTAATTAATTGTTTACTTATCTAATACTATTAAAGGTGCTCACTACATTCTGTATCTTGGGTCCTGCGCTGTCTTGGTAGAGGCAAAGGCTAGGGTAGTGAAACCAAAAGAAAATCCAGTGTGGAGACCCCAAGGTGGTTAGTGGTCTGTTATAGATATTTTCCGATATCTGAAGTATGAAAGGTATCACAGTTAAGTTCCTTTCGAGATGAGTAAGAGATTGAAAGGGGCAGTCTTGGACACGAGCAGCACAGAATCTCCGTACACCTAGCCATGATTTAATTAGTCAAAAGCCGAACTCTTTGCCGTGTTCGCTCTCGTGTGACCTACTATTATATATCCATTTATCGGTCGAGACAGCCTAGTATTACTGATCATTAATTTTCTTTTTTTTTTTTTTAGCGATTTTCACGTGTTTTTCGCCCCTCTCATTGATTGCTGTTTTCATAATCTTTCTTATTGATAGCTGTTTCTTATACTCTTTTTGTTCTTAAGTAAATGTTGCACAAATTGTGTTGTTGTTTATTGTTGGATTAAAGTATTTGCATGTTCTTTTTCACATATCCAATTTAAATGCTATACAAGTGCTGTATACTTTCATTGCTCATGTATGGATTTGTTTGCTGGAGAACATAAGGGTGCGGGCGTCAAGATTGTTTTAATTTCATACAACCAGCCTGAGGATGGAATGTTATCAGTTCTTACAACCAGCCTCGGGATGGAATGTTGTCAGTTCTTACAACCAACCTGAGGATGGAATGTTATCAGTTCTTACAACCAGCCTGAGGATGGAATGTTATCAGTTCTTATAACGAGCATGAGGATGGAATGTTATCAGTTCAAGCGACCATCCTGAGGATGGAAAACTTTCTGAATATTTTTGGCCAAACAAAATAAACGACGACCAAGGACTGATGGAAGAATTGTAATTAAGATTAAGTGCACATAGTCATAATAGACAGGCTCTGAAGCTTGATAGATCATGTTCTAGGACACCATTGATTAACAATAGTAAGTTGCCTAAGAGTGAGCGTTAAGAGGGATGGCAACATGGAAAAAAACCGAGGACAAAACCAGGTAGAGAGCTGTTGAAATAGAGATGGATAGAAAGGGGGTTGGGGTGCATTAAAAAATTGCTGTTCAAAATGGATGGAAATTGTTGTGGCATTACAAGTCGTCTCATGACGTCAGTTTAAACCCGGGTGCATTGTTTACCTGTGGCCAGAAAAAATAAAATGAAGTGCTATTTGGCAGTGTTCTTTCTTCTCTTTTTCTGTGATCGACTCATTCGGACTGGTATTCCGGATTCTCTTTTGGAGTCTCGTGTCTGTTTTAGGGTTTTAGCTCCGTCATGCGGTTTCTATTTCACTGTAGCCTATGTGGGCCTATTTATTCTACTCAAATTTACGTACATTCTTGTAGGATGTGTCATGCACATTAGTGTTGGTACAATCCGGTGGTCTCTTGTCTTTTGTTAAATTGCAGGTAGACAGTTTGATAGATACCATGCTGCATGTAGGTGCAAGACACCATTCTTTAGTTACCCATTCTCTGAGATCGGTATTTTAAATTATACATCGTCAAAAGTACTCTTATATGTTTTAATTGATACAAATTGTACCACCGTGTTTTAATTGATACAAATTGTACTACCGTGGCTGCTGTCGTAGGCCCTAGTGTCTTTCCAGAATGTTTGTCTTTACAGCTGCTGACTTCCAGCCTGGAGGCGAAGGCGCACCTCGCAGCAGCAAAGGTTGGTAGTTGTCAGCTACCAACAGCTGATGGCTTGCACCAGGATCGGTGAACCAGAACCATCCAGACCCTGTCCACCTCCTCGTGGTGCCTCCAGTAACAGACTAACCTGTCTAGTCTGGCCAAGCGAGTAGGGATCGAAGAGGGAAGATAACCCGGTACTCCAAAATATCGTGCTAAAGTCGGATGTGTTGGAGCAAACGCGCAAACCACAACACAACGCAGACACATCCACATAACGTACTTTTAAGGGCGGACGACGAAGAAGTGTACTCCTTTAGTCATCTGGCGAACAAATGCAAGCCCCTCCAGCCAAACCATTCTATTACATTGCCTCTTTTTTTTTTCTCCGGCTTCCCTCTACTCCTTAATGTTTCCAGCTGCTCCCTTCAAACACACCGAATCACTGACCAACACACTCACATATGTACGTAGATCATAGATTGTAAAGAACAACCAGCTCGCTCGTGAATGACATTCAGTCAAATCAGCCTGTGTCTCTCCCATTATACAAATACATGTAACAGGAGTATGGCTAACATCCACTTGGATAGATCCTGCGTTGGACCGTCTATTGTTCTTTGTCTTTTCTTCTTCTGTTGTTGAATTTTGTGATTTTTTCCCGAGTGTAGTGTGCGTACCTCTTCCTCTGAAATTGTTCTATAAGCTGTGAGTGTGTCGGCCAACTCTTCCAGCTCCTTACCCATCATCATCATCATGTGCCATACCGGTTGGCGTAGGCGATCATGTCCCTCCACAATCTTCTATCTACAGAGCATCGTATCAGTTCTGTTGTTGACTGTTTTCCATGCCATGACACCAATCTATCCAGTATTTTCTCTCTTTGTCGTCCGCGATCTCTATTTCCTTTTATTTTGCCAGTTGTAACCAAGTATTCCAACTTTCCTCTTCTCATGATGTGCCCGAAAAAAATGTTGATTGCTTCTTTCTGATGTTTTTTAAGAGCTCACTTTTTTACCCGTCCTTACCCATCACAACAAATAAAAAAAATACTGTATCACCTGATTAGATGTTGGTGCCTAGAGTAACTAGAGCATCAATGGTTCGGCCTGTCAGGGTACTGATTTATAGACACGTTTTCTATTCTGAATTCTTCATTGAGAAATATGGGCCAGACAACTAGACCGTGATGTTGGTAAGATGGTAGTGATAGCACAATATGGAAGACACAATATACAAGCAGTCGAGTTTTACTGTTCTTTACTTTATTTTTGATAAGATAACTGGGTAGGGAGAGAAAGGACAACCAACTGGTATGTCTAGTTAACACTGTTCTTAACTACACCGCTGTTTTCTTATTTAACTACACCGCTGTTTTTTTTTATTTAACTACACCGCTGTTTCTTATTTAACTACACCGCTGTTTCTTATTTATCTGCACCGCTGTTTCTTATTTATCTGCACCGCTGTTTCTTATTTAACTGCACCGCTGTTTCTTATTTAACTACACCGCTGTTTCTTATTTAACTGCACCGCTGTTTCTTATTTAACTACACCGCCGTTTTCTTATTTAACTGCACCGCTGTTTTTTTATTTAACTGTACCGCTGTTTCTTATTTAACTACATCGCTGTTTCTCATTAAACTGCACCGCTGTTTCGTATTTAACTACACCGCTGTCGCGTGGCGGTTAGGGTACACGTCTGCTGTAACAGGTTCAACTCCCAAACTAAGGCGAGGTTTTTTTCCTTTAAGCCTAAGACACTGGACTCAAACTTTAAACATTCGAGTTTTATTCTGTGGAACAGTAGGTCATCGATTAATCACGTCCTTTATTAAAGTTCCCACAGCTATGGTGTCACGTGCGCACTCCAACACAAATGTACACTTATAGTGTGATGGGCTAGTACCGTTTCTTGTTAAGTATAAATAGTAGTATCAGTAATGCTGTGGTTAATATGCTGATTTGGTGATAACCTGAACGAAAGTTCGGTCTCATCCTGACGCTCTTCTATCGACCCAACTCAAAAAGGAATGTGTACCTGGTTAGCCGAGTTGGGAAAGATAAAAGCGGCACTGGCCTCTTCATCTGTTTCCCGATTGGTCAAGTTTATAAACGCAGAATAAAAGGATGGAAATGGCAGGACAAAATCACTAACATAGAATTATGGAAATGTACAAGTCAAATAGGGAGCCGCGATAGCTCAGTGGTTAGTGAACTGGACTACAAAGGACAAGAGGTAGGGTTCGATCCCAACCGACGGCTTCCGGTTAACCCAGCCTTAAATGGGTACCGGATTTTTTTCTGGGAAAGTAAAGCGGCACGGGCGCAATACCGACCACATTACCCAAAAAATCATGTGTTGGTCTGTAAAATTTATGGTCACTAACACCATATTCCCTTTATGCCACCTGGCGTGACGGGGATACTTTACTTTTTTTACTACCAGTCAAAATACCAGTAGATAAAGAGATACAGCGAAGACGATGGCGCTGGATAGGACACACATTGCGTAAGCCAACTGAGAGTATTACACAACAGGCCCTTTTTTGGAATCCCAAGGGGAAAAGACAAAGAGGAAGACCAAAAAATTCTTGGAGAAGACAGATAGAAGAGGAGATAAAGATGATGGGGAAGACATGGAATGATCTTCAAAGAATGGCAAGAAACAGAACGACTTGTACAAAACGAACGATAGAACTAAAGTGTTTGTTGAAGACCTATGCTCCACAGGGAGCTGAAAGGGAGAAGAAGAAGAATGTTTATAATACTTTACTCTCTCATATTATACGATTTGGGACACTATTAGCTAGTTTTTGTTTTCCCTCTATCACCTCTAATGTTGTTATTTTTTTTTTTAAGAGCACTTTTGAAATGTGTAAATTTTGTCTTAGGTCAGGGTCTATCTTTATCTCAACATTGTGCTACTAGTGCCAGGCATGGACTTTAGACTTCAGAACTATTAGAAAAATAACCACCGCAGAAATGAAGTGTGTCAGACGCATGACAAGATACATCGAGAGGTAAGATCAGAAATGAAGAATTACGGAAGGGAGTAGGCATGGAACAAGCTATTAAATACATAAAGCGACAACAGATCAAGTAGTTCAGGCATGTGGTAAGACATAAAGAACACAATCTAATACGAGTTACCAACAAACGATAAGAGAACACCAAACCAAGTGGCGACCACGAACAAAGTGGATAAACGGAAAACTAGAAAAACTTGGAGGTATAACAACAGAAGAAGCCAGTAAAAGAGCAAGAAACCACGAACCTCATCGACGAAAGGTAAATGAAGAAGGAAGGAAAGAAAACGATATTAGGGTGGCCATTATCTTTTCCGTTACCAGGTGTGTTTGTAATTTGACCTAATACAATTGTTCAATTACTATTTTCGGTTTGTTATTTATGAATTGGCCACAACACGTCGTGAGAAAGGACTACGTGTGGTAGCTGGCTTTCTCTCCCACTCTCAACTTGCCAGTATTGCAGAAATAGAATGTGTTGGACAGCATTATGCCCAGTCTGTTGATTACAACAAAGCGTGCCTCCCTTTTCACTTGCATATCGAGTGTTGTTGCTCTGTTTTACACGTTGCGTTGCATCCATCTTCAGTAAACAATTATTTGGGATTGCTTTCCTTGACCTTCATGCGAGGAAACCGTTTTTGTAGCCAAAGATTTCCCTCACGTGACCGTAGTCATATAAGATTAATGAGTTTTCCTATCAGGATTTCTCTCTAGCTTTTCTTCCTTTAGATCCATCTGGTAAGACTGTCATGCTTCTTCTACGTGTACTTTTGGCTCGGTTTTCTAAGGTGAAAAAAAAAAAAAACGCGTTTAAGATGTTCTGTTAAGATATAGAAGAGAACACAGCAAACAAAAAAGTTAAATGTATGAGGAAAACAAACTGAGTCCTGCTAAATTAATTTATTAGAAGGTAGGGTGCGTTTAACCGAACATTTAAGCGACGAAACTAACGTAGTATGTATATTATATGTATGTATATATATATATATATATATATATATATATATATATATATATATATATATATATATATATATATATATATATATATATATATATATATACATACACACCTGTTATAATATAACACAAAGTACACTTGAATTGTGACGGTATTTGATGGTGAACTCAATGATCTGGTGGGGGGGGGGGGGGGGAGGGGATCGATGTTTTACATAAGGAAAAATTAAAAAATAAAAAAAAATGGTATGTAAGAAGCTTTACGTGATAAGTGGACGACACAGACTAAACAACGTTTCGGCCCAATAGGCCTTCATCAGGAACAAAAAAAAAAACACACACACACAAAACTAATAATTTTATGCCTTAACCTTTTACATAAGGAATGTGGCGTACGAATCGAATTGTACCTAGTAGCTACTATTCAGAAAAAAAAGTATGTGTTTTACAAGGGAAACAATGTATCCGAAGAATTGTAAATATAAATGAGAGAGAAAGCATTAAAAAAATAGAAGAAAAAAAAACTGATAAGAGACGAAGCTGAATAAGAAAACACGTCAAGCTTTATAAGAAGACGTTGGTAATATAATTGTTCTTTTCTCAGAATGGATGAAAAAAAGAATTCCCCATCAGGCTTTCAAGTGGAAACAATGTGGTCAATGCAAACAAGACAGATCAAGATAAATGCTACACAGAACAATTTAGTAGGGGAGACTCAACCATTGAATTAAGAAACAAGCAAGAGCTATAGTCCGTTCAGAAATTCATAATCACACCTGAATTAGTTTTGCGTGATAACCGCTTGTTATTTTAGTTGTAAAATTTGCATGCAATCTTAGAATAGTGATGATGACGCAAAGATTTTGGTATTTTTTATTCCACAAACACAACAGATTTTGCACATCAGCGAATTCCTTTGATCTTTTATGACGATATCACACAAGTTGATTCAAATTTTAGAGTTTACAGTAATCGTGTTAAATTGTCCAGTTTACTGGAATTCTTGTCAGAGGCGTATCTACATAGTGCTTAATTGGGGGTGTTGTTCGTTATGTGTATTTGCAAACATGAATTCAATTGGTTACAATTGCTGATATAGTAAAAAAGTAACCTTTTGCATAGTTATAAATTTGCATTTCAAACTCATTGTAATTTAGATATAAATGTTGGTATTTAAAGTCAACAAATTGTCTACTGAGTCTTCACAAAATTAATAAATATACGCCTTCCCTTCGGTAATTAATGCCAAGGCCGTGGTGCGTCATGTCGTTCAATAACAATTCAGTTTTGTGCACGGGATTTCCTGAAGTTAGTGTTTCTGCAATAGCCAAACTATTTTACGTCAACGACCGCACCAAATTAATGTATATATCCTAAAATGGTGTCAAATTCGAACAGGGTGAATTTAATATAGCCTAAAGAAGAACATTTTTAAACTAGATCAAATTTCTCAGAGCAAAAAATATTTCTATAACGTCATCAATATTCTAAGATTAAATACAAAATTTGAAACCAAAATAACAAGCGGTTATCACGCAAAACTAATTCAGGTGTGATTATAAATTTCTGAACGGACTATAGCATCAAATCGTCAGTAGTGCAGAGCTGTAGATTCAACCGTGCCGCCTTAGACCATTGTCACAATGGAAGGACATACAATCATCAGTAACATATCTGCTGCCTATGTGAACATGTCTCTCCATATCATTATTGCTGCTATTGATGTTCTTACCAAAACATTTACTAAATCAATCGGGTATTTTTTTTTCTGTTTGTTTCCCCTCTATCTCATCTACTGTCGATGTTTACTTCTGTTACTAAACACATTCTCTTCCCTCCACACACCTTTTTCTCATTTCATGACCAACCTAGACCATTCTTGCTGGTATTTCTAGCGATGAACCGCAGTGCTCTCAACCATGACCTATTAAAACACAATTCTGCGATCTCCAAAGATTTATTTGTCTGTTGTTCGATTGTCCACGATTAAACGAACTATTCCATAACCCGGGATGATTAACGCGTAAGGTTAATCCTTCTTTTAATATTCTCTTCTTTCTCTCCCACCTCACCCCTAGATAAGAAATCAAAGAAATAATTTAAAAAAAAGTTTACTACCAAGTAAATATGTTACTTGGTGTATGTAACTTTTAACTTTCTGTTTGATTTGTTATAAGAGCAACCGACGATTTTGTTAAAGAATTGCCAAATGTTGGTTTATATAATGAAGATACATTAAAACATTGACAAATACCTAGTTCATGAGGTTAGGATATATGAAAACATATACATATAATATACTGGGGTTTCTCAGAAGAATGTTGAAAGTTCCCTGAACAGCTTAAAAGACAAACGAGGAAATTCTCAGAGGTCAACACAAAAAGGGAGCTCCTAAGAAACATCAGAACGAAACAATTAACATTTTTCGGGGACAAGACATGAGAAGAGGAAAGTTAGAATACTTTGTTACAATTGGCAAAATACATGTAAAGAAAGATCGCGGACGGCAAAGAGAGAAAATAGTGAATTGTTTTGTGTCATGGTATGGAAAGCAGTCAACAACAGAACTAATACGGTGCACGGTGGATAGAAGTTTGTGGATGAAGATGATCGCCTGCGCCAACCGGTATGGCACATGATGGTGATGTTACTTAGCACGAGTCTTCGGCATAATAACAATATATGTTCATGATGTAAAGAAGCGAGTCATGGATAATTAGTCAAACAAGCCAGATCACATACTCACCATTTGTGTGTGTTTTTTGTTTGTTTGTTGTAAAAATGAAGCGATAAACAAGAAAAGTAAACAAATTAAGTCGTCTCAAGAATGCGAAATTAGTGATTAGAATGTGGCGATGACATATCGTGTATTGATTTTCTTTATCTGTTTTGAGTTTTATTTTTTTATTTTCGTACACTTTACTAATTATTCATTAATGTTGTCTACAGTTGAAAGAATCGATCTCACCACACACACACACTGAGGACACGCTCATAGCTAATGCTCATTATTTACGTTGGTACTTTACTTGTAGCTTGCTAGTTTTTTTCTGCATATAATTCTGATTCGTCCCGATAGTTCATGTTTGTTTATTGGGACGAGGGAAAGCGTGTGTAGTCAGTCGTATGAGAATTAAGTGGCTAATCAGACCAGGATAACCTAAAAAGTCGACACAGTTTAGAGAAACTAAATGAGGGAGAGACTATGAACCAAACACTCAAGAACATTACGAAGAATATATATATATATATATATATATATATATATATATATATATATATATATATATATATATATATATATATATATATATATATATATATATATATATATATATATATATATATATATATTCTTCGTAATGTTCTTAATATATAATTACGTTCACCAGCTTTCACCTCTGGCGAAGTCCCTAGAACATATGAACTGAATTATGCGTGTTAATCCGTTTTTTCCCTGGCAGCCCTGTGCACAAGGATACCTCGCCGCACAGGCAGATAACGCCGACTTCGGGGGTACACATATTTTTTTTTTTCGTCGACGAGTAATTGACGTTTCTAGCCGGGCCTCGCAGGTGAGACCAGCGGTGGTTGTCGCAGAGAGAAATCATAAATAAACATCCTAACTAGTGCAGCTGGGATTTGAACTCACACCGAGACCGGCGTTTTTCCTTGAGACCAACCAGTCCCCCGAACCATATATAAATGGAAATACAAATTCACATTCTATAACCATGCGCATTTTGTCTCCCTTCTTCAGCCTAATACAAAACTAGACGTGCCACTAATTTATCACAACGAACTAAGCAACCTTATAAAAGAAACACACACACATACATCTAGTCCTTCCAACACGCTACCTAAGTAATTGTAATATTAACTCATATTCTCCGAGTACACAAGACAAAGCCTTGCTCCTTTGTATTACTCATACTTGACAAGCCTTGGATTTTCATCTATTATGTTTTCTACTCTAAGAAATGCACCTCGGAAATGGAAAAGGACAAGGAAAAACAAACGCAACGCGGATTAAGCCCCATTTCTCGTTCCGTTTTGCGTCCCGCCATTCTTGAGATTCCGTCTTCATTTGCACAAAGGATTATTGCCGTGTAAACAAATTCATGAAAATGCTATTTGGAATACATATTAATAGACATCAGTGATCGAATACGATAAATCCTATGGCCAAAGAGGAGAGAATGATTGCTCCATATTTACATTTGCAGGGAACTACTCGATTTTGCTGTCAATAAATGGTAAATGTTTAAGAAATTTGAAAACAGGAAGTAAAAGAAATTATTAAGGAGAAGAACAAACATAACAACACATTGTCGACTCCTCATTAAAGAAGGGTGCTAAAATAGGAGAATTAGTACGCTGCTGTTAAATCAGTTTCCGGTTGTTGCTGTTTGACGACCGGCCAAATCGCTCAGCATTGTGGTTCATTACGTAATATCCGCTTCTTGACCTGAAATTTGGTTGTTTTGAAAACTGAATATTCCTTGGGCAGTTGGTGATGGGGTGATGTATTGGTTGAGTCATGAACTTAAAGACAATGGGTTCCCTCTAGGAAGAACATCCTGCTGTTGAAGCAGTAAACAATAAAATGGATGGATGTCGATTCATCCATAGCCAATTGTCGATTATAGGTACACTATGACTGTCCTCGTCGTCATCATTAAGTGTCGTCTCCACATCGAAAGTTTGCTACCATGAAGCCTCATTTTACTCTGTTTCTTGTCTTGGTGGTGCATGTTGTAATCAGTCCACTTAGTCTTGGTCTGCCTCTGTCTCGTCTACCTTGTACTTTCCATTCTGAAATGACTTTTAGCAGGGTTTTGTATCTCTTTCCATGCTCCACAATACTTAATTTATTTTTGTAATTTCAAATTCTTACATTTTCTGCTATGCTTTCTTGCTTAATGTACACTATTCTGCACTATACATGAATGTTGAGTGAACACTCAACATTCATGTATGATGTTAAAATACGATGGTATTTTCTTTGGTGTGGTTATATTTTTGTTGTTAAAAGTGCTGTTTCCATCTTCTTTTGTGTCTCTGTCCTACAGAAAGTCTGTCCTGGAGGGTGTTAAAATAACATAGGTTCAAAATGGTTGTCAAATGCCCAAGACCCACGGCGGGTATAAAATACTCTAGGCTCACAAAAGGGTATCAATATACAGTAGGCCCGCAATGGGTATGATAGACTGTATATACAACGGGTGTCAAACACACCAGACATATAATGAACAGTTAACATTCAGGACCAGCCCGTCCAGGGCGCCGTGTACTCTACACATGTCCGTCACGCCAAATGCTTTAGGTCCGTACCTTTGAAAATTCTTCGATACAACTAACCTGCAATTTCTCTGACTGTTACGTAACAGTAGCATAGGTACATCTGAATCTTACGCAAGGTCAGCGCAACAGGTCATAATTTCCAAATACACTCTTTTAAAATCTTACCAGCAGTGTCAGTAAGTAAGGAATATTACAACGCTACAAGTTATCTTAATGCGCATATTTTTCAATGACTGACAGGTAATTTTATTAACCTGTTAGCTCGTCAGGCCGGCCTACTTTCCCCAGGGAGAAAAAAAAAGAAAAAAAATTCCAGGTACATATTTCAGAGGTTGAGTTAACCCCGAAGAAGTGTCGACTCTCGAGAGACAAAATCGCCTCGGCGCACACATGGGGAACCCGAATCCTTCTGGTCAGCGAGCGTATTAACTATTCAGGATTTGCGGGATTCAATCTATAGCGTAGCTGTACATAAACTTGTTTCCTATTTTGTTTGCATTCGCTCTCTGTGCTTGGGAAGGAGCCAGAACTGAACACAGGCAGGTAAACTGCACATTATTTGATTATTATTATTATAGTTTTCTTTTATTAAATGGAAGTTCACCTCCGAAGACCGGTTGCTCAAGACGTGACGGATTAGTTTACTGCTATTTGCACATAGCGTTAGGAAAGCGACGCAAACAACTTTGGTTAATAGGGATAGGCGCAATGAACATTATCTCTACATGATCTAGAAACAGAGCATAGTTACTGACTGATGTCTTAATTTGATGTGTTCAGTCCCTTGTTCTGGCTGTAAACCTGGGTGGGTTGAAAAATTCGCAGAATTGATCATATTAAAACATGTAAAAAAAAAAAAAAATAAAATAAAAACCAGAGGAGTCAAACAAAAAACAATGAAGGTCAGTATAAATTGCTCATTGCGAGATAATGCCACTTTTAACACACGTAAGAGACAAAGAGTTGCTGCACTGACAACTGCTGTTTACATGACCCGACTGAATATGCAATGAAGGGCGTGTTGACCTGTAATTTATATCTGTGGGCGGTATAATTCACTGGCAGCTTCAAATGTCATACCGACCGATGCATGTGATCATTTTATCATCTAGTGGCGTTAACGATCAGTTCTTTCCCGAAGAATGTACCTTTAACATTTCAGTTTCATAACCCGCTGGCATTCTCTCCTCATTTAGGTCGGTTAGCTTGTCTACTAATTCCTATCGGGCTGAAACAAACATAAACTCTCCACGCCTGACGATTGGCTGGTATTATCCTTCTAGTGTCATTAAGCTTACACAAGATGATCTAAAATTCTACCATAATCCTCTTGCTCTAGATGTCTCCTGTTCTCAATGTATTATTAAAAAAAACTAAAAAGCCAAGCGATTATGATATATACACAATAGAAAGAAGAGAAGTGAAGAAATTAATCAAAGAAGAAAAACATAAAGCATGGATACAATTTGGAGAAATGATTAGTAACAATCACAAATCAGCATCCAGAGACTTCTATAGAACAATTAAAGCCATAAGACAAAAGAAAGACAATTATGAACCAACTGAAATCATCAATGATAAACGAGGCCAAGCAATAACAAACAAAGAGCAAATCTTAACGAGATGGAAAGAATATTTCGAAGAGCTTTTGAATGTAGAAACAACGAGTCCAAAAACTCACAAAAAACAACTAACAGGTGGCGATAAAAAACCAAATATACTAATGGAAGAAATAGAAGAAACATTACGCCTAGCACCAAGAAACAAAGCCCCAGGAATCTATAACATCCCAGTAGAAATGCTAACAGCAGCGGGAGAGGCAGGATGTAAATGGCTACACAGAATATTCAACGCTGCATGGATACAACAGCAAGTCCCAGACGATTGGAAACATCCATTATATTACCGATATGGAAAAAGAAGGGCAGCAGAAGAGACTGCAACCAATATAGAGGAATATCACTATTAAGCCACACAGGGAAGTTATATGCCAAGATAGTTGAAAAAAGATTGAGACCAATTATAGACCCGCAACTAAGCGATGCTCAGATGGGCTTCAGGAGGAACAGAGGTTGCACAGATGCCCTATTTATCATAAAACAACTAGCGGAGAAAACAATAGAGCATAATAAAACACTGTATACAGCTTTTATTGACCAAGAAAAGGCGTTCGATAGGGTGGACAGGGAACAATTGTGGTCCGTATTGCCCTTGTACGGAGTGAGTCACCACATAGTAGAGATATGCAAGAGCCTCTATGAAAGTAGTCGCACTACAGTAAGATCTTCAGCAGGCCACTCTAAACACTTCACCATTAACTCCGGAGTAAGACAAGGCTGCGTGCTTTCCCCCTTACTTTTCATCACATATATGGACAATATATGCAAATTAGCATGCCCAATCAGAGGAAACATACCAACACGGATGACAACAAACTATAACACAGAAGAGAACGAAATATGCATACCAGAAAACAACAGAAGAGAGGAAGAAATAAATGAAATACTATTTGCAGACGACCAAGTTCTGATACATGAAACAACTGAGGACCTACAAGAACATATCAACAGGCTAAACAACACTTGTAAACAATACAACATGAAGATCAACATAAACAAAACCGAAGTAATGGCAATAGCGAGAAAGAAAAACTAAACATCTTAATAGATAATACATCTTTGAAGCAAGTTGACAATTTTAAATATCTGGGTAGCACTCTAACACAAGACAATAACCAAGAGACAGAGATAGATATAAGATGTAACAAAGCATGCCAAGTTATAGGCCAAGTATCAACACTATTGAAAAACAAAGCAATAACTACGGAAGCAAAAAGGGCAATATACAAATCAATTTTTCTACCAACTCTGTGCTACCAGTGCCAGAATTGGACGCTGGACTCTAGAACAATAAGAAAGATAACGACCACCGAAATGAAATGTGTCAGAAGAATGACAGGAAACAGCTTAAGGGACAGAGTAAGAAACACTGACCCGAGGAAGAAACTCGAAATTGAACCAGCCATCAAATACATAAAGAAACAACAGATAAATTGGTTCGGCCACATAACAAGACAGAAAGAACTAACAATGAATCAAAGAGCCATAAACAAACGCTACGAAAACGTCAGATTAAGAGGAAGACCGAGAAAGAGATGGATAAAGGGAATACTACAGTCACTAGGAGGAATAACATCAGAAGGGGCCAACAGAAGAGCAAAGAATCGCAGATTGTTTCTCCCCTCGACGCCAACGGCAACAGAGGAAGGATAGAAGAAGAAAAAAAAGACGATGACTCGAGCCTGTATGCTCACGCGCGCAATAGACTTGAACTGTATAACATACATGTATGGGTCCAGTACAGTGAACAGTACCTGGTCCGAAAGTGACTTATGAAGTGATTTATTGCATGCGTCATAAATCTGAACTGATTACGATTATACTATACATCTTCTCAAACGTTCTGAAAGAGGCCAAAGCAAAAAGAGCTAATTTCCAATATTAGGAAGAAACAATGTCGAATGATTTGGCCATGTAATGAGAAGAGAACAACTGGAATATATTGTAACTGGGACAATTAAGGGACGAAGAGATAGAGGGAAGCAAAGAGAAAAGATACCAGACAGCTTAAAAGAATGGCTGTATAGAAAGTTAACAACAGAAATGATAAATAACTGTCGAGATCGAAAGTTGTGGAGAAGCATGATCACCAGCAGGCCCAGTACTTGATGATGGTGATACATCTTCTCAGTTTACCTAGAAATAAGCAAACAAATCTGGACAAGCGATTCGTCAACAAAAAGAAGGCAAACACAAAAGTGTTATGTTGAAGTCGGATATTGACGACCTTTCAAGGGCTAAAGAAGGGTACTTGTTGGCGAAGATTTCTTCTTTAATTCCTCATCTACCTTCAACGTCTTGGGGAGATGCAGTTTGTGGTTTTATTTTTTGCGCTTCTTTTATGTTTCCTGGTGTTTCTAATATTTCATCTTTTTTTTTTTTTGTGGTTCGACCTTGTGTCTAGTGTTCGCGCATCGTTTATGGAATGCTGGTTGTGTTGTATTTTGATATTTCTGTCAAATCACGTGACGAAACCATTTCATGTTTCTTTTCTTTATGTATTCGATATGCCGATAATCATTCTTAGATAAAAAAAAAAAAAAAAATTAGTTCTTTATTTCTGATTTTATCTCTCCGGCTGTTTCATGCCACGCAACTAACACAATTCATTTGTTAGTGCACATTTTATTTATCATTCTTGAGTTTAGCGTTCATGTTTGGCACTATTAGACACAACGTTGGGATGAGGATGGGGCGAACAGAGAAGAAGATGATGAATGTACTTGTCTCGGCTGACAGGTGGCTTTATATCAGGACTAAATTTGGCAATCTTCTCCTTCAACACAGGAGAGGTATACACAAACACAGGAGAGGTGTACACAAACACAAGAGAGGTGTACACGAACACAAGAGAGGTGTACACGAACACAAGAGAGGTGTACACGAACACAAGAGAGGTGTACACGAACACAGGAGAGGTGTACACAAACACAAGAGAGGTGTACACAAACACAAGAGAGGTGTACACAAACACAAGAGAGGTGTACACGAACAGAAGACTTGGTCTAATGACTCCAGTGCTGGTGATGGACTATTATTACTTATTGGTATACAATTCGTACTTTGTAAAGTACACACCACAGAGGTGACAAAGTACATCGCAATACAGCATAATTCACGTCTGCAAAGTGCTTTTTTGCTTTTTTTAAAAAATAGGATCACCAGGTGAGATGGCTTCCATATCAGGCTGATCTGGTAGCAAGACGGTATCGTGTTTTTGCGATTATGTTTTAATGTCATAGATACCGTTCAGTAACCTTGTATGTGTTTTCTGTTCATTGATTCAAGTCAGATGAGACGTATCATAAGGACAGTGTGGAATATCTTTATACGTTTTTCAAATACTTGTTTCTGAAGGTGGTACCCATATTTAAATTAATTCTTTTAGTTGGTTGTTGAAGAAAAGACATCGTCGTTTGTAGCATTCTGTCGATCCTCCACGGTTAGGACATGACGTTTAGCCAGTTTCTGGGTCGACTAGAGAATTTTGAAGAGGATCTTTGACAATTCTGGTTCACTATTCCTGACGCCATTATTCCCACAGGCTGGATGTTTTCAGCTTTGCTCTCGGCCCAATATTCAAGACATATCAGTTACAGTCGTCGCTTGACTTGCGCTTATTTTTAGCTGCTCTATGTGCTCCATCGTTCTCCAATAATTATATTTTCGAGGTCACAGCATACTATTAACACAAAGCCTGTTTAGATGTTCCATGTTTCTGCATGTCCAGGACTCAATATCCTTAACGTCTGTAGGACTCTAGACACTATGTCTATGTTTCTGTAGATCAATTTAAGATCTAGACAAGTTGTCATGTATACAAGATACAAGGATTTACTGAACTAGGGGTCACAATGTTAAATCCTTGATATTATTTTCCCTGGGCAAGTTCCATCAAAGCACAAACATATCTCCTAGCTCTGTTTGTATGTTGAACGTATTTATTTGAGTTTCAAATTGACATTTACAACATTAATCCATTTCAGACTCCTGGTGTCAATAAAAGCCTCTTTATGTTAAATATATATGTTATAAATGCATTTCAAGTATTTCTGTCCTCGGGTTGTAAATGATGCTTTTGTGTGTGTTTTTATATCTTTGCTTTATTTGAACTTTACTATGGCTACAACTAGATATTGATTATTTTCCCGTCTCACTCGTACATCCTGGAGAGTGTTTCTCCATCTGCTTTTAATCAATAAGTGGTTTATTTCTTTCATGTCGCATCCCTTGGCGATGTTTGTACATTTCCTTGCGTAGAAAGTGTAGCCTCCAAAATACATTGATTTAATTGGTGTGTCACTGAAGGTGACTAGTTTTGCCTCATTTACTTTCACGTCGTTTACTTTACCTTTTTAGCTTCTCTGTGTAGATCTGATCTGATTTCACTGATGCGTTAATGCCTGTCATTACTTTAATTAGGTCGCGTCTGAGTGGCTTCTGTTGCCGTTTGCAGCTTGTTATTATAAATCAATCTTTTGTCACTGCTATCTACTGGTAAAAAAAAAGCATTGCATTTCTTGTTACTTGTGCTTTCGGGCTTCTATCATTCCGTTTTTCAGTGCTTTCTAAATATAGTAATGCTTGTTTTGTACTTTTTAACATAATTGTAACTCCCCACTATGTTTGTTGCTTATCATCCTCTTTTCTAGAGCAGATGCTAGCGTTATTTGATTCTCCTGGCTCCTGCCCATGTTTTAACACATTCCTACTATGTTGTATTTATTATCATTTTGTTTTGTTTTCGTTTTTCACATCGCCTAGTGTGCTTATAATTTAGAAACTTAGTCCAGCCTCGTGCTTTGCGATTAAGGAAATCCTGTCTCGTGACATTGACTTTCTTAAGGGGATCGCGTTGTGCTTTCGTGAAAACATCAATCTTATGCTCGTGGATGGGAGTGGGAATGAGGCAGGTCTGTGATTGGAAACAACCTGTCCTTGTTGTACAGCAGTTTTATTGTCACTTCACCTGAGGTTCCTATTCATGTACGTAAGATTTTGTTGGCATTGGCTTGACTCAGTGCCGTCGACGGTACTTGCTTTATTATGTTGAATTGCTTTTATATATCAAGAGCTATTTCCACCGTAGGTGATTTATTAGAGCATTTTCGTTTTCAAGTACAGGCACGGGTCTGAGTGTTTGCCTTCTTTACACCCGCTGACTACGGGAGAGGGGGCGGCACTCCTCTCCACCCCTCCCCCATTAGTACACCCCTGTTAAGCTGGTATAGCCTATTGTTTACTGGCACTATATTCTCGTTGTTTTGTAATCTCTTGCTAGAAGGCAATTATCTTGAGAGCCTTTCCATTCTTCGTGGACTACAAAAAACGGTCTCTCCGTCACGAACCGTGAAGCTTGAAGACTTTGGATTTTCAAGGAATTGTGTTGGTCAATAGTTCTGGGAACTCGTGAGTCAATATCAATGACAGAACTGAGAGGATTCTTTGTAGGGTACCCTTAGTTGTGACTTTAGAGCTTGACAATTTAAGATGTATCGATCTCTCAATAATTGCTCTTTGGGAGTGATTTAGTGATTGATGAGGGCGCAGTTGTGTAACTTCGACATTCAGGAGTCAAAATGAGGTGCACATGTAGAATAACGTGTTGCTACTGAGAGCGTGGCTCAGGAGTGTTAACTTTATATGAATGTGCAATCTATATAAACCATTATCATATATACATTATGTCATCTAATTGAATGTGGTAAACGCTTGAAGGCCAGCCCTGACTGCAATGAAATTGTGTATTATAATCAGTAATAAGAATATTCTATGATACTATATTATATGTTATGTTATATTATATTATTAGCTCACTGGTTAATGAACTGGGCTACAAAGGACAAGAGGTAGGGTTCGATCCCAACAGACGGCTTTCGGTTCACCCAGCCTTAAATGGGTACCGGATTTTTTCTGGGAAACTAAAGCGGCACGGGCGTAATACTGACCACATTACCTCA
>JAVIAB010000156.1:68037386-68159962 GCA_032433765.1 Megaustenia siamemsis
TATCAGGGTTGGTACAGATTTCTTAAGGGTTTTAGAGGGATACAGTCAACGATGTTTGAAGACTATCAGGGTTGGTACAGATTTCTTAAGGGTTTTAGAGGGATACAGTCAACGATTTTTGGAGGCTATCAGGGTTGTTACAGATTTCTTTTGGGTTTTAGAAAGATACAGTCAACGATTTTTGGAGGCTATCAGGGTTGTTACAGATTTCTTAAGGGTTTTAGAGAGATACAGTCAACGATTTTTGGAGGCTATCAGGGTTGTTACAGATTTCTTAAGGGTTTTAGAGGGATACAGTCAACGATTTTTGGAGGCTATCAGGGTTGTTACAGATTTCTTAAGGGTTTTAGAGAGATACAGTCAACGATTTTTGGAGGCTATCAGGGTTGTTACAGATTTCTTTTGGGTTTTAGAAAGATACAGTCAACGATTTTTGGAGTCTATCAGGGTTGTTACAGATTTCTTAAGGGTTTTAGAAAGATACAGTCAACGATTGTTGGAGGCTATCAGGGTTGTTACAGATTTCTTTAGGGTTTTAGAGAGATACAGTCAACGATTTTTGGAGGCTATCAGGGTTGTTACAGATTTCTTTAGGGTTTTAGAAAGATACAGTCAACGATTGTTGGAGGCTATCAGGGTTGTTACAAACATATTTCCTAAGGATTTTAGAGCGAAAGATAGGCAATTTATGATTCTTGGCCACGTCAATCACGAGAGTGATGGAATAATCAAAGGTTACGGAGAGAGAAACAAAGCTAGACATTTTTAGAGATTTCCAAAACCGGTAGAATTCAGTTACAACTTAGCTATAGAACTGATAGGTGAATAAAGCACAATCACGGATGTTTCTACATCAAAATCATCAATGGACTAAGTACAATAACAAACCATGGACTTGTAGAAAGAACATTAATTCCATTGCTGTTTGGGAGTGTTATCTTCAAGACTTGCAAACAGGATAATAAAGCTCAATCTAGGTGGTGTATAAGTAATTGTGAGTTATCCATTATTTAAGTCGGTAAACCTGATGTTGCTGTCTTGGGAGTACTCCTCGCCGATGTATCTCGTTTCATAGATCACTTCTTGTTATCATTACTAATGAAGAATATTGTAGTCCATATGATTGCAAATACTAGGACAATATACATTGTGAACTACTCTGGGTGATCTGAATTATTGTTCAAATACGTCAACCAAAGAGCACTCGGACATTCGACAATAAACGGTCACCGAGAAATAGAGATACGCCACTGCGTTCCACAACAACGTCCATGGTTCTATGGTATCGAGAAATAGAGATACGCCACTGCGTTCCACAACAACGTCCATGGTTCTATGGTATCGAGAAATAGAGATACGACACTGCGTTCCACAACAACGTCCATGATTCTATGGAAACGAGAAATAGAGATACGCCACTGCATTCCACAACAACGTCCAGGGTTCTGTGGTATGTCAGTGCTCGCGAGGATAACTGCGCTTACGCAATGACGACCAGTAGTGTGACGATGAGAATAATGGCAGTGACCAAGGTTGGATGCTCAAGAGCATACATATGTGTATGGGCCGAGCAACGATAACGGGAAAGCTCTTCCAGAAAGCCTTGGTGCCAAGTAACTCACAGAACATGATCTACAAAGTAGAGTCGTGTTTAATTCGTCGTCAATGGCTGGGATCAATACAGAGATCCAAGATTTGCAGTCTATCTATCTTTCGTTCGCCTGAGGTATTGTCTATATCTGCAATGTCGTTTCCTGTATAAATGTTACTGTCTTTTATAATTCTTGCAGTGGCCCATATAGTTTTGTCTGTAGTGCTGTATCTATGGGCCAATGGATTTTCCTCAGTCTACTATATTCAGTGCAGTCTTGAAGTATGTGTTCAGCAGTCTGGGGTGCCTGTCCACATGTACAAGTAGTTGATGTGCCGATCTTGAATTTTGTATACATGTGACTATGGAGTCGATTGTGTCCTGTTCTTAGGCGTATAATGATAACTTGTTCATATCTATTCATATTATGAAAGGCATCCTGATTTGGGGCTTGTGGTCCTCTGATTGATTTGATTATCTGTTTCTTATGATGGTATGTAACTGGTGTATCTAGTTGTGTGCCTGTTGAACCTTCCTTTGCCAACTGATCTGCTTTCTCATTTCCTGGTATTCCACAGTGAGACGGGATCCACTGCAGGGCAACCCTATGGTGCTTGCAGAGTTCAGTCAATAAGGTCTGCAGATGTGGTAATTTTCTGGATTGTAGTGCCTGGAGTACTGATCTTGCATCTGTCAAAAACACTACAGGCTGTGGGCTAAGATTACTGTTCATCAGTTTTTCTATTGCCAACTTTATTGCTTGTATTTCTGCATCATAATTGTGACAATATTTCCCTGTTGCTATTTTATTCATATCCCTAGTGTTATTTGGGTACTCTATATATGCACCTGCTCCCCCATTCTTTACTGCATTCTGTGCTGATCCATCTGTGTACACACGGATCCATAGGTCTTGTGGGTATTCTTCATCCAGGAAACTGAGAGTTATTGTTTTTCGCTGTAGACTATTTTGTTCCTCTTTGTCAACTATTCCTTTCACTTCTGTCCGTATTTGAACTGATAATCCTGATTCATCTGTCCAGGGAGTCTGTTCTGGTATGGGCAGAAGGGGTTGCAACGCAAATGGAAGATTTGCAGTATTACCTTCTTGTATTGCCAAGGACACGTTGGTGTTGAGAACAATGACATAGCAGACTGATAGGACAGCCAATTGGTTGGGCAGATATCATTAACAATCAACGAGAGATGTGTCGAGGAAAGGACTATGACAGAAGTATAAAGACATGGCTATTTAGATTCTTGATTGTTAACTGAAAGTAAATACCAGTTTTGCTGGAACAGAGCGAGATTCTAAACGAATGAGAGGATTTGTTAACCAACACCGAACTGGCAAAATTAGTCGCTGTGTGATGATTAGCGTTTTAAGGATAATGGAGGAACACCTATGGATGTTACTGTAGTGCTGTGATGATAATTAAAATTTAACAAATCATTCATGATTGTCGATACATTACCTGCTAGAGGTAAATGATTTATGAAGCTACAGTTATGATTTTGTTATTTGTGACATTAACACTTAACGATTCGGTTCCGTATAGGCTCAAGAAATGTCACTTGATTGAACCGATAACCGTCCAGGAGTGCTTGAATGCGGCACACGTTAAAGGAAAGATATGTAAAATATAGATTAAATCTGTTGCATGCAGTTCTGTTGCGTTGTCAGTGTCCGTGTACGCGTGAGGTGAGTCGCCGTGTGGGTTGATGGTGCCTTGTTCCAAACAGATGAATATGTCATCGATTGTTGTAACATCAAACAAGTCTTTCTTTCTGGAAGGTGTAAGACACACCTTTCTCTGTACATCACATGTCGATAGGTCTGCCGCATGCTGCCCCCACAGAATCTTCGGTGGTTTTCTGAGAATGGAATAAATATCGTAAAGATTGTTTCTTGTATGTTATATAGATAAAGCTGGGCACAATTTGTCTTTAAAAAACTATGTCACATACTACCACATATTAGTTATAAATGCGTCTATTCAACGTAGTTGAAAAAAAAAAGCCCCCGTCACGCCTTGTGACGTATAGGGAATATAGAGTTAGTGACTATAAATGTTACAGACCTTCAGCACATGATTTTTGGGGTAATGTGGTCGGTATTACGCCCGTGCCCATTCCAACGTAATGATATAATAGAACTGTGAAATAAGCAAAAGAAGTGAAAACAAGAAAGCGATGAGAGTAAAGATCCCTTCCACACCCAGCGCTGCATAGAGAATATGCTATTACTGCCCATAGTGTTTTTTTGTGTTTTGTTTATTTACCACGGCACATTTATTTGAGGACGGAGTAAAGGATTAAATATGCATCAAGACGCAAAGAAATGTGAAGCTACCGTAATGTTGATGATAAGATTGACAATAAAAAAATGAAATAAGTAGTATAGTAACAGCTTTAGGTAGGTGAGAGACAAAACCAAAGTAGAATGAAGATTCGGTCCAGTAGGCCTTCAGTTGGAACAATAAATAACACAAAAATATATCAGGAATTACACGGAAATCTAACTACATGGCGATAAAATGCTAGACTATCTTCTAGGCGTGATACCCATCACATCACCCAGAAATGTCCGGTAAAAATAAAAGTAAAGAGCACAGTCACGTCAAGTGGCGTATAGGGAATATGGTGTTAGTGACCATACATTTTACAGACCTTCGGCGCATGATTTTCGGGGTAATGTGGTCGGTATTACGCCCGTGCCGCTTTACTTTCTCAGAAAAAATCCGGTACCCATTTAAGGCTGGGTGAACCTGAAAACCGTCGATCAGGATCGAACCTTACCGCTTGACCTTTGTAGCCCAGTTCACTAACCACTGAGCTACCGCGGCTCCTAGAAATGTGCCGTAGTCAATGACAAATATTGTGGCTAACAGCCATACTCCCCATACATCCGGCAAGACTTGAAGGGAACCTTTGCTTTATTATTTATTTATTTTTTTTTTTTACTTATTTTGATTGATATTCTCATCATTACCTTAAAATATATTCTCTTCACCATAATGTTGCAAGAAAAACACAAAATAACAAACAGTAATACATAGTATGCAAGCAATATAATCAAGTTATGTATGTCAATAGTTCAACTTTAAGTAGCTTTATTTGCCTTCACTGACAAGGAAATATTTGTGATAGAAAAAAAAAGATGACACTGGGACACATTTATCAACCTTGTTAAATTACTAACTATCGATGACGGCTGGATTTTGTGAAAACGTCATCAGATTCATAAGAAATAAATTGACACTTTCTTGGAAACAAATAAACACAATCTTTCTTCGAAATAGGACCCTTCAAGGTCCGTCAGCTAGAAAATAAAAAATGGTCACAGCAAGACAATTTATAATAGCTTTCTTAAAAGGCAAGTAAAAAATGTGTTTCTAATTTTTGTGAGAAATAAAGGGCGTGAAATTTTGAAAGATTTCAGTTTTTTTTCTTTTACTTAAGATTACATCAGCAACGTTGCTGTAGAAAATATTTGTGAAAATTCAGAACGGAAATATCAATATCTGTGATGAACTGTGTGCTTGTCTTTGATCAACACAACATGGGCTGTGATTACAGATTTATTTCCTCTATCAACAAGTACAATGTTCAAGAACGCAATTGGGTTAAAAAATAATGATAAATATAGGAAACTCTTTATGGAGAGCTTTATCAGCAGGAGGCAATCTGATCATCCGAAGTGGACCACCCATCGAGCAAGTGTTTCGGCCCTTTAACTTCTTGACATTCTAATGGAGGTGGGCCCGCCTGGGTCATGACTCCCAAGCGTCGACCTCCTACTACATTGAACTCTAAACCTTACAATATATATTCGACACAAAATAACTACACTTATTCTATGTAACACTTCTAGTTGAATCTACGGTCTCTACCCGGTCGTATACTTACATGTCTTAGCTTTAACCCAGCACATTGATGTCCCCTTCGTGGTGGCAGCAGTCTAAATTGGTTTGTAATTGCAACGTCCTTTTATAGACTCGCGTACAAGCTGCTTTGGTATGGCGTTAATTCGGCGGGAAGGAGTGAATCAGAAACTGATAATAGGTGATAGAGATAGATCGGGCTGGGAACTTCATTCCTTTGAACTGTCGGTATTGCAAACGTCCGATGTGACCGCTACCTCCCTATTCTCCGATCTGACCCTACTACTCGTCTGCTCTTCCCTGACCCGCCACTAGTGGACTTTAGACGTGACCGGAACCTCCGAGACTTTCTTGTCAGGGGTCGTCTTCCTGCTGACCACTTCAGCCATCGAGGCACTATCCGCTGCAACCGGAGAGTATGTAAAACTTGTGACCACGTTCTCCAGGCCGACACTGTCCTCTTCCCCAATGGTCCTTTCGAGATCAGAGAGGGATTCACTTGCACATCGCGGAACATCATTTATGCCATCATTTGTAAGCGATGTAAGTTGACCTACATCGGTCAGTCTGGTCGTAGAATCGGCGATAGGTGCCGTGAACACTTGAATGACATCACCCGAGAAGCGGACACTCCTGTAGCAGCCCACTTTAACTCGAGGGGCCATCGAGGTATGACTGATGTCTTGGTAACTGGCCTAATATCATGCTCCTCTGATCACCACAGTCGGCTCACTCTTGAGCACCGTCTGATCGTTCGTTGGGGCTGCCTCACCCCTCGTGGCATCAATGTATCCCTGTCCCTCTGAGGACCCTCCTGCCTCCGACTCCACCCTCCCACCTATGGACCTCTCTTCCTATTTCTCTTCTTCCATCCCTGCTTTTCATATCCTCTTTGAGTAACCCCCATATTGCCTTCTTCATCATAAACCCCCCCCCCTCCCCACACCTTTTTCTCTTCTGACTACCTTCATGTCCTTTACCTCTTTATCACTATATCACCTCTCCACCTGGACTGTACGTACGATCTCTCTGCCCACCTCTATTGTTCCTCGTCCTTCCTACCACCCCTCTGCTGATCTACTCCTAGCTCACCCCTCTCCTCTCTATTCACTTGTAGTCACTACTCATCTATACCTACTATTCCAGTATCCCCCTTATCCTGATGCCCACTTTCATTCCCCCCTTTGTTCTATCATTTCCCTACTTCTTTACCTCCTATGGTTCATACCTCCTGCACACCATCCCCTATTGCTCCACTTCTTCCAGACTTTCTCTTTTTTTCTCTTTTTCCATTCACTTCTGACCTACCGCCTCTCCCCCTATCCAGTTTTCACATACCTGCTTCTTATCCCTCCTCTCCATACCTCCTCCTCTAATACTTCCCTACCTCCCGATAGACTAACTTCCTCCGGACCACCCCTCTATCGCCCTTCTCATTATACCGGCTTTATTATTCTTCCTCTCCTTATCTCTTCCTCCAGTATCCAATCCTTCCTTTCGTTGACCTACCTCTCAACTCTTTCAGTTCGAGGCCATCCATTCTGTAGAGTCCATCTCTCTCACCGTTTGCCTAGTTCACTACTTTGTCGTGTCATTCAATTTCTTTCTCTTAACCTCTCGCGTGATCTCTCACTTCCATTGTTGAGTGATTTATATGTATTGCTTGTCGTGTCCCAGGAGTGTCTTCGTCTATCCCCCTTCCCCCCCCCCCCCCCTCTTTGGTTTTCCCGATATTAGATCCGTCTGCCCTCTCAACTGACCTGTCTTGGTCACGGGTTGCTTTCTATACATGCTCTCTGTCTTCTAGTCATTCCGACTTGTTTCAGAACGGATTACAGAATTCCTGCTCTGAGCTCAGCTAAGTACAATTTATTATACATTTTTCTCTTTTTCTATTTTATATATTTTGACGCCCATCATACCTCTCATCATGTAATACTCATTTCTCTCTTTTCTTATTTCTGCATCCTACTTTCCTCGCCCTCCACTTGATCATCTAACATGTAGTAATTGTGCTTCACCGCTTGTTGTCGTTGTCCCTGTATTCTGAAGAAGGCCACAGGCCGAAACGTCAGTATTGTGTTGTGTTCTTTATTTGTAAAGCTGTCACCATACCTTGGAGTGTTTAGTACACCCCACCATTGGCTCCTAGCTTATATACGATCGATAATGTAATACGGACGATGATGTAATGGGTCATTCATTTCTCAATCCGTGTTGGGAATATATTGTTAGTACCCATGTAGTAGTACATGCGCACAGTGAAACGATACAAGGCGATTCTACTAGCCTGGAAGGAGTGTATGTGTAGCAAACAGAACAATTGCGTCACAGAACAATGTTGAGACATCAACAACAAATGGTGTCATTTCATTGGTTTTTTTCATCCTCTATGTAGATGCCTGCTTCCATGTGGATGTCTGCTTCCTTGTGGATGTCTGCTTCCTTGTGGATGCCTGCTTCCTCATAATAGTTAACAGTTCATCACTTTCGCACAAATAATTACACATTGTCGTAGGTCTGCAATATCAAACAGGTATCAGCTTATCAGCGTATCAAATCCTAAACTCATTCCTTATTTAATATATCACATTATTGCTGATCGCGTTCACGTTCAAATGGATATGAATGTGCCACACTGATAGTTGTGAATATCTTCTTCACTCCTATTTAGGGTCTTCAACCTGTGGCGGCTGCCAAGTCTAGCTTGATGTGATAACTTACATTGAGCTACCCATTCTCTGCACACTAAAATCAGTCGGTCATTAAAAATTACATTAATAATCACTGTAGTAACAACATTAATGATGTCCAGAGGACAATGTCTAGCTTAATGACTTTATCACTCCATAGTTTCCTTAACTTAATAGTTCAGTCGAAGCCTTTTCGTTAACCGTCCATCGGTCTGTCTTCTATCGTCTGTCTGATTGGGTAATGTCTGGCAGTACTCTCGAGTCAATTGGTCGGTCTTCTATCATCTGTCTGATCGAGAAAATTATGTCTGTAATCATGAAAATATCGAAAAAGAAACCTGTCTTCTGTGTTTCTGCTTTTGTTGTTTCCTAATTGTTGCCTATTAGATTTGGTCATATCGCTCATTTGCTGTCTGGCCGGATGTAAGAGGTAACGGTCAAGGTCAAGTACGAGGCTTGAGTCGGCGTCTCAGCACGCGAGTTTTCACCCATATGTGCTCGGCCGCCTATCCAGAAGTGTTCGGAGACTTCTGGATTGTGTCGCTTTATGCATCGAAATTCACGATGCGAGGCGACATTCCTCACCTTCCCAGAGTAATACCCTGGTACCCATTTCAGCCAGTGGCTGGGTCGACCGCGGTGGTATTTCTTCTTTCCAACCACGAGTACAACTCACACTGCTTCCAGCGGGAATCCAAAACGGGTTTTAATGTAAAAATGTATCGGACCAATTGCTAATTTTCACGAGAGGTGTGACTATCAAGTGACTCCCTCCTTGAACGTTGGGGGGGGGGGGGGGCGCCCTCGGTAGTCTAGTTGGGAAAGCCATCCAACTGGGCTACCGACGTTCGGACAACCCGTGTTCGATTCAGGCTGGAATTACTGTGTATTTTTTTGTAGTTGGAAACAATGTTCATAACCTCTGAGTTATTTACTACTGGCCAGTTGTGAAGTTCATGACCTCTGAGTTATTTACTACTGGCCAATTGTGAAGTTCATGACCTCTGAGTTATTTACTACTGGCCAGTTGTGAAGTTCATGACCTCTAAGTTATTTACTATCGGCCAATTGTGAAGTTCATGACCTCTGAGTTATTTACTACTGGCCAGTTGTGAAGTTCATGACCTCTAAGTTATTTACTATCGGCCAATTGTGAAGTTCATGACCTCTGAGTTATTTACTACTGGCCAGTTGTGAAGTTCATGACCTCTAAGTTATTTACTATCGGCCAATTGTGATAGTGGAAGCCCTGTAAACATTCTTATATATCAGCCCTGGTCTGCCCTCTGGTCTCTTTTCGTTCATAAGTTCGCCTTTCAATATTTGTTTGGGAATACGATTGTTTGCCATTCTTTTTTTTACATCGGACAGCCATCTCAGTCTACGACTCCTAAGTGCTGGTATGATGGATGGGAGTTTGGCTCGTTGTAAGACATTAGGGTTGCTTACTTTGTCCTGCCATGATGGATGGGGGTTTGGCTCGTTGTAAGACAATAGGGTTGCTTACTTTGTCCTGCCATGATGAATGGGAGTTTGGCTCGTTGTAAGACATTAGGGTTGCTTACTTTGTCCTGCCATTTGATGTTCATAATCTTTCGAAGGCAATGAGGCATGAAAGCTGTTTAACCTTTTCTCCTGCCTTGTATAGGTAGCCGAAGTTTCTCACCTGTATAGAGGTGTACTGATCACACAACTTTGGTTTTTTTTTGTATTTTTATTGTGTATTTAATTGTATATTTGAGTTTTAGTCCTGTGTGTTAATTTGGTGTTGGCCCATGCTCTAGCTTTAAGTTTACCAAATGGTCAAATGTTGAAACTGCCTTTCCGATTCGGAAATTTTTTGCTCCTTCAAGGGAGACTGGTTGTAACCATAGAACCGAGAAAGGTGAACATACATATACAAGGGGTGTGTTATTTAATGATATAGCTAGATTGTCAATCATTGACTGCAGGACGATTCATCGTGAGCAACCAGTGCTGCATCATCAGCGAATATAAGCTCCTTGATTAGGGTCTCAATTGTTTTAAATTTAAACCGCAGACGTACAAGATTGAATAAGGAGCCGTCACATCTTGTACGGATGTAGATGTCTCCAGAGACAGTTTCAAACGCATTGTGTAGAAGGACAGCGAAAAATATGCGGAATATAGTAGGAGCAAGAACACATCCTTGTTTGACTCCACAGTTCATCTCAAAGGGCTGGGAAGATCTACCGTCGAACTGGATGATGGCAGACACATTGTTGTGAAATGATTTGATCGTCTTGAGTAATGTAGGAGGGCAGTCAACATTTTTAACTATTACACTACAGTTAACGACAATGAAAAATACTGTTACACTAGCTTTGACTACAGTGGTAAATACTGTTACACTAGCTTTGATTATAGTGGTAAATACTGTTACACTAGCTTTGACTACAGTGGTAAATACTGGTACACTAGCTTTGACTATAGTGGTAAATAATGTTACACTAGCTTTGACTACAGGGTAAATACTGGTACACTAGCTTTGACTATAGTGGTAAATAATGTTAGATTTCATCTGATCATATCGGTGACTTACTGTTACACTAGCTTTGATAATAATGGTGAGTCACTTGTTTAGTTGTGTATGTTGTGTATGTTGTGTATGTTGTGTATGTTGTGTATCTTGTATACATTTACTATGCTATTATTGTGACGCCTATTAACACGATAGTAGAGGGTGGTAGAGTAAAACTAAAAACTAATAGCAATAACCTTCACATTTTGAAGATTGTCAAGTGCGATAACCTTAACTTTTTGAAGATAGTCAAGTGTGATAACCTTCACATTTTGAAGATTGTCAAGTGCGATAACCTTAACTTTTTGAAGATAGTCAAGTGTGATAACCTTCACATTTTGAAGATTGTCAAGTGCGATAACCTTAACTTTTTGAAGATAGTCAAGTGTGATAACCTTCACATTTTGAAGATTGTCAAGTGCGATAACCTTAACTTTTTGAAGATAGTCAAGTGTGATAACCTTCACATTTTGAAGATTGTCAAGTACGATAACCTTAACTTTTTGAAGATAGTCAAGTGTGATAACCTTCACATTTTGAAGATTGTCAAGTGCGATAACCTTAACTTTTTGAAGATAGTCAAGTGTGATAACCTTCACATTTTGAAGATTGTCAAGTGCGATAACCTTAACTTTTTGAAGATAGTCAAGTGTGATAACCTTCACATTTTGAAGATTGTCAAGTGCGATAACCTTAACTTTTTGAAGATAGTCAAGTGTGATAACCTTCACATTTTGAAGATAGTCAAGTGTGATAACCTTCACATTTTGAAGATAGTCAAGTGTAATAACCTTCACATTTTGAAGAAGCCAAGTGTGATAACCTTCACATTTTGAAGATAGTTAAGTGTGAGAACATTCACATTTTGAAGATAGTCAAGAGTGATAACCTTCACATTTTGAAGATAGTCAAGAGTGATAACCTTCACATTTTGAAGATAGTCAAGTGTGATAACCTTCACTTTTTGAAGATAGTCAAGTGTGATAACCTTAAATTTTGAAGATGGTGTGACTGATTTTCTTCGCTCCATTGACACACTACCCAACTATGCGACTCAAGTACCAGTTTACAGAGCACTTTTGATTACAGAATACCTGTTAGACGTGAACTCTGTACGTCTGTATTCAATAGTCAAATCGCTATTAACTGTTCTCACACCAATCTAGTACTCTATTAGAATATTTCATATTGGCTGCAATGTTAGACATAACATTTGACAAATGTTCCTGTAACTAAATCACGTTACTTCATGATAAAAGCATGTATTACTTGTCACAAAAATTATTAATATTTTGTAGAAACGATGCCAACCGGAAATAATGTAGCAGCTATAGGATCGTAACATAAGAGAATGAAACAAATTTGTTCATTTTGATGGTTTCACGTGTGCTTCTATAATTAAGTAATCTTATAATTGACTTAAAAACACACCGATACGTACTTTTTAAACGCCTGTGGAGAAAAAAAAATTGTATTCGCACATTTAATTTGAATTCAAGCTTTTGTTTAAATCTATCTCCCAGCTTTGGGCTGAACAATTCACAATACAAGCCTTGGAACTCACAGCCTCATTTTCATTGACAGCTCTCATGCATTTTGTATGTCTATAATTCAGTGCCCAATTCCTCCATGACAACTCAGATAATGACAGACGGCAGCTGTTCTTGGCCAAATGGGGTTTGGAATGGACGGTTTTTGTTATTTGACTCCGTGAAACAAAATGTAATTTCTCATCGCGATCGCGCAGCTTGCATTAGAAGAGAAATGGGATTAATTATTTTGATAGAGGAATGTTTCAATAAATTTTGGGGCTTTCTGTAAGTCGTAAGTAACGATGGATGTAGCGTCTATGTCGAGATTTCAATGCCAATCCAGGAAAATAATTAGTCACATGTGCTGTTGTCATTCGGTACTGGACTACAACGGACAAGAGGTAGGGTTCGATCCCCACCGACGGCTTCCGGTTCACCCAGTCTTTAATGGGTACGGGATTTTTTTCTGGGAAAGTAAAGCGGCACGGACGTAATACCGACCACATTACTTCAAAAATCATATGCCGAAGGTCTGTAAAATGTATGGTCACTAACACCATATTCCTTATACGCCGCCACTTGGCGTGACGGGGGTACTTTACCTTTTTTTTTTTTAACTGTTGCCTTTCTGTGAGTCGAAAGTAATAATCGACATTTGTATGGCACTTTATTGGAAGAGTAGTTGAAATACTTGGTTACAACTGGCAAAACACAAGATAAGAGATATCGCGGACAACAAAGAGAGAAGATAATATATGGCTTGATGTCGTGGCGCGATGAACAGAAAACAGAACTGAAACGATGCACCGAGAACAAAGAATTATGGGAGGGCATGATCGCATGTGCCAACCGCTGTGGAACATGATAACGATGATTGTCACATAGCTTATTCTATAAGTTAGTACTGTGCCAGGTCGTCGTGTTTCTCTTGACAACATCTATAGCATCCATTCCAAAGCGGAATAACTCTCCTAAACTATGTTAGTAGGAAAGAAATATTCGCAACAGTTTGGAAATAGACCAGAACCACGTCTTGTGCGAAACTTTCCTATAAGTAAAAATATGACGAACTATTTTGTCTGTAGCAGATTCCAACCCTTTCTCTATTAACATTAAGTGAATAACCAGGCCACACAAAACGACATCAGACTGGAAAGAACAATAATGGAAGGCATGGTTCCTGGGAGACGCCTCAGAGACAGACCAAGAATAAGGTGGTTTCTGGACATCAACGCTAGAGACAGATTATTTCAGGTGTGTTGTGTTGAATGCAACATTTTGAAAGGACATGAAACCTGATGATGATGATGATGATAATGATGGTGGTGATGATGATGATGATGATGATGATGGTGATGATGATGACGAGGTGACCTACGGAAACACTAGGTCTTTCCTAGGAGCACCATCTTTATTCTAGCTGTCAAAATGGCACTTAGTATAATGGCAGACTGTTTTGATAACCTCTGTTTCTGGTTTAATATCTGGCTCAACTCATAAATTCTTCTCTTTTATAAAGGCGTAGCGTAATGAAATGTTGAAGTGCTGATACAGAATTGTAAACAACTTATGGATGCAGATTTGATATAAATTAATAAGCAAAACGTTTCAGTATCATTACTGTCATTAGAAATAATCTAAGACAATTATTAGAAGCACACCCTGCAACATGCACATCATCAAGTGCCATGTCTGCTGGCGTAAATAATCATATCTTTCCACAAATGTTCCATCTCTAAGCATGTTTCTACTGGAATCCGCTTTAACGCCGCTGGTTGATGATCTAAAGGGTTAACGATCGGTGACTTTACACAATAATTACGACGGTAGTTCTCTGTTGCCTTCCGTCCGGTTTGTTTACAGTTGACGCTGGTAGCTTTTAACAAAAACGTTACACCCACAAGGCAATGTGGGTGTTTATTGTATGGTGCCCCATTTAGTCATTTGCTCTCCCGGTCATACCTGCAAGACAGTAGAGGGCACCTGCAGGTTGAACTATCTACTGCATACATGAAAGGAAAAATACCTGACCTGACACTTAATATACACAGATAACACCATCAGGAATGGAGTTTGGTTATTTTTTTATATATAACCCAAACCAGCTGCCATAACTTGAATACCACAACCAATGATTTGGCTTCAAATAACAAAAGTGAAACCAATAGGTAGATAAGCACACACCAACACCCCAGAGATCCTGGAGCGGTTACTTGCTAACGACTATCAGTGCCAAACACATTGGTCAGAAAAACATGTTAAAACATCTTTACAGCATTTTCAAATTACTGGGATTTGCGGGAAGGGGGGAGGGGGCTTAAAGGACCCGAGAATAGAGACTCCCTTGTAGTCACCGCAAGCAGTTTGGGCCTGAGTTTTTATTTCACCTCTATAGAACAAAGAAATCTTCTGACTCTACCAGGATTCGAACCCATGTTCTTCTGGTTTTAGAGCCCGACAAGTTATCGATTCGGCCACCCGTTTTAAAACACTTAGTCAAAGGGTATACAACTCTTGCTGACCACAACACTTCACATCACTTGTGGATTTAACACTTAACAAGACACGTATACAAGTGAACGGACATTAAAGAAAGTCACTAAACACTTATACAACAATTTTGTGTCCATCATTTTGTTACAATCTTCTTCCTCTTTTCTCTTTCCCACTGGTACCGAAAAGGTGTCGTGGTTATATCATTTGTTGTTCTTGAGCTGCTCGAACTGTCTGAATTAGTGATTTTCCTTTGTTGTTACATATCTCTGTCACTGCATCTATCCATCTTCTTCTGGGTCTTCCTCTTGGTCTTTTTTCATGCATTCTCGAGAAGAACGCCCTTGATGGTGATTGGTAAGGATTCATTGTGGACCAGGTGGCCAAACCACTAAAGTTGTTCACAAATAAATCATAAATAAATCCTTTCGAAATCATGCACAAGAGCACTTGAATTTCATTTTTACAACGGGCATTGAAATTCATTTATAATTTAAATTTGATTCCCATCACACATTGCATCGTGTTGCCAGCACTGTTACGCACCGGAAGTCATTGTTACAATACATTATTTAAACATAAATAATTTGGGGAGTGCATGTCGTAAGAGGCGACTAAGGAGGTTGATCGATTGCTTGACAAGCTGTCATAGTAAAAACTATTGTTATGGAAACAGAGCCATATATTTCAGAGGCAGTGATCTCTGCAATATGTGCCATTTTTGCATGCAAGGTTTCTGTTTTTGAGATTGTGGTTCTGTCCTATGTGCCGACTTCGGCTCGAAAGGACAGTAGATAGAATTTGGGTAGTATGGAGGCCTGGCCTGATGGTGTTTGGCTCTGTAACTTTCTGGCACTGCAAACGTTGTTCTGCTTTAGGGTTCAATGGGCGATCCAGCAATCTTTTGAACTAAAGGCCATCTAGCTACTTCAAGACCACGGAGAAGTAAAGAAACATAATAACATTTGACTCAAAATTAATTAGAAATATATCAAATCAAATATTAATAGTAAAAACTATTGCAATATATAAATTCAAAATTAATTGTATAAATTGATTACGCTAAATTAACTCCAGTATAGTTGTAAAAATAATTATTATACAATATCAGCTCAAAATTATTTGCAAAAAATGTATATATTACGAAATATCAATACGAAACAAATGGCAATTAATAGTTTGGAAATATAAAACTGAAAAAAAAACTGAAAAAATCTTGGTTGGAAAATATATTATTCTAATTCATTGAGATAAAAAAAAAAAAAAATAATAAAAATCCACAGAATTCTATTGGACTGGCCATTGTTTGTTTGTTCAGGCTGCCGTGAGCCTGGCAACTCTGCACTATTGGGCTAATGAGAACATTGCATGCAAGCTCAATAAATTGCTCTCTCTTTTTCTTTTCAATTTCTCTAACGGCGGTTTGGTCATTACACTGGGACAGGAAGGAGTATGATCACATAGAGTTATAAACAAAAATAAAGTCTAGCAGGTTTAACAGAAAGTGATTTATCTGCCTCCCTTTGTTGACATGATCGTTTGATTAATTAGTGGTCGGCAGCTTATAGGCATGTGCTCCCCAGTTATCGGCAAATAGCGGAATTTTCTATATTGGAGAACCTACCCTATTGTAATGCCATTTCTTGTCTCATATTTTCATTTCCAAGGGAAAAAATATTCACATAAAAGTAATATTTAAGGGGTTTAAAATACAAAACCATTTCAGTAACAAACGTTTCAACCAATAAAGTCTTCATCAGGAAACATTGTTTTTATCCAGCTTTATCGCGGTCCTCTATATTCATGTCTTTACACGTATTTTTTAAAATACCAATTCCCATCCTTGTTCAAGTCTACTATTTTCTACTATTGGGGGCCTCGGTAGCCTAGTTGGGAAAACCACCCGACTAGACTACCGACGTTCGGACAACCCGTGTTCAATTCCCGCTGGGAGCAGTGTGAATTGTACTCGTGGTTGGAATAAAAAAAAATACCCCCACGGTCGACCCAGCCGTTGGCAGAAATGGGTACCAGGGTATATTATCCTGGGAAGGTGAGGAATGTCGCTTCGCATCTGAGTTTCGATGCTTGAGGCTACACTATACAGAAATATCCGAACATTTCTGGATAGGCGGCCGAGCACATATGGGTATATACTCGCGTGCTAAGACGCCGGTTCAAGTCTCGTACTTTACCTTTACCTTTACCTTTAAATATATACAGCCCTCGGTTGTAACATAATCATGATGCATCGATCATATAATATAAGAGTAAAATACTGGTAGCTTAATTTATCATCATCATCATTGAGTGCCGTCTCCGCATCAAAGGTTGGCTACCATGGAGCGCCATTCCACTCTGTCTCTTGCTTTGATGGCGCAGATTGCCATAGGCTGACTTGTCCATCTTTTGATGTTACTCGTCCATGTTAGTATTGGTCTGCCTCTGCCTCTTTTACCTTGTATTTTCCCTTCTAATATTACTTTTATTAGACTGTTGTGTCTTTTAACATGACCAAAAAATTTCATTTGTCTTGCTCTAATTGTGTTTAGTAGTTCTTTTTTTCATTTTTAGTTGTTTTAAAACTTCTTCGTTGGTAGGTTAATTACCAATACTAAAATGACAGGAAGGACCAGAATGTGACCGACATATTTAAGCATGTTATTGTTTATAATTTCTTCAACGGAGGCTTGTGTTCATTAAGATAAGCACAGATATATCATATATTATATAACAAACAATCGACTAAAAATCATGCGAGACCGACAGTAGAGCTACATATAAAATATACAAAATAAACACAAAATGGTATTAAGTAGTTGAACCTAAGGACAGACGATATAAACTAAGACGTTTCGATAAAAGCCGTCATTGGCTACACAAGAATTCTGACCTACCACGAGTATTTCACTTCACGTGGCTCTTTTTAGACACATAAGCACTTGCCTTTTGTGTGTGTGTTTGTAGTTATATTTGTTGTGTTGTTGTACCCGATGAAGACTTTTGACGAAACATCGTAGTTTGTCTCGTCCCTTTTTAGGTTCAGCTGCTTAATACCATTTTATGGTTATTTTATACAGGGAGTTAATTCAAATGACACGGCAGGAATTGATGAATTAATAAGTTTATTAATTGATGCGTCTTGTGGATAAACAGTTCAAATCCCAATGCCACTATGTTATCTATTGCCGTACGTTTCGACACACTGTACGTCAATCCGAGTTCGGTCGAGTACGTTTATTTGCAGGGTGCGTCACTCTCAGTTTGATTCGTACGAACCGTCATTAAATCGCATTATTTTTGTATTTCTTGTATCATCTTGGTATTCTATCTATCTATTGTCCTTTCGAGCCGAAGACGGTACATAGGGCAGAATTACAATCTCAAAAACAGAAACCTTGCGTGCCAAAATGGCACATATTGCAGAGATCACTGCTAATATCTTGGTATTAGGGAAATCTAATTCCTTGATCAATTCTCTACAAATTCTTATATAATATGTTATATGTTAGATACAGATAAAACATGTAGATTTATATTAAAAACCATGAAATATTTTGTCTCTGAAATCTCGTCCGTTGCATTGATAAAAGCCTTCCATACTAAAAGAGTTAACATGCAATGGTACGTGTATCGCACATAGTGTATGTATTTATGCTATAACGTGTGTACGTTTTATTGTCAATAAATTAGATATAATGTGGAAAGCGGATGCATTACAAGTTGCTATTACTGTCCATCAAGTATGTAAAAATAGGACCCGATATTTTGTATCGCTGTCTCGACCAGTGAGTATCTGGCAAAAATCGAACTAACTTTCAGTGAATCACAAAACAAGTACCTCAACCACTATGCCACAATTACTCTCATTAATAGAAACTCTGTCCTAAATTTGATCCAATCTACGCCTACGGTTAAAGCAGCCAGGAAGATTCTAGACCTCGGTTTTTATTTGCATCCAGTATTATATTTGTACCATTCACGGACCTTTTCAAAACAAACCATCGAGCGAGCAAGGTAAATACACAGGCAGCTCTCCCAGGTAGAATATTGATTGGGTCCAGCAAGGGCGGTAAATTTGTGACGTCCAAAGCTGTTGATGTCGTTCTGACACCATGAAGCGCTGAAAAATCTAAGCCAAACAAATCTGCAAGAGTTGTCGTTCCCGTGGGGTCTTCTGAAGTCTGACAGGCGAAAACTTTGCATGTGACAGGGATGATGGCGCTTTTGTGTTGAGTTGATCTAGGACCAGCTAGTTGTGATTGGTGGCTGAACCGCGCGTTCATAACATAGTTGTGTGGATCTGTAGGTTGGTGTGTCAGGGATGGTGGTGCTTTTGTGTTGAGTTGATCTAGGACCAGCTAGTTGTGATTGGTGGCTGAACCGCGTGTTCATAACATAGTTGTGTGGATCTGTAGGTTGGTGTGTCAGGGATGGTGGTGCTTTTGTGTTGAGTTGATCTAGGACCAGCTAGTTGTGATTGGTGGCTGAACCGCGTGTTCATAGCATAGTTGTGTGGATGTGTGCGTCGATAGCATAGTTGTGTGGATCTTTAGGTTGGTGTGTCAGGGATGGTGGTGCTTTTGTGTTGAATTGATCTAGGACCAGCTAGTTGTGATTGGTGGCTGAACCGCGTGTTCATAACATAGTTGTGTGGATGTGTGCGTCGATAGCATAGTTATGTGGATCTGTAGGTTGGTGTGTCAGGGATGATGGTGCTTTTGTGTTGAGTTGATCTAAGACAAGCTAGTTGTGATTGGTGGCTGAACTTTGTGTTGATGTGTGGCGGTGGCATAGTTATGTAGATCTGTGTGTTGATGTGTGTTGTTGATGTGTGGCGGCGGTATAGTTATGTGGATCTGTGAATTGATCCGTGGTGTTGATGTGTGGCGGTGGCATAGTTATATGGACCTGTGTGTTGATGTGGGGTGTTGATGTGTGGCGGTGGCATAGTTATGTGGATCTGTGAGTTGATCCGTGTTGTTGATGTATGGCGGTGGTATAGTTATGTGGATCTGTGTGTTGATGTGTGGCGGTGGCATAGTTATGTGGATCTGTGAGTTGATCCGTGTTGTTGATATGTGGCGGTGGTATAGTTATGTGGATCTGTGTGTTGATGTGTGGCGGTGGCATAGTTATGTAGATCTGTGAGTTGATCCGTGTTGTTGATGTGTGGCGGTGGTATAGTTATGTGGATCTGTGTGTTGATGTGTGGCGGTGGCATAGTTATGTGGATCTGTGAGTTGATCCGTGGTGTTGATGTGTGGTGTTAATGTGTGGCGGTGACATAGTTATGTGGATCTGTGAGTTGATGTGTGGTGTTGATGTGGGGTGTTGATGTGTGGTGTTGATGTGTGGTGTTGATGTGTGGTGTTGATGTGTCAGAGATGTTTTAGCTTTTGTGTATAATTTATCTCGGACCAGCTAGTTGTGACTGGTTGCTAAACAGTGTGTTGATTACATAGTAGTGTGGATCTATATATTGATAACATAGTTGTGTGGATCTATATATTGATAACAAAGCTGCGTGGATCTACATTTTGATAACATGGTTGCGTGGATCTGTAAATTGATAACATAGTTGTGTGTTTCTATATATTGATAAAATAGTTATGTGGGTCTATATATTGATAGCATAGTTGTGTGGATCTGTATATTGATAACATAGTTGTGTGGATCTGTATATTGATAACATAGTTGTGTGAATCTGTATTTGATAACATAATTGTGTGGATCTGTATATTGATAACATAGTTGTGTGAATCTGTATATTGATAGCGTAACTGTATGCAACAGTGTTTATATCTAAGCTGTGTGTAACAGTGTGTTAACGGAATAGCTTTGTTCAATTGTTATTTGAAAAAATTGATTAGATATGTGTGTATTGCCTGGATGGTCACGTACAGCCTGTTGCATTTTGATAATTGTCTTACATGCATATCTTCTTCTTCGTCCTCTTCTACTACTCCCTCCTTCCCTCCCTCCCTCCCTCCCTCCCTCCCTCCCTCCTTCCTTCCTTCCTTCCTTCCTTCCTTCCTTCCTTCCTTCCTTCCTTCCTTCCTTCCTTCCTTCCTTCCTTCCTTCCTTCCTTCCTTCCTTCCTTCCTTCCTTCCTTCTTCCTTCCTTCTTCTTTCCTTCCTTCCTCATTTGCCTTTCAACGTCGAGGGGAGATATAATTTGCGGTCTTTTGCTCTTCTGTTTGACTCTGCTGCTGTTATGTTTCCTAGTGCTTCTAATATTCCATCGATCCATCTTTTTCGTGGTCGACCCTTGGGTCTGGTTTTTCCGCAACGTTTATTGAGGACTAGTTGTGTTGTGTTTTAATCATTTTGCCTTGTCACGTGACCAAATCATTTTATCTGTTGCTTCCTTATATATTCTATGGCGGGGGTTATTCCTACCTGTTTAAGCTTTTTTTCAGTTCTTTATTTCTGATCTTGTCTCTCAGGCTGTTTCCTTACATGCATATGAGTGTTAATAATGATTTAATGTGTGTGTATGCAAATGGTAAATTTATATTAAATATATGTTAATCATTGTATGTAAAGATTTTACAGAAGATGGAAGGCTTAATAGCGATATTAATGCAAGAATTAATAAATGCTAACAAAGTTACAGACCAAATTTCGCCAATTTTAAAAGCGTCCTGTTATCTCTATGGAAACAAAGTAGAACTTGATAAACTATCTTTATTCCAACTCTTTGCTATCAATATCAAACATTGACTCTATCTAAAGGTCAGGAAAGTAAACTGACAACATGTGAGATGAGATGCCTCAGAAAAACTGAACAAAACGCGAAGTGATCGTGTAAAGAACGATAACATTAGAAAAACTAATGGAATTTTCCCAGTAATCGAATACATAGAGAGACAAAGATGAAAGTGGTTTGATCGTTTAATGCGCATGAACCCCTCAGCACCAGCGTCAAGAGCTTATAACAACAAAATAGAACAACCAAGATATAGAGGTAGACCAAGAAGAAGATGAATTTATGGGATTTACGACATAATAAAACAATACAATATCACTATGTACCAAATCACAGAAAGTGTGTTTGATAGAAAACACATCTTTGATTCAAGGCTGTGGCGCCTGTCGGCAAAAAACAGGATAAAAGAAAGAGAGAAAGAAAGAAAGAAAGAATGAATGAAAGAAAGAGAGAAAGAAAGAATGAATGAATGAAAGAAAGAAAGAACAAAAGAAAGAAAAAAATAAAGAAAGAGAGAACGAAAGTCAGAAAGGAAGAAAGAAAGAAAAAAGTAATAAAGAATGAAAGGAAGAAAGAAAGAAAGAAAGAAAGAAAGAAACAAAGAAAGAAGGAAAGAACAAAAGAAAGAAATAAATCAAGAAGGGAAGAAAGTAAGAAGGAAAGAAAGAAAGAAAGAAAGAAAGAAATCAAGAAGGGAAGAAAGAAAGAAAGTAAGAAGGAAAGAAAGAAAGAAATCAAGAAGGGAAGAAAGAAAGAAAGAAAGTAAAAAGGAAAGAAAGAAAGAAAGAAAGAAATCAAGAAGGGAAGAAAGAAAGTAAGAAGGAAAGAAAGAAAAAAAAAAGACAGAAAGAAATCAAGGAGGGAAGAAAGAAAGAAAGAAGGAAAGAAAGAAGGAAAGAAAGAAAGAAAGGAAGAAAGAAGAAAAAGAAAGAAAGAAAGAAAGAAAGAAAGAAAGAAAAAAAGAAAGAAAGAGAAGAAAGATAAGAAAGAAAGAAAGAAAGAAAGAAAGAAAGAAGAATCGTTAGTTGTTGTAGTTAGTGTTGTGAAAAACAGATGGATGTTTGTTACTAGTGCTATTTGAAGACGTTTGTTGCTGGTAGTAGATGATGCCACCGTTATACACACACAATTAACAAATGTATGAATCGAATGTCGCAGTTATAAACACAGGAAAGTCGATAGAGGTGTTAGTGATTAGTTATACAATTCTTAGTGGTCTTGATGACTAAATGAGAGTTATAAAAACATGTAAGTTTTCAGTAAGGTGACGAGTGACGTCAAAGCTATTCACTTATGAAGTTTAACAGAAGTTTTATCTACAGCTGTATGTTATTACTAGCTGCATTCCCAATTGTATGTTGAGAGTATGGGTATGCACGACCGTACGTTAATATTTCGTGTATAATAAACATATATTATGGTATTAAACAGCATAACTTGTAGAGAGACGAGACAAATTACGACGTTTCGGCAAAAGCCTACAAAATAACAAAAATACAACAAAAAACACGAAAAGCAAGTACAGTCATCCCTCGCTACTTCGAGGTTCATTTATCGCGGCCTCAGTACATCGCGGATTGTTCAAACATTCAAAATTGAGGAATTATTATTTAAAAAACATTATTTTATGTATGTTATTTATACTATTAATATTTTATTGACATGTTTGAAACTATTCTTTAATGTTCTAATGATAACATATGCACTTATATGCTACTGTTTCATATACACTTATTGATATTATACATACACACAAAATGTGCGTATGTTAAAAATGAGAGGGTGACACTATTTCGCGGTTTTTAACTTATCGCGGCCGGTTCTGGTCCCTATTAACCGCGATAACTGAGGGATTACTGTACTAATCTCAAAATGACGATGTGAGGCGATATATTCATGGGGGTCAAAAATAATAATTCAGGTTTTTTTTTTTTTTGTGTACAAATTACAGATCATACCACTTTTTAGTTGATAGTAAATATTAGGCAAAAACAGTAATCTTTTAATCACAGTTTTCTGATAAAGGAAATATAATTATGTTTTCTCCTTGACACTATGTTTTGTTAAGAGACAGACCGCATGAGTGTGGTGTTCTGACATGATTGCCAGCAGCTTTAACTTCAACCTACTGTACGATTATATTCATTTACCTGTAAATTCATTAATCTCTATGTTTAAAAACATAGCGTGATGATTAGTGCCTCATCCGAAGGGAACTATTCTAAGTAAAAAGTGCTAAAGAGTTCCCGTCACGCCAAGTGGGAATAGGGAAGTAGGTGTTAGTGACCATACATTTTACAGACCTTCGGCACATGCTTTTTGGGGTAATGTGGTCGGTATTACGCCCGTGCCGCTTTACTTTCAAAGAAAAAAATCCGGTACGCATTTAAGGCTGGGTGAACCCGGAAGTCGTCGGTTGGGATCGAACCCTGCCTCTTGTCCTTTGTAGTCCAGTTCACTAACCACTGAGCTATCGCGGCTCCAAATATTCTAAGTGCTAATTTAACAACTGTGTTGTTGTGAGGAACGAATGATTGAGGCGTTGAATACAGAATATTAGACAAGTCAACCTATGACAACCTACAAAATCAAAGCAAGAGACAGCGGAATGGCGCTCAATGGTAGCCAACCTTCGATGTAGAGATAGCACTCAATGCAGCAATTTTATACGAGCAAAGCAATAAATGTGAAGTCTATTTTTATATCGAACTGTCACATTATAATCACTCAATCTTATTTTGTCATATTTGTAAAACATTTGTTCATATTCATTTTTAAAAGTATGAGAATACAAAAAGCAAATGCTGTCACATACGAGCTTTGACCATTGCTAAAACATCCAAACATTTCTATGCCAGCTAAACAACAAATGATAAATAGCATCTTCATACCAACTTTGTGCTATGAAAGTCAAACATGGACCCTTTCTAAATCACAATTAAGAAAGATAAATACATGTGAGATGCGATGCTTGGAAAAAGTAACAAACAACACAAGAAGAGATAGAATACCAAATGAAACCATTAGAAAAATGGTAGGAACAAAACCCTGCCAAGAATATATAAAACAACAACAACTTAAATGGTTTGGCCACCTGGTCAGAATGAATCATCACCAATCACCATCAAGGGCATTCTTCTCGAGAATGCATGAAAAAGACCAAGAGGAAGACCCAGAAGAAGATGTATAGATGCAGTGACAGAGACATGTAACAACAAAGGAAAATCACTAATTCAGACAATTCGAGCAGCTCAAAAACGACAAATGATATAAACCACGACACCTTTTAGGTATCAGTGAAAAGAGAAAAGAAGAAAAGAAGAAAAGAAAGAAGACCAGAGGATTATTAATATTCAGTCTAGAAGATTACAAGACATTGTTGAAGCAGAGGGATTTGTTTATAATAAAGAAACAGGTTGAGATATTATTACAAGACAGGGCCTTGAGACAAAGGGGAAGGCAATTATACTCAGAGAACGCTGGTGGAGACAAAGAAGAACAAGTTAGGGAAAACATGGAGAGATCTTAATAAAATGATACGAAACAGTACTGCTTGGAAAGTGTTTTTTTTTTTAAGACCTAAGCTCCAAAGAGAGTTGTAAAGTGTTTTTGAAGGCCTAAGCTCCATAGAGAGTTGAAAAGTGTTTTTGAAGACCTAAGCCCCGTAGAGAGTTGAGAAGTCTTTTTTGAAGAGCTAAGCTCCAAAGAGAATTGAAAAGTGTTTTTTGAAGACCTAAGCTCCATAGAGAATTGAAAAGTGTTTTTTGAAGACCTAAGCTCCATAGAGAGTTGAAAAGTTCAAAGGAGAAGAAGAAGAGGAAGAGAAGAAACAAATATATATGGAGTGTGTCTTGTTCGAATGGTGTCTGGAGTTAGAATAGCATATTGCTGCTTCTGTACAATGAGGACTAAGACAGCAACATCTATGCTGGACTGAACAAATGCAACTCGGAAGCCTCTATTATACATGACATTTACAATACGTATAAAAAAGTAAAAAAAAATGTAAAGTACCCCGTCACGCCAAGTGGCGTATAGGGAAATATGGTGTTAGTGACCCAATATTTTACAGACCTTCAGCACATGATTTTTGGGGTAATGTGGTCGGTATTACGCCCATGCTGCTTTACTTTCCCAGAAAAAAAATCCGGTACTCATTTAAGGCTGGGTGAAACCCGGAAGCCGTCGGTTGGGATCGAACCCTAACCCTTGTCCTTTGTAGTCCAGTTCACTAAACAACATGTGTAAGGCGAGCAATTGTTGTCTTCATGATCTTGATCCTTTCTGGGTCGTCAGACATCTCATAGGACTGGTAATGTTTTTAGCCATCCATCTCTATTCTTGGTGTGATGTTCGATCATATCTAATGAGTGTATGCCTGCAAACTTTGCTTCTCTTATAAGTGCTTTTTTTTAGTGTCTCTTTGGTCTTCTGCATTTTTCTATAACCTGATGTTTCCCATAGAAAAGCCTGTTTTGGAATTCTCGTGTTATCTCTTCTCAATACATGTCCGACATATGTCCATCTTCTCTTTCTAATTATAGATGAGATCGTTGGTTTATGGACCATTTCTCTTATCTCTATATTAGTCTTGAATTCATGCCATAGTACACAGAGTATGCGTCTTCGGCATTTGTCTTCAAAAACGTTCAGTTTTCTCTCAATCTTGTCTTCATAATGGAACCAACATAGTCATAATCAATGTCCATGTTTTTGTCTTCACACTGGGACCAGAGTCACTATATTTGGTTAAATAAAGTCCATGTTTTTTACTTCATGTTTCGGTCGGCATTACTACACTCGGTCAATGTCCATTAGCTTTTCGGTCTCTTTCCTGATAGCACAAAAAAGGTCCGAGCTCTTCGCACAAACTCAGTAGCGACGTAGAGTTTCCTCACGGTAATTTTAAAAGTTTGTTAAATATCGTGAAAGAGGTTCAGAATGTTTGTTGTCTTCGTTTTAAATTTGGCCCTAGCAGCGGCATATAGTCTATTTCTTGCAATTTTCAACTGCCAATGGTTATTCAACGTGCTCAACTTGAACACGGGTCATTTTATTTATTTTTTAAAATCTCCGATAGGGCTAGGAGCTTGATCGTTAACATGAGGGATTGTAGCAGAAAAACTTTAACGTTGAAATTATTGCTCGAATTGGGAAGAGACATTCATCTTGCCTCAACACACATTAAGAATGGACGGGAAATAATTATATACGAATAAATACAAACAACAACAACAAAATATATGTTATTAAGATGAAGAAATAAAGGATAAATAAATGTGGATAAACAAAGCGTCTAGTGAAACAATACAATATAACTGAATTTGAGAAATCTTAAACATCAAAACCAAACAAAATACAAACGTCCATTACGTGACAGGAAAATGCTGTAACAAGAAATGTATGGACAAAATGCTGTTTTGAGCTGTAAAGAAACAAAAGATAACTAAAACAATTTATTGAATTCTTGAGTTAAACAACATTACAGTCTTTTACCTTTGAAAGATGAATTCTAAATAGACATTAAATCACTGAAAGACAGAAAATCGACACGAATCGACAATATACCGGCTAAACTAAATAAAAATAATGGTCGAAATTTTCACAGCAACATGCCAGGAAATCTGGCAAACAGCGGAATGATTTAAACTGTGGATTTAGTCAATAATGGTCGCGCCACACCAAAGACATCTCCGAACTATGTATCGACCTCTTTATCTGATAAGCCACACCTCAAAGTATTCTTCTTCTTCGTGCTTTCCTCATTTGCTTTAAGCGTCAAGGGGAGATATAATTTGCGATCTTGTGCTCTTCTGTTGGCCTCTCCTGCTGTTATGTTTCTTAGCAGACGGAAAACTAAAGTAATGTAACAAGCGGGAAATACAAAAGGCTCCTTGTCCACTACATGCACCAAAGAATAACCAGCTTCGGAAAAGGAAGACTAAAGAGGAGAAACTTTAAGGCAATCTCCAAAGAATTGACAATTAGCGATTCATTATTGTCCAAAACAATGCAAAAACCCATATGCTCATCCAGTATGACTTCCCATAGGAAATATAAAATAATATAGAAGACATAATAGGAATCATGAAAAAAATGCTTCCAAACAGACACAGAGAGAAAGCACATGGCAGAAAAACATACAAACGACAACTACCCACATGACTCTTGGTCTTTGATATACACAGATGGCTCTGCTAGAAACGACAACTACCCACATGACTCTTGGTCTTTGATATACACAGATGGCTCTGCTAGAAATGACAACTACCCACATGACTCTTGGTCTTTGATATACACAGATGGCTCTGCTACAAACGCCACCAGAAATGGAGGAGGTGTTGCGTTCTTCAGGCTGAATAGCCAGCAAGAGATGACAAGATCATAGCTACTGGAACATTCTCAAATAACCATAAAGCAGAAAATGAAGCCCTCAAAGATGCTGCAAAACTGACTATTTAACACAAAAATAACATGCACAAGAAATTGGTGATACTGACTGATGCACTGTCAGTCCTAACAGCTCTTTAAAAAAAAAAAACCCAGGAACAGTGAACTAGATGACCTGAGAATAACCCTAGACCACTTGTGCAAAAACTTCCAGAGAGTGGTCATCCAGTGGATACCATTACAACGTAATATACACGGAAACGAGCACGCAGACAAACTAGCTAAGGAGGAATGGAAACTACCACAAGTGAACCATCTGGAGAGCTACGATGAAGCCAAATTCATCATCAAAGACCAGTATCATGAAAAATGGAAACAAGTACACCCAAAGCATAACGAGATGGAAGGATACCTCCAACTATCAAGGAGGGATCAAGTCATCTTACTTCGTCTCCGCACTGGCCACAACAGAATGAGAAACCACATGTTCATCAAACTCAAAATAGGAACAACCAGCCAATGCCACTGTACCCTGGATAACATGACAACAAGACTCGTTCTACAGGATTGCCCCCAGTACAAAGACCTGAGGAGGATAATGTGGCCCACACCCACCTCCCTAGAAGAGAAACTCTACGGGGCAACCGAATCACTGAAACAGACAGCTGCCTTCATAAGAGAGTCCGGAGTCATAGTCTGAATGACGTCATGATCGCAGCAGAAGAAGAAGTGTCCTAGCATTTCTAATACTCTATCAATCCATCTTTTTTCGTGGTCGGCTCTTGGGTCTGGTGTTCTCTCAACGTTTATTGAAGACTCGTTGTGTTGTGTTTCAATCTTTCTGCCTAATCACGTGGCCGAAACATTCTATCTGTTGTTTCTTTATGTACTCTATGGTGGGAATTATTCCTAGCTTTTTTCTCATTTCGTCATTCGTCTAACACATTTCATCTCACACACAGTATTACTACACCACGTTTTGCTAAAATTATTCTAAATTACCTTCTTTTTTTCCGTTTGCCATTACACTTTCATATTCTACTATCTTTACCTCTATCTTTACTACTATATTTACTACTATTGTTGCCGCATTCTCCCACTTTTGGGGTATGTCGAAGGCAGTTATAAGACCGGAGAATAAAAATCGCGTGTCTAGTGCTATAGTTCGGGTCTGAATTTTTATTTCACCCACGATAGAAAAATAACAAAAGTTTTTGACCCTACCGAGACTCGAACCCACTTTCTCCTGGTCTGTAGTACTGGAAGTTATCGATTCGGCCACCTGATCTTCCTCGCTCTTTCATTCTCCGACAATCACGGTTATAGTAAAAAAAAAATAAGTAGAGCCCCGTCACGCCAAGTGGCGTATAGGGAATATGGTGTTAGTGACCATAATTTTTATAGACCGTCGGCACTTGATTTTTGTGGTTATGTGGTCTGTAGTACGTCTGTACCATTTTACTTTCCCAGAAGGAATCCGGTACATATTTAAAGTTGAATGAACCCGGAAGCGTTCGATTAGGATCGAACCCTACCTCTTGTCCTTTGTAGTCCAGTTCACTAACCACTGAGATATCGCGGCTCCCCGTTCACGGTTATCATTCTAATTATTTATTGTTTTCAGCAGCAGCGGTCAGGTGAAGACTATACTATCTCCATACAGCCTTTGCTGTAAAGACGGGCGGGTATAGTCCTCTTGTACAGTGGACACGTTCATAACAGAATATCCGTAGCCATGGAACCGGTGCTTCACGTGTATTCATCTGATTCACCAATTTTGAACATTTCAAAGGACGATGTTTCTATCTGTTATCGATCCATTCATCTGAAAGGGATAACCTGATCGCTCCTGGATAGTCGATGCTAAGCTTGGTATTTGTGTATGTAGAAGGAGAAATGGAACAAATATATGGTAGAAATAAAAAACGGTATGGTTAAAAGCTTCACGTAACAAGTAAACAGCATAAACCAGAACCAAGTTTCGGTACAATAGGTCTTTAACAGGAACAAACATACAACACACCAGCAAATATGTATTTAACACACAAATAAATAAGCAGTCAAAAAAATCGAATTAGAAGAAGAAATGAAAGGAAATTAAGGATAAAGTCATCCCTGTATGCTCTGGTGCGGTGAGAACGGAAGTGCGCACGGAGTGCGTGCGCGTGCACAAAAGTGACAATGCGCACACAGCACACAGTAAGAGAATTTTCAAAAAACAGGTCCGTGTGCATACAAACAGCGGAAGAAACAGACTAAAGAAAATAATAAGGTACACCGAGAGGAGGAAAGATAAAGGTGTCTTAGAGTGGGGTGGGAGATAGAGGGGACAGATGAGAGAGGAGGAAAGATAAAGGTGTCGTAGAGTGGGGTGAGAGATAGAGGGGACAGATGAGAGAGGAGGAAAGATAAAGGTGTCGTATAGTGGGGTGAGAGATAGAGGGGACAGATGAGAGAGGAGGAAAGATAAAGGTGTCGTAGAGTGGGGTAAGAGATAGAGGGGACAGATGAGAGAGGAGGAAAGATAAAGGTGTCGTAGAGTAGGGTAAGAGATAGAGGGGACAGATGAGAGATGAGGAAAGATAAAGGTGTCGTAGAGTGGGGTGAGAGATAGAGGGGACAGATGAGAGAGGAGGAAAGATAAAGGTGTCCTAGAGTGGGGTGAGAGATAGAGGGGACAGACGAAGTGATGCAGTGTGGACTAGTAGAGGAGAGATGCGAATAGCATAGCATGTGTATATAATAGTGTGCTCAAACATGAACAACAGGGAATATGCAATAGGGAAGGGACAGTCACAGTGAAGCATGCCTATGAATATAGAAGCCGAGATAGCTCAGTGGTTAGTGAACTGGACTACAAAGGACAAGAGGTCGGGTTCGATCCTGATCGACGGCTTCCGAGTTCACCCAGCCTTAAATGGGTACCGGATTTTTTTTTTCTAGGAAAGTAAAGCGGTACGGGCGGAATACCGACCACAATATCCGAAAAATCATGCGCTGAAGGTCTATACACAGTATGGTCACTACAATAGTATTCCCTATACGCCACTTGATGTGACAGGTCTCTTTACTATTTTTATTTTACTTTATATGATATATATGTGATTTTGGTGTTCTCTGAACTATTCTCTTCCATATTCTACGTATTTCAGTGTTGAAAAATATACTAAATAGAACAAAGATACACATTATCCTAAACAGATTAAGCTAAACACATTTTCCTAAAGTGGTTAAAGTTTTTTTTTAAAGTATAATTAATGGATTGGAGCTAAAGAATTATCCTAAACAGATTAAAATTTAAAGAAAAGAATTCTAAATAGATTAAGTTATAAAAATATCCTTAATATATGAAAGCTTTAAAAAACGATCATAAAAAGATATTTTAAAAAAGTATCCTAAATAGATTACAGCTAAAAATGTCCCTAAATAGATACAAGTTAAAATGAATCCTGACCAGATTAAAGCTAAAAAATAATCTTAAATAGTTTCTTATCAGAAACAAAGAAAACTTTTTGCTGCTGAACATGAGGCTTCTATTAAACAACAAATTGTAAACAATCAAAATCGTCGTAGAGTTAAAGATGATGCTATGAAATATCATTACTACCGTTAAAGAAGTACAATTAAAAGCTCCACTTCTCCTTTACATCATTTTTTAAGGAGAAGATTGGGTATCCTGGCTCAGTGCTCTGTTCATAAATACTTTTCCCTCACTGACCAAACAACAGCCACCCCTTCTTCTGTGGCTTTAACTGACAAATGTAAAGCACCGTAGAAGGCGATGTGGAACCGGTAAGTGAAACGTGAATGTTCTTGCAACAAGATGAATTATATATACCTTATTGATGATTCACATCGAGGAAGACTTCACTTGTATACCTAATATCTAGGAAGACTTCACTTGAATACCTAATATCTAGGAAGACTTCACTTGTATATTTAGTATCTAGGAAGACTTCACTTGTATATCTAATATCTAGGAAGACTTCACTTGTATATTTAATATCTAGGAAGACTTCACTTGTATATCTAATATCTAGGAAGACTTCACTTGTATATCTAATATCTAGGAAGACTTCACTTGTATATTTAATATCTAGGAAGACTTCACTTGTATATCTAATATCCAGGAAGACTTCACTTGTATACCTAATATCTAGGAAGACTTCACTTGTATATCTAATATCTAGGAAGACTTCACTTGTATATCTAATATCTAGGAAGACTTCACTTGTATATCTAATATCTAGGAAAACTTCACTCGTATATCTAGTATCCAGGAAGACTTCACTTGTATATCTAATATCTAGGAAGACTTCACTCGTATATCTAGTATCCAGGAAGACTTCACTTGTATACCTAATATCTAGGAGGACTTCACTTGTATATCTAATATCTAGGAAGACTTCACTTGTATATCTAATATCTAGGAAGACTTCACTTGTATATCTAATATCTAGGAAGACTTCACTTGTATATCTAGTATCCAGGAAGACTTCACATGTATATCTAATATCTAGGAGGACTTCACTTGTATATCTAGTATCCAGGAAGACTTCACATGTATATCTAATATCTAGGAGGACTTCACTTGTATATCTAGTATCCAGGAAGACTTCACATGTATATCTAATATCTAGGAGGACTTCACTTGTATATCTAGTATCCAGGAAGACTTCACATGTATATCTAATATCTAGGAGGACTTCACTTGTATATCTAGTATCCAGGAAGACTTCACATGTGTATCTAATATCTAGGAAGACTGCACTTGTATATCCTGTAAACTTACATACATCATCATCTGCCAACATTTTTTCTAAAGACGTATATTGACCAATCATGCCCACGAGCACGGGATAGATTCCGTGAACACTTGTTTTTTTAATACCTGATGAAGGCTACTTTCGAATCTGCCGAAACGTCGTTTTTATCTCTTCTCTCTACTAATATAGTTTCTTGATACCATTATTTTGTGTTTCTTTAACATGTTCTCCACTCGCGGTCCCGCACAGTATTTAATATTTTATATTTGTGCATATCTCCATTTCAAGAAAGCCTTTGTTGATTATTTTGGTGTTTTGTTTCTAGATTCTGCGACCTGTGTTTAGACGTGAGCTTTTATTTTAGAAATTACTCTCGTTCTGGAAGACATTTTGTAGAGTTTGGGACAAAGCTTTGTGATCTATAATGAGAAAACGCAACATGGGGAACTGTTCAAATAATTGTATTCGAAGATAAAACCAGTCCAATGTTTGTGAATGGAAAGAAAAGGGGATTCCTTGCGCACATTTACCTGAGTTTATCAATGATGCTTACTGTCACCACTTTTTCTGGAACTTGTATTGAAGATAGCATTTAAGTTTAAACATACGATTTGACTACTGCGCACAATTATACTATCATTATGATAGTTTGTGTAGACGCCTGCAAGCATTGATTCTTAATTTGTAAGGAGTGGGAACTGAAAATACAAGCGACAGACAGGTGTCAGCGTATGATATATTTCATGCAATGACAGCATGACAAATGAAAAGGTGTTGAAAATGATCATTAGTTACATAGGGTTACATTAAACGTTCTTTATATTGGTAATAAATAAAAACCATGCTAGTATAGGCATGTCATTAGATCTACCGGTCTGGTAAAGAATATTGTAACAGAGATTAGCAAATGACGGAAGACGAGTTGAACCAAAGAATTTTTAAAAAATATCTATATTATGTTGGTCTCGAGGCAAGGCGCCGGCCTCAAGACAGAGAGGTTGTAGGTTCAAATCCGGGTTGCACCAGTTGGGATTTTTATTATTAATTTCTTTTTGCGGCAACCACCCCTGGTCTCAGCAGCGAGGCCTGGCTTGAAATGTCAATTACTCATTGAAGGAAACATTATGAGTACCTCCGAAGTCGGAGTTATCTGCCTGTGTGGCGAGGGACCCCTGTGCACACGGCTGCCATGGAAAAACGGATTAACACGCAAAACTCAGTTCCTAGTCTCTAGGGACTTCGTGAGAGGTAAAAGCTGGCGAACGAAATAAAAATTACTTTAGGATCATCATGACAACACTCCGGAAACACCAATAGGTGCTCTGATCGTCTCCTCAAAATGTTCATTAACACACAGTGACTAATTGTGGCAGTTCCTTGTTGGTTGACAAATTCTCTCATTCGTCCGGGATATTGCTATGGTCTGGAAAAACGTGTAATCACTCCTAGTTCACACAGTCTAGATAGCCATGTATTTGCACTTCCACCCAAATCCTTTTTTCGACTCATGACTCGTAGATTTTTAATGATATCGGCCTGCATCCATTGGCTGACTATCAGCTTATGTTACCGAACCAGCCAGTCTCTCTGTTCTGTCTTTGCCACCAACAACAGCATGTCCGTGGGCATTCATGGCGGTGATACTGCATATCTTGGATCTCTGTATTGATCTCCATTACTGTCTAAACTTAGCCGATCATATTCACTCAGTAACTAAGCAACTATGACATGAGCCACTATGAGATGAACAACTATGACATGAACAACTATGACATGAACAACTATGACATGAACAACTATGACATGAGAAACTATGACATGAGCCACTATGACATGAACAACTATGACATGAACAACTATGACATGAACAACTATGACATGAGCAACTATGACATGAGCAACTATGACATGAACAACTATGACATGAACAACTATGACATGAGCAACTATGACATGAACAACTATGACGTGAACAACTATGACATGAGCAACTATGACATGAGCCACTATGACATGAGCCACTATGCCATGAACAACTATGACATGATCAACTATGCCATGAACAACTATGACATGATCAACTATGACATGAACAACTATGACAAAACCATTAGAAAGAATATCGACATTAGTAAACAAACGGCAAAATAGGAGAAAGATCGTGAACAGATGACCGTATCACCAAGTAGCAAAAATGTGTTGTCACTTTCTTCTTCATTGAAATTCTTTGGTGGCAAGGTCAGTAGCATCTTGCGTTGTCTTCATTGAAATTCTTTGGTGGCAAGGTCTGTAGCATCTTGTGTTGTCTTCATTGAAATTATTTGGTACCATGATCTTTAGCATCTTGTATTATCTTCATTGAAATTCTTTGGTAGCATGATCTTTAGCATCTTGTGTTGTCTTCATTGAAATTCTTTGGTACCATGATCTTTAGCATCTTGTGTTGTCTTCATTGAAATTCTTTGGTAGCATGATCTTTAGCATCTTGTGTAGTCTTCATTGAAATTCTTTGGTACCATGGTCTTTAGCAACTTGTGTTGTCTTCATTGAAGTTCTTTGGTAGCATGATCTTTAGCATCTTGTGGTGTCTTCATTGAAATTCTTTGGTACCATGATCTTTAGCATCTTGTGTTGTCTTCATTGAAATTCTTTGGTAGCATGATCTTTAGCATCTTGTGTTGTCTTCATTGAAATTCTTTGGTAGCATGGTCTTTAGCGTCGTGCGTTGTCTTCATTGATATTCTTTGGTAGCATGATCTTTAGCATCTTGTGTTGTCTTCATTGAAATTCTTTGGTGGCAAGGTCTTTAGCATCTTGTGTTGTCTTCATTGAAATTCTTTGGTAGCATAGTTTTTAGCGTCGTGCGTTGTCTTCATTGAAATTCTTTGTTAGCAAGGTCAGTAGCATCTTGCTTTGTCTTCATTGAAATTCTTTGGTGGCAAGGTCTTTAGCATCTTGTGTTGTCTTCATTGCATACCACAAAGCTTAACTATCTTTGTAATTGGTGTTTTCCCTTTGAAATAAAGACCCCAATCACGGCACGTGACATCTAGTGTATGTGGTATAAGTGCCCATTTTTATTTTAAATAGACCTTCGGCACATGATTTGTAGAGTAATGTGGTAGGTATTACGCCAATGCCGCTTTACCTTCCGGAAAAAAAATCCAGTACCCATTTAAGTCTGGGTAAACCTAGAATCCATCGATCAGGACAGAACTCTGACCTCATGTCCATCTGTAGTCTAGTTAACACCGAGGTATTGCGGCCCCATTGTTTTCTTGGCACTTTTAAAAATGTTTAGTGATATAAAGTAATGAAACGAATAATACAAATATGATGACTAGATTTATTGTAAAAATTCGTTTTCCTCAAACTTGTAGCCCTTTATTCAAGAATGTATTTGTAAAGTTAGATTTAAAAGTGAAGCGTAAAGTCTTATCACGGGCGTAATACCGACCATATTATCTCAAAAATCATGTGCCGAAGGTCTGTAAAATATATGGTCACTAACACCATATTTCCTATACGCCACTTAGCGTGACGGGGGTACTTTACTTTTCTTTTTTAAGTCTCGTCCTGCTTGCTGCCATTATTTATGGGAGCCGTGAGAACCGTGATAGTGTTGTTCTGAATAGTGTCCCCGCACAGATCAGGAAGTGTGGGTTCGAACGCCACTCGCGGCACTAGTATTAACGAAAGATCGTTGCTGCGGATCACCCGCCATATACCAGAGTTCACCCGTAGGAATGTCTTACACACAACGCCATTAATAATGAGTTTCAGCAGTAAACAAACCAGCTGGGAGTTTATGATTAATTGTCATTGACTCAACGGTTAGTCACTGTGTCGCGGTATTACCATTGCATTGGCTCTGCGTCACATTTCATGCCGTGCCTTTTACCACCTACATATATACACATACAAACACACACACACGCATAATTGACCACGTGACATATATTTTTACTGACACTCCTAGTTTTCGACACCTTCCCGGCAGATTGTGGTTTACATTGCAGTTTTGTTAGAAACAAATAGAGTTCATGTTTTTTTTATTTTTAAGTAAGTAAAATAGAGATAATAAACATTCAGTTGACTAATGTTCAAGATTACACTAATTTAGATTTTTTTATTTACATAAAATGGATTTAACAAAATGTTAATTTTCTAATGTTCTAAGTAACCTAAGCAAGGGGATTTTAAGAAAGAATACAAAGCTGCAAAAGTATTATAATTACTAATGATCAAAAGAATATTAAGGAAACAATAAAAATAATAAAGTTCATAAATATTAATTTACTACAAATCTGAATTTCATAAATAACAGAAATAATAAAAACCTATATTCATTAATCGAATTCACTCGAATTTGGGCCGCGTTTAATTTCGCAATATGTTAGTTAAAGGAGTCCCAAATTGTAACATTATTGTCATTGATTAACATTGTATTCCTGATTTTTTTCCCTTAGTCTTTTCAATCATGTCTTTCAATCATGTCTTTGCCTTTCAATCATGTCAATTATGCCAGTGATAATGACAGAATAACCTTTCTTTTTTTACCTTTCAACTCCCTGTGGAGCATAGGTCTTCAACAAACACTTTCCAAGTCGTTCTGTTTCTTGCCATTCTTTTAAGATCATTCCATGTCTTCCCCATCATCTTCATCTCTGCTTTCATCTGTCTTCTCCAATAATTTGTTGGGGTTCCTCTTTGTCTTTTTCCCTGGGGATTTCATAAAATGCCTGTAGTGTAATACTCTCTGTTGGCTTCCGCTTGACTGGTACATTTCCATAATTCTATGTTAATGATTTTGTTCTGTCAATTCCATCCTTTTATTCTGCGTAAGCATCCACTAATGAGGGTAAGTTTCTTCATGATTGTCATTTGTGTTGTTCTCCATGTTATAAGATATATCAACTTTATGGGGATTCCGTCATGACTTCGTAACCTCCAAAGCTCTCCTCTGTCTAAACTATCAAATGCCTTTTCGTAATCAATGAGGCCGATAAAATGTGAGGACTATAGCTCTAAACTTTGTTCAACTATTGCACGTAAGGTCGTTATTTGATCAGCGCAGGATCTGTTTTTCCTAAACCTGCTTGTCCATCTCTCACATGTTTCTCATTGGCCTCTTTTAGTCTATCTATGTGATTCTGTTCAGTATTTTTAATGGAGAATAACCTTCACCCTTTTATAAAACTATAGGACGACCTTCGCATATATAACCCTGGATTCAACCCTCGATCAAAATTCTGACGACACATGACATAATAGTTTAACTCTCAATACCACACGCATGCGCAGCAGAATAAGTAAACAAAATCCTCTTATAACAAATTGTAATAATGTGTAGCCGATCACTAATGCTTTCTCTGATTTTACTTTTCATGTTACAGAATTTATGTTAAAATTGCACAGTTGCACAAAATTGATCAGACAGTAGATTTTTTTCCCCTTTTCTTTTTTTTTCCCTTGAATAAAATGCAGCTTCGTTCATTCCATCCGGCAAATAATTGAAACAATTTCAACTGTAAAGAATTAATACATGCTGTGACGCAATACGTCATTTAAAAGGTGGAAAAAAATAATTGAACCGTGACTCATGAAAAATTTCTCCAAAGATATTGCGAAAGTGAAATGTCCATACAACTTCCGTATTGATTCTTGAATCCGGCTTGCATTAAAACTCGAGGTTGCGTTTGTTAAGTTCTTTCTACAGAGCAGGGCGCTTTATAGACAGCACAGAGAATGGACTGGGATTACAGTACAGGTATCGGACAGAGAAGCAAACAAGCAGCGGGAATGCATAAATGTAATGTCTCGGTCTTGTTTAATTATTTACGTACCTGCCTGAACACGACAAGTCATGTGTTGTTTTTTGTGCTTTTATTTGTCTGAAGAGTGGGGCATTTGTTACATTTTTTATGTTGGAAAAGGAGGTGTCTTTTTTATTTTTGAATTTACAGTAATGATCTACGTCGACATATCCAGTAAGAGCATTTTCTACATTTCTACACCAACGTTACATTCAATCAGAACATTTTCTACATTTCTACACCAACGTTACATTAAATCAGAACATTTTCTTCATTTCTACACCAACGTTACATTCAATCAGAGCATTTTCTACATTTCTACACCAATGTTACAATCAATCAGAGCATTTTTTACATTTCTACTCCAACGTTACATTCAATCAGAGCATTTTCTACATTTCTACACCAACGTTACATTCAATCAGAACATTTTCTACATTTCTACACCAACGTCACATTCAATCAGAACATTTTCTACATTTCTACACCAACGTTACATTCAATCAGAACATTTTCTACATTTCTACACCAACGTCACATTCAATCAGAACATTTTCTACATTTCTACATCAACGTTACATTCAATCAGAACATTTTCTACATTTCTACACCAACGTCACATTCAATCAGAACATTTTCTACATTTCTACACCAACGTTACATTCAATCAGAACATTTTCTACAATTCTACACCAACGTCACATTCAATCAGAACATTTTCTACATTTCTACACTAACTTTACCCTCAAAGCATTATTAATTATTATGCAGAGAACAGAAAATTGTCATAGTTTGTGATTTACTAAAGTTCCTTCATTCTTTTCTGCTCGTTAATTCTCCTGCTCGTTATTGTAACATTGATGTACGAACTTCTTCCATTTCTGTCTGTTTGTGCTTGTTTTGTGTTGACAATACCAGGATATGTTCATTTTTCAATGTTCTGACCCAGTCCGTTCTTCTGTCTTCCACGTTTTCCTGGTGCATGCAGCCAGCAGCGTAGCTAGGGATTGCATCGCCCAGGGAGAAAGTCCGTTTCCGCGCACCCCTACTGGCTCCTTCGTGACAAGGTGTTGGCCATAAGGGGGTCCGTCATGCTTTCCCGGAAACTGTTTAGTTTTAGAACATGAAAACTTGCATTTAGAACATAAAAACATGTTTTTACAACATGGAAACCTGCATTTAGAACACAATAGCATGTTTTTTACAACAAGGAAAACTACATTTAGAACATGGAAACTTGCATTTAGAACATAATAGCATGTTTTTTACAACAAGGAAAACTACATTTAGAACATGGAAACTTGCATTTAGAACATAAAAACATGCTTTTACAACATGGAAACCTGCATTTATAACATAATAACATGTTTTTACAACATGGAAACCTGCATTTAGAACATGGAAACCTGCATTTAGAACATAAAAACATGTTTCTACAACATTGAAACCTGCATTTAGAACATTGAAACCTGCATTTAGAACATGGAAACCTGCATTAAAACATGAAAACCTACATTTAGAGCATGAAAACATGCATCTAGGACATAAAAACATGCATTTATTACATTTATACCTGCATTCAGAACATGAAATCCTGCATTTTGGACATGAAATCCTGCATTTTGGACATGAAATCCTGCATTTAGAGCATGAAAATCTACATTTAGAGCATGAAACCGTGCATTAAGGACATGAAACTTGCATTCAGAACATACAAAACATGCATTTGGAACATGGAAACCTGCATTTAGGGCATGAAAACCTGCCTTTTGTGGCATAGTTTTACGGTGTGAAGAGGATGAAAAAAGTCAAATAATGACGTCAACACTGGTCAATTTGGCGTCCCCAAATGCTGCACCCAAGGACAGATGTCTCCCCTCCTCCCCCTCCCGCCACCTCTCCCCTTTAGCTACGGTACTGCGTGCAACGCTCCTGGCAAGGTATTTTGTGCCAAGTCTGACAACAGAAACTTAAGTGCATGTACGTTTTCATATCTTCACGACAGCTGCGGCGTAATGTAGGAGCAGACCTATATTTTGTCCGATACTGTTTAGAATTGTCCTCATTTGTAACGCGCTCCAGGTGTTGTTGTTGACGGTTTGCCACGAGTTGATGTGGGCAGGTTGCCCTTTGACTCATTTGATGTGGCGGGTCGTAATGGCTTTCTTGACATTGTCTATGCTGGGAAACGTTTAGTCCAGCCCAGAAGTACTGCAATACTGGGTCTTCTATATCAGTAACAACCACCACAACAGAGAACAAGTCGATCCTAGCTTCTGTTAGCCAGCCTGTTTTGACGTAGACTGTTACCAGGGGAGACCACGAGGAGGTAAAACAGCTAGGTCTTGGTCAGCTGATGGTGCGCCAACCCTGCTATTGCGACCGCAGGTCACAGGCGCTTCTGTTTCCCCTAACACACTCCAGGTGCAAGTGAACAGTATCTTTCTATCCCATTTTATGTTCATTGTTTGTATATTTTTTTCCAGTTTGCCCTCTTCCATGTAACCTTTGTTTCAATCCTTATGAGTGTTGAAAGAGAGTAAAAAGTTGTACTTTTACAGGACGTTTACAGCATAATCACTTTTACTATCTAATTTGTCGTCTTGCTGTATATTACAGCATACTCACTTTTACTATCTAATTTGTCGTCTTGCTGTATATTACAGAATAATCACTTTTACTATATACGTAGGGAGGTCAAAAAGTAATGCACACCAATTTTTTTCTCGGAAACTATTCGGGCAAAATGTGTGAAATTTTCACAGATTGTAGCTGAACATCCCCTTGACACTACCTATTTTTCAACATAATCTCCGTCCAAGCGTATTGCCTTACGCCAACGCGAAACTAGGTCATGAATGCCTCGTTTGTACCAAGTTTTGTCCTGCTCGCGTAGCCATTTTTTAACTGCACGGATCACACCCTCATTATTGTCAAAGTGTGTCCCACGCAGGAATTATTTGAGTGGTCCAAACAGATGGAAATCTGAGGGAGCCAGATCAGGGCTGTAAGGAGGATGGGGCAGTACAGTCCAACCAAATTTGTTGATTGCTTCCCGTGTTACCAGACTTGTGTGAGGGCGTGCATTGTCATGTTGAAGCAACAAATCTGCAGATGGCTTATTAGGCCGAACTCTGTGGAACCGATTTTTGAGTTTTGTCAGTGTATTGATGTAAGCTGTCGAGTTGATTGTCTCACCTCTTGTCATTACATCAACAAGAATCACACCATCAATGTCCCAGAAGACAGTGATCATCACCTTTCCGGCTGATGGAGATGTTTTGAATTTTTTCTTTTTGGTGACTGCGGATGATGCCATTCCATTGACTGCATTTTTGTTTCAGGCTCATAATAATGTGCCCACGTTTCGTCACCGGTAACAATTTTTGACAAAAACATTTCTCTTTCAACACCGAAACGCTCCAACAATTCAGAACAGAATGTTTTTATTTGAACTCTGTGATCATTTGTTAGGCACCGAGGAACCCATCGAGCGCAAATCTTTGAATATCCGAGAGTTTTAAAAATTGCGATTGCACTTCCCTTGCTGACTGTAAGCTGCAATGCCAATTGCTGACTAGTGATACGCCTATCCTTACGAATAATGGCATCATCCCGGTTTAACATGTCTGTGCTGGTAGCCGAGGCAACACGTCCAGAACGCGGTAAATCATGCAGCTCCACTCGTACACTTTCTGCAGCTTTAATTCTCTGAACCCAGCGACTAACTGTGCTCCTATCGACTGCAGAACATTTGTACACTGCACACAGTCGTTTATGAATGTTTGCCACAGTTTCTTTTTCCGCAACCAGAAATTCTATGACAATTCGCTGTTTGTAACGGACATTGTTGACAAGCTCCATTTTAACGGTACATAGATTGCGTAATATTTATCAAAATGCTGTGCAATTTGGTGCACATAATTGGAACATGTCATATTCCAAGTGTGCAAAATTTCATATTCCTATCTTTATTATTAGCCGAGAAAAAAATTGGTGTGCATTACTTTTTGACCTCCCTTTGGTAATTTGTCGTCTTGCTGTATAAAGAATTGCCCCATTTGATGCTACTTGTTACAGAGTTATTTTCTGTCGATGTTATGTTATGTTGGAGCCTCGGTGGCTGAGTGGTTAGTGTGCTCGCTTTCTGAACAGAATGGTCCGGCTTTCCATCCCCAGCAGTGGCTAATTTTTTTCGGACTGACAAGGCTCCAGGGTTCACACAGCCTCTAAAAATGGGTACCAGAGATTTTTCTGGGAAGTAATGGCTGCCTGGCCGTCAGATACCGACCACATCGCCCCACAAAATGTTCCGTAGTCATAGAAACAATATGGCCACTAACATCATATTCTCGATACGCCCAGCAAGGCGTGGAGGGAACCTTTATCTTTTTGATGTTAAATTAAGATCATCAGCACAGCAGTACGGACACATTGGTGCTGTGATGAGAAAGTTAATCAGCAAACACGACTAATTGTGTCAGTCCGCTGTCGACAAATCCTCTCGTTCACCCAGAACAGTGGTGTTCAATTTAGGGTTCACCGAGGGCCGATTATAGCCATGGTCAGGATCAGATGGCCAGACCTAAAAGTATCACCAAAAAATTATATGATTTGATTTAGTAATATATAAATAATTCGTGCACTTTGACGACATATTATTATTTATAACAAAACAATTAATTACATATTTGAAAATTACATGTACATAATTTGTTCTAACTGATTGCAACTTTGGTATTTATTATAGGTATTTAATATAGTGGTTTCTATGAACGTCTACGGACGCCTCAAGGACCAAGAAATGTAGACTCGTGACCCGGATTTGGACAGTGGGCTGCCAGTTTGGCATCACTGGTCCAGAATATCGTCCTTCTCTGACAACGTCTTTCTTCACACTCACTTCACACAGTCTGGATAGCCATGTATTTGTACTTGTGATTCTCCTCTGTAGATGTGTTGTTAACAAAACAGAGATGCCAAAATGGTAATTAAGCAACCTCGAAAGTACGATTTGTGAAAATATTAAGGCGTGAACTGAAATATTAAAACAAAATAAAACAATCAATAAGCTGTGCATTATTAAGAATAGCAACATGTTACATCTTGTCAATATTCCTGTATGGTGCAGAAACATGGACATTATATAAGAAATAAGAACACAAATTGAAGCCTTTGAAATGTGGGTTTATAGAAGAATAGGTAGAATTGGATGGAAAGAAAATAAAACAAACGATGAAGATTTAAAACAACTAAAAATAAAAAGAGAACTACTAAACACAATTAGAACAAAACAAATGAAATTGTTGGGGCATGTTAAAAGACACAACAGTCTAATAAAAGTAATATTGGAAGGGAAAATACAATGTAAAAGAGGCAGAGGCAGACCAAGACTTACATTAAAGAGTAACATCAAAAGATGGACAAGTCAACCTATCACAATCTACACCATCAAAGCAAGAGGCAGAGTGGAATGGTGTTCCATGGTAGCCAAACTTTGATGCGGAGACGGCACTCAATGAAGATGATGACTATTAAGAAAATAAGTTGAAATTGTGGGTTAGTCAGTTAATCATAAGGACAGCCTCACTGCATGTCGGACAAATCCACATGTGCTCAGGTCCCGTCTTCAGTACCTTACTTCAGCGTGTTTCAGCTGACGTCACATCCCCATACTGGCTTAATAGTAGTTCAAATAACGACTATCTGATCTTTTCCAGGAACCCACAAGAAGAAAGAAATGCAGAAAATTGAAGAACACGTCGAAAAGCAGACATTAGAGGGACATGGAATGTATTGACAAAGCTAGAAAAATTAGCCAAATTCCAAAATAAATAGAATATGCTTGAATCCATGAAGGGTTTAAAGGTTTTATCAAGATGATGACTCAGCGGGGCGCTTACAAATCAAACATATTTGGTTTATTTAAAGTATGGTATTGGTTGAAAAGCATTTGGTTTAAAATGAAAAAAAAAATATAAAAGTGCGCGAAAAGTGTTTTAATTGGACGAAAAAGCCTTTGGTATTGATGAAAATACAAATGATGTGAACGAATACAAATGGGCAATGGTTAAAAGAAATGACAGTGTATAGTGCTTATATCATTGGTGTTTTAGTTGCCCTACCCATTTACTTTTTCCAGGAATCTAATCTGTGTATGATTCGTTTACAACACTAGCGCGTTTACAACGCAATCACGTTTACTATATAATCACGTATACTACACAATCACGAGGAAGATACTGTGCAATCCATTTTTGACAATAGAAACAAGAAAAGGAGTTCTTAAATGTTATGTACAGCCTGTCTTAACATATGGATGTGAATCATGGACAATGGGACAATCGACAATAAAAATCACTTGAGGCTGTAGAAATGTGGTTTTACAGAAGAATGTTGAGAATACCATAGACAGCTAAGAAGAGTAATTAAACGTTCTGAAAGAGGCCAAAACAAAAAATTTCCAATATTAGGAAAAAACAATCATCATTTTTTGGCCATGTAGTGAGAAGAGAACGACTGGAATATATTGTAACAACTTGAAAAATCGAGGGAAGAAGCGATAGATAGAGAGAAGCAAAGAGAAAAATACCAGACAGCTTAAGAGAATGACTTGGCAGAAGGTCAACAATAGAAATGATAAATAACTGTCGAGATCGAAAGTTGTGGAGAGACATGATCCCCTACACCAACAGGCACGGTACTTGGTGATGATGAAAAGAATAGAATGAATAGTTGAATGTAGTAGATGAGTGGAATAATGTGGAATAAACGGAATGAGTGAAGTGTAGTGGAATGAGTGGATTGAGTGGAATTTTGCAGAAGTAGTGGAATGAGTAGAATCTTGTGGAATAAGTGGATGTGTGGTATTTAGTAGAATTAGTGGAATGAGGAGAATATAGTGGAATAAGTGGATTGAGTGACATTTTGTAGAGTTAGTGGAATGAGGAGAATATAGTGGAATAAGTGGATTGAGTGAAGTTTTGTAGAGTTAGTGGAATGAGGAGAATATAGTGGAATAAGTGGATTGAGTGAAATTTTGTAGAGTTAGTGGAATGAGTGACATCTCAAGACAAGGTCACCATTAAAAGGAGCAAGATGTCTTGGAATGGAACTAAAACGCTAATTATAGACTAAAACATTCAACTGTGAACGGATGTATAGTAATAAGGCATTGGTAACTATAGCAAGTGGTGGATAATAAAGGAAAATAAATCCGCAATGAATGTAAACGTGTGGTAAATATAACAAAACAACACTACATAACATTTCCACAATGAGATACATAGCAGTCTTCTCTTCCATTGGGAGAAATCTGTACAGACTTAATGTGACAGAGAAATGAACTCAACCCAACCATTTAACTTTAAATAATTTCTTCAAAATATGTTCTTCCCGCAGATTCTCTCCCTCTCTTTCTCTCAATACTTTTAACTTATGTTTTATTTTCATTCTTTATTAGTTGTTTTACTAGTCATCATCATCATCATCGAGTGCCGTCTCCGCAACGAAGGTTGGCTACGAAGGAGCGCCATTCTGCTCTGTCTCTTGCTTTGATGGTGCAGGTTGTCATAGGCTGATTTGTCCATCTTTTGATGTTACTCGTCCATCTTAGTCTTGGTCTGCCTCTGCCTCTTTTACCTTGTATTTTACCCTCCAGGATTACTTTTAGTAGGCTGTTGTGTCTTTTAACATGGCCCAAAATTCGCATTTGTCTTGTTTGAATTGTGCTTAGTAGTTCTCTTTTCATTTGTAGTTGTTTTAAGACATCATCGTTTGTTTTCTTTTCCTTCCATCCAATTCTACCTATTCTTCTATATATCCACATTTCAAAGGCTTCAATTCTCTGTTCTGTTTTCTTGTCTAATGTCCATGTTTCAGCACCATATAGGAATATTGAGAAGATGTAACATTTTGCTATTCTTAGTTTTAGCCCTGGTGTTATTTGTTTTGATGTTAGTATGTTCTTCATGACATTAACATGACTTTTGTTTTAGAAGTAATAGCACGATATGGATCAATGGAAATGAATGAAGATTGTAGTTTACACACAACCTAACGAGTCTTTGTCTTCACAACATTTGGATATTTGGACTCCAAAGGTCAAATTCTAACTACACATCAGCGCGCTATTCCCACACTTTCTCCCCATCTATCTCTTTCTTTCGCTCTAAATGTATTTCATCATCATTGAGTGCCGTCTCCGCAACGAAGGTTGGCTACCATGGAGCGCCATTCTGCTCTATCTCTTGCTTTGATGGTGCAGGTTGTCATCGGTTGATTTGTCCATCTTTTGATGTTACTTGTCCATGTTAATCTTGGTCTGCCTCTGCCTCTTTTACCTTGTATTTTCCCCTCCAGGATTACTTTCAGTAGGCTGTTGTGTCTTTTAACATGGCCCAAGAATCGCATTTGTCTTGTTCTAATTGTGTTGAGAAGTTCTCTTTTAATTTTTAGTTGTTTTAAGACTTCATCGTTTGTTTTCTTTTCCTTCCATCCAATTCTACCTATTCTTCTATATATCCACATTTCAAAGGCTTCAATTCTCAGTTCTGTTTTCTTGTCTAATGTCCATGTTTCAGCACCATATAGGAATATTGAGAAGATGTAACATTTCGCTCTAAATGTATTTACTGTGCTCAAATGAATTTTAAAGGAGATGTCTACACTGAGAACGCATATTACGCATTGTGGCATAAAATACTAAGCTGGCACACTCGCCTGCAATAATAACACTACATCAAATGATGTTAACGTGTGACTGAATAGTATTTGCACAAAACACGCAGCCGAGCGAGACAACCTACGATGAAGTTTTCATTATCTCATGTCCTATTTTATCTCTGATTTGAAAGTAAAAAGTTAAATCCGTAGAGTAGTCAAAGTTAGTGTTATATTATTTCATGTTCATAAAAGAAATAATATAATGCCGTTTTATTTCATTATTTAACAATACAGTATGCAACGTGTTGTATACTTTTCTGCAGGGTCATGTATGCATTGCACATTATGATTACATGCAGTGATAAGGTGGGGAAAATAATAAAAATATTTAGGTACCTGCCTTGTTAATTTAGAATGAGAAAAACCAGTTTAAATTACTGGTCATTCGATATTAAATGCACTAATTTAATACAAATAGAATAAAGAACATCAAAAGCCTTAATTTTAAAACTGACAGATTAATAGACTTCACATGTTTTCAGTTTAGTACTTAGAAATAAGAGAATATTGGTATGTCGTTAGTTTAATGAACACAGATTAAAGAACATTGACATGTCTTTAGTTTAGTGAACACAGATTGAAGAAAATCGACATGTCCTTAGTTTCGTTAACACAGACTGAAGAAAATTGACATGTCTTTAGTTTAGTGAACACAAATTGAAGAACATTGACATGTCTTTAGTTTAGTGAACACAGATTGAAGAAAATCGACATGTCCTTGGTTTCGTTAACACAGACTGAAGAAAATTGACATGTCTTTAGTTTAGTGAACACAGATTGAAGAACATTGACATGTCTTTAGTTTAGTGAACACAGATTAAAGAACATTGACATGTCTTTAGTTTAATGAACACAGTCTGAAGAACATCGACATGTCTTTAGTTTAGTGAACACAGATTAAAGAACATTGACATGTCTTTAGTTTAGTGAACACAGTCTGAAGAACATCGACATGTCTTTAGTTTAATGAACACAGATTGAAGAAAATCGACATGTCCTTAGTTTCGTTAACACAGACTGAAGAAAATTGACATGTCTTTAGTTTAGTGAACACAGATTAAAGAACATTGACATGTCTTTAGTTTAGTGAACACAGTCTGAAGAAAATTGACATGTCTTTAGTTTAATGAACAAAGATTGAAGAACATTGACATGTCTTGACATGTCTTTAGTTTAGTGATCAACACAGATTGAAGAACATCGTCATGTCTTTAGTTTAGTGATGAACACAAATTGAAGAACATCGTCATGTATTTAGTTTAGTGATGAACACAAATTGAAGAACATCGTCATGTATTTAGTTTAGTGATCAACACAGATTGAAGAACATCGTCATGTCTTTAGTTTAGTGATGAACACAAATTGAAGAACATCGACATGTCTTTAGTTTAGTGATGAACACAAATTGAAGAACATCGACATGTCTTTAGTTTAGTGATCAACACAAATTGAAGAACATCGTCATGTATTTAGTTTAGTGATCAACACAGATTGAAGAACATCGTCATGTCTTTAGTTTAGTGATGAACACAAATTGAAGAACATCGACATGTTTTTAGTTTAGTGATCAACACAAATTGAAGAACATCGTCATGTATTTAGTTTAGTGAACACAGGCTGAGGAACATCTATCTACATTACATGCTATGAGATCACTTACTTAGAACTGTTTAGTTTGAACAAACTTCTATTTCATTTTGTTTATTTTTTGTTTATCACTTACTTGTCAAATACTGACAGAGCAAGGGAGAATAATTATCTATGCACAAAAAAAGTGTCTACTTTAAATGTGACAGACTAGTTGCTAAACAAGAAACTAAAATTAAAGCTTGTTTAACCCAGAATACAACTACATACAATGGACAAAGTAGCCTAGCACACACATCAAGTCATGTTCGATTCACGAACGTCAGTCAAGTCAGGGAAAACATTGGGACACAACTTAATTGGCATTTGTGTCAACAGAAATATCTACCAGGTCAATCCAGAAAGTCGTGCGTACAAACAGAAATAGTTCCTTTTCGTTCATTACTGAGGTCTTTGATGTTATCGTAGACTAGTGGTTCTCAAATTGGACAACGCGGTCTCATAGTAAGGAAACAGAGGTAACGGTCATATCAAAGAAACAGCCATCACCAGCATGCAGCATAATAATAAACAGGACAAATCTGAAACAAGTGCAACGCGTCAAACACTTACTACTTACTATACACAATAATAACATCAGATGGAAGATGCACTACAGAAATAAAAAGCAGAATAGTTCAGGCCAAAATAGCATTTCAGAAAATGAAAAACGTCTTATGCAACAAATCTATGTCAGTATAAGTGAGAAAAATTAGGTGAGATTTCATCGGTGCTATATAGAGTTAATTCTGACCTATGGAAGCGAATCATGGACAGTAGACAAACAAATAAAAAGATGATTGGAGGCCACAGAGATGGAATTTCTTGTTGAAAGTTCCTTGAAAGCTAAAATGACCAACAAGGAAATTTCCCAAAAAGGCCAACACAAAAAGGGAGCTCCCAAGAAATATCAGAAAGAAACAATGGACATTTATCGAACACATCATGAGAAGAGGAAAGTTGGAATACTTGGTTACAACTGGCAAAATACAGAGAAAGAGAGATCGCGGGCGATAAAGACAATACTAGATAGCTTGGTGTCAGGGCATGGAAAACAACAGAATTGATATGACGCACGGTAGATAGAAGATTGTTGAAGGACAGGATCGCTTACACCAACCGCTATGGTAAATGATGAAGATGATGACAATGATGATGATGATGTCTCATAGAGGGAACATGGACGGGGACTATGGTAAAAAATGTCACGTATATAATATTTTAGTGCGGTTTTGTATTAAACTTGATATTACTGGTCCACAAAGTATGGAAGTAAGAAGATGAGTTCTCAGCCTTGCTTTAATACCTCCACGTTGATACTTCACTTATCAACGAAAGAACACAAGATCTGGTCTGTTTTCCACTAGCATGACAAGAAAGTGAGGGCATGAGTTGAACATTCAAGCCAGCTCGCTAACCATTACACGGCTGTTTATTTTAACATCAAAATGGCATATTAGTTATGATCCTAGAGATTTTGCAGAATTTATAGATGAAGACGTTACGAGTTTTGAAAAATGTATATTTTATTCAAATGTTTCCCATCTTTGATATTTTATTCAAATGTTTCCCATCTTTGATATTTTATTCAAATGTTTCCCATCTTCGATATTTTATTCAAATGTTTCCCATCTTCGATATTTTATTAAAGTGTTTTCCATATCAGCTATTTTATGAAAGTGTTTCATATCTTTGACATTAAAAAAGTGTTTCCCGTCTTTCATATTTTATAAAAGTGTTTCATATCTTTGATATTTTAGAAAAGATTCTCCCCGTCTTTGATATTTTATCTATGTGTTTCATATCTTGTATATTCTATAACAGTTCCCCCCCCCCACCCTGACATAGATATTTAAAAACGTTAATCGTATTAGATATTTTATAAAAGTGTTTCATATCTTTGGTATTTTATTAAAGTGTATCACATCAGTGATATTTTATAAAAGTGTTCCCATATGAGATATTTTATAAAGTGTTCCCATATGAGATATTTTATAAAAGTGTTCCCATATGAGATATTTATAAAAGTGTTCCCATATGAGATATTTTATAAAAGTGTTTCCCATAGCAGCTATTTTTTAAAAGTGTTTCACATCTTTGATATTTTATGGAAGTGTTTCACATCGTTGATATTTTATTAAAATGTTTAATATCTTTAATGTAAATGTCCAAGCCTAATTATTGTTTGTGTATATGATATTTGGTAAATAAATTATTTTGAGAAAGATTAACATACTTGACACTTTATATAAAACTATTCAGTTCTCTGAAATAAATGTTAACATTTAACATCTACCCACTACTTAACCACTGGAATGTACATCAATAGAACTATATAGACATTGTATTTTTAAAAGGAGCAAATGAGAAAGACAACTAAAACACAAATAACAAACAGAAGTGGCTAGACACTGGCTATACCAGATTAGAGCTGAACTATCGTCATCATCATAATCATGTGCCGTACCGGTTGGCGCTGGCGATCATGTCCTTCCACAATCTTCTATCCACGGTGCATCGTATGAGTTCTGTTGTTGACTATTTTCAATGCCATGACACCAAGCTATCCAGTATTTTCTCTCTTTGTCTTCCACAATCTCTTTTTACTTTTATTTTGCCAGTTGTAACCAAGTATTCCAACTTTCCTCTTCTCATGATATGTCCAAAAAAATGTTGATTGCTTCTTTCTGATGTTTTTGTGTTGGCCACTTTGAGAACTTCCTCATTGGTCTTTTTAGCTGTCCAGGGAACTTTCAACATTCTTCTGAGAAATCCCATCTCTGTGGCCTCTAATCGTCTTTTCATTTGTTTGTCACAGCTTTGGCAAAATGAATAATAATGTAGAGATGAAGGGGGAATTTGTGCTTTACTCTCCAACGATAAAAAGAGAGTTGCAATAGCGTTATTGATGGTTTACAATCATTAGCGTTATTGATGGTTTACAGTCATTAGCGTTTTGAAATGCGGAATTTGCAATCGTGGCATTTTCTTAGAGATGATACATCTCTTCTATCTTCTATTCTTCGTTTCTATTTCTCTCTGATACCTAAAAGGTGTCATGGTTATATCATTTGTCGTTCTTGAGCTGCTCGAACTGTCTGAATTAGTGATTTTACTTTGTTGTTACATATCGCTGTCACTGCATCTGTCCATCTTCTTCTGGGTCTTCCTCTTCTATAAGTGATTAAAAAGAGGTGTTATGTTGACAGTTCAGAAGTTAACACACCTCTTCTATTAGTCGTCATGTTGAGGATTCATTAGTTAACACACCTCTTCTATTAGTCGTCATGTTGAGGATTCATTAGTTAACACCCTCTTCTATTAGTCGTCATGTTGAGGATTCATTAGTTAACACACCTCTTCTATAATCGTCATGTTGAGGATTCATTAGTTAACACACCTCTTCTATTAGTCGTCATGTTGAGGATTCATTAGTTAACACACATCTTCTCTGAGTCGTCATGTTGAGAGTTAATTAGTTAACATAGTTCTTCTCTGAGTTGTCGTGTTGAGGGTTCATTAGTTAACACACCTCTTCTCTGAGTTGTCGTGTTGAGGGTTCATTAGTTAACACACCTCTTCTCTGAGTTGTCGTGTTGAGGGTTCATTAGTTAACACACCTCTTCTCTGAGTCGTCATGTTGAGAGTTCATTAGTTAACACATCTCTTCTCTGAGTCGTCATGTTGAGAATTCATTAGTTAACATAGCTCTTCTCTGAGTCGTCATGTTGAGAGTTAATTAGTTAACATAGCTCTTCTCTGAGTCGTCATGTTGAGAGTTCATTAGTTAACACATCTCTTCTCTGAGTCGTCATGTTGAGAATTCATTAGTTAACATAGCTCTTCTCTGAGTCGTCATGTTGAGAGTTAATTAGTTAACATACATCTTCTCTGAGTCGTCATGTTGAGAGTTAATTAGTTAACATAGCTCTTCTCTGAGTCGTCATGTTGAGAGTTAATTAGTTAACACACCTCTTCTCTGAGTTGTCGTGTTGAGGGTTCATTAGTTAACACAACTCTTCTCTAAGTCGTCATGTTGAGAGTTAATTAGTTAGCATACATCTTCTCTAAGTCGTCATGTTGAGAGTTAAATAGTTAACATAGCTCTTCTCTGAGTCGTCATGTTGAGAGTTAATTAGTTAACACACCTCTTCTCTGAGTCGTCATGTTGAGAGTTAATTAGTTAACATACATCTTCTCTAAGTCGTCATGTTGAGAGTTAATTAGTTAACATACCTCTTCTCTGAGTCGTCATGTTGAGAGTTAATTAGTTAACACACCTCTTCTCTGTGTTGTCATGTTGAGAGTTAATTAGTTAACACACATCTTCTCTGAGTCGTCATGTTGAGAGTTAATTAGTTATCACACCTCTTCTCTGAGTCGTCATGTTGAAAGTTAATTAGTTAATACACCTCTTCTCTGTGTCGTCATGTTGAGAGTTAATTAGTTAACACACCTCTTCTCTGAGTCGTCATGTTGAGAGTTAATTAGTTAACATACATCTTCTCTAAGTCGTCATGTTGAGAGTTAATTAGTTAACATACCTCTTCTCTGAGTCGTCATGTTGAGAGTTAATTAGTTAACACACCTCTTCTCTGAGTCGTCATGTTGAGAGTTAATTAGTTAACACACCTCTTCTCTGAGTTATCGTGTTGAAGGTTCATTAGTTAACACACCTCTTCTCTAAGTCGTCATGTTGAGAGTTAATTAGTTAACACATCTCTTCTTGAGTAGTCATGTTGGGAGTTAATTAGTTAACACACCTCTTCTCTGAGTCGTCATGTTGAGAGTTTATTAGTTAACATACCTCTTCTCTGAGTCGTCATGTTGAGAGTTAATTAGTTAACATACATCTTCTCTAAGTCGTCATGTTGAGAGTTAATTAGTTAACACACCTTTTCTCTGTGTTGTCATGTTGAGAGTTAATTAGTTAACATAGCTCTTCTCTGAGTCGTCATGTTGAGAGTTAATTAGTTAACACACCTCTTTTCTGAGTCGTCATATTGAGAGTTAATTAGTTAATACACCTCTTCTCTGTGTCGTCATGTTGAGAGTTAATTAGTTAACACACCTCTTCTCTGAGTCGTCATGTTGAGAGTTAATTAGTTAACACACCTCTTCTCTGAGTCGTCATGTTGAGAGATAATTAGTTAACACACCTCTTCTCTGAGTCGTCATGTTGAAAGTTAATTAGTTAATACACCTCTTCTCTGTGTCGTCATGTTGAGAGTTAATTAGTTAACACACCTCTTCTCTGAGTCGTCATGTTGAGAGTTAATTAGTTAACATACATCTTCTCTAAGTCGTCATGTTTAGAGTTAATTAGTTAACATACTCTTCTCTGAGTCGTCATGTTGAGAGTTAATTAGTTAACACACCTCTTCTCTGAGTCGTCATGTTGAGAGTTAATTAGTTAACAGACACCTCTTCTTTGAGTTATCGTGTTGAGGGTTCATTAGTTAACACACCTCTTCTCCAAGTCGTCATGTTGAGAGTTAATTAGTTAACACATCTCTTCTCTGAGTCGTCATGTTGAGAGTTTATTAGTTAACATACCTCTTCTCTGAGTCGTCATGTTGAGAGTTAATTAGTTAACATACATCTTCTCTAAGTCGTCATGTTGAGAGTTAATTAGTTAACACACCTTTTTCTCTGTGTTGTCATGTTGAGAGTTAATTAGTTAACATAGCTCTTCTCTGAGTCGTCATGTTGAGAGTTAATTAGTTAACACACCTCTTTTCTGAGTCGTCATATTGAGAGTTAATTAGTTAATACACCTCTTCTCTGTGTCGTCATGTTGAGAGTTAATTAGTTAACCCATCTCTTCTCTGAGTCGTCATGTTGAGAGTTAATTAGTTAACACACCTCTTCTCTGAGTCGTCATGTTGAGAGATAATTAGTTAACATACACCTTCTCTAAGTCGTCATGTTGAGAGTTAATTAGTTAACATACCTCTTCTCTAAGTCGTCATGTTGAGAGTTAATTAGTTAACATACCTCTTCTCTAAGTCGTCATGTTGAGAGTTAATTAGTTAACATACCTCTTCTCTGAGTCGTCATGTTGAGAGTTAATTAGTTAACATACCTCTTCTCTAAGTCGTCATGTTGAGAGTTAATTAGTTAACATACCTCTTCTCTGAGTCGTCATGTTGAGAGATAATTAGTTAACATACGCCTTCTCTAAGTCGTCATGTTGAGAGTTAATTAGTTAACATACCTCTTCTCTAAGTCGTCATGTTGAGAGTTAATTAGTTAACATACCTCTTCTCTAAGTCGTCATGTTGAGAGTTAATTAGTTAACATACCTCTTCTCTGAGTCGTCATGTTGAAGGTTCAGTAATTAACCCACCTTGAAGATTCAGTGGCGTATACACCTTTCCTCTTGTTATTGAATCATGAACTAATTGTCTCACTTACTGTTCGCCAAGAGCACTGGTTACAACAACAGTTACAATTGTGTGTATCTGCACTTTCTAATATGCTCTTTCTATTGTTTTCGACCACTTGTCACACATCCATGTTGTCTGCCGTTACAAGGGCGGTATGTCGTCGATGATGCACTGTTTTCTAGGTTTACAGCAAGTTACGACAGCAGGATACACATCCGACTTTACCGTGGAAATTATGAGTATCTGGTTACCTTTCATCATGATTCCTGCTTATTTTTGACTAGGGAGATCATTGAAAAATGTCGAAAAAATGGTATGGTAAAAGCTTTACGTAATTAATAGATGACACAAATTTTAACGACGTTTCGGCTCAGTAGGCCTTCAGCATAAACAAACAAACAACGCACACACTGATATGTAAGTAAATAAAACTAATTCTTCATAGCTAACTAGTAATGAAACATCCAAAACAAAATAATCAAAACTGGTTAAGAAAAGAAAAAATTCTTCCCTTTTATTGTCGTGGACCATGGCCTGAACGAGAAAGAGAAAGAATGATGGTCAAATGGTCAAACAGTGTAAGGGTTATAAAAATATGTGAGTGGCGACCCACTGTCTAGGTTACCAGACTACAAAGACGCTGACAATGTCTATAAGTATCTAAGAGGCCACATAAACATGTATACAACATAATGTTACATTTTACTACCACGGAGAGGTAGAGTATGATCGTGACCAGTCAGTCATTGATTCAGATCCAGCAGTCAATTATGAGTCTTGACTACTCTCAGTCTATTAGCCGCTTGACATTTTGGCTCAATTTCTTTGGTATGAATTTTGTCCCCCCTTCCTTCATCATTTTCTCTTCAGGGCGGGGGGGGGGGGGGTGGACGAATAGAAGTGAAAATAAAATCCACTTCTGACATATATTTTATCTGTTATACTATGCTAAAATTGGCCAAATTAGTTTGTACTATACTTTCTCACAGGCGCATAATTTTTTTTTTTAGCAACTCACTGATTACTGCGCGCGCCTTAATAGGTGGTTCTGGGTCATGGTTTCTCAGAAAGTGACGTCATTGGTGAAGGTCTTCATAGACATCTCGTTATCGTTGAAGTGTTTGACAGAAACCAAAAGAAACGTCAGGATGGCTGCGTAGAGACGGTGACTAGCCAGGTGGAATGGTTCTTTGTCTAATTGTCGTAATAATTATGATCTTATCACAAGTCAGATCTGAGAGCAACGAGCACAATAAGGATTGATAATGAACAAATCTGAAGTGGACTAAAGACCACCATCAAATAATATTACTAAAAATACTGGAGACGGAGCAGTCTTATAAGGACCACCCCCTCCTTCAGGCAGACCCCAGTAATGAAAAAAATGCTGTAAAGGTAATTTTTTTTTAACTGGACATTTAAATCTCTGAGAATGATAACTTTGAGAATGATAACTTTGAGAATGATAACTTTGAGAATGATAACTTTGAGAATGATAACTTTGAGAATGATAACTTTGAGAATGATAACTTTGAGATGATAACTCTGAGAATGATAACTCTGAGAATGATAACTTTGAGAATGAGAACTCAGAGAATGATAACTTTGAGAATGATAACTTTGAGAATGATAACTTTGAGAATGAGAACTCAGAGAACGCTGGAATTCCTTGATTCTAAAACAGCACTCAGTTTGGTGATGTTCTGGAATAAGTGTTCTTTTATTAACGTTTTCCCCGTGCTCGTTGTTGCAAACTTTTAGCTACCAAATAAAACGTACTTTGATTACAACATTTATAATTTCAATAATTGATATCAGATGATAACGTTATAGAAACAAATAATATTCTGTTCATGACATGTCTTGGCAGCGTAATCTCACAAGATGTAAAAGGTGAACAGCTTTTTCCCTAAAGATTGTAAGTTGTCAGATTAATAAAGAAGAAATAATTAAGGAGAAGAATTATTTCAAGGACTGAAGTTGCTGTAGATGTGGGATATCCGTTATTCGTTGTGTTGCGTTTGTTGAATTATGTGTCTGTTCTAATAAAATCAGTCACCATGTGAGAATGCATGTGATATCGTTCTATAACGACATATATATACAAGAAAAGAAAAGGAAATAGGACTTGAAGCAGATAGCTAATGCAATATATGACATCCCTACAAAAACATCAAATGGCAAAGGTTGAGAATATCATATTAACGAGTAGAACTCTGTGTCTCCTCGTCACCCGAAACTCTGAGTTATTTCCGGGTCATCATCATTGCACTCCGAACATGGACATATATCCACATGTGCTCAGATCCTCTCCTCAGCAAGTCCCGCAGTGTCTAGCGACTGACGACTGCAGTTCTATGTCGGTTGATAAGTCTTCTTACACGCCCACTAGGTTTCTAGTTTTTGGTTGTGCCCATCTGAACTCCCACCCGCAACATATGATATAAGAATGGAGAAAGAAGACCCATATTTCTACATGAACCTCTGTATGTTAAGTGTGGCAGGAAGTGTAACTCTGTCTGTCGAAGATAACGTTAACGAGGACTCAAACACAACTTGGTGATCATCAGTGGATACAAATTAGAGAAAAGTAATGACAGCAAGGAAGCCCGCTTGCCGCTAACCTCAACATGGTGCATGCTACAACGATAAATGTTTATATTTCACGCCCATGTGATATGAAATATATCACGAGGAATTAATATTTTGCCCGCATATTTACAAATACTAAGACTAATAATCACACAAAACTGCTATACTTTCCAAGAGAAAGACATCAGCACCCATTTTCAAATGCTGAGTAAACGTCAAAGTTAGATCAGGGAAATAAATATTCACCATTTTTTTTTAAGTTAAGCACTGGCCATCTTGTCATTTGACGAATGCACTTACCACTTTGCTGAACGACTCCTAAGTGACGGTAACCCAAGTAGAAAAGTGGGAGAACCACTTTCCCAACGCACTTTGTTCAGTTATAAACGAAACAGATTGGTGCTTTAGATACGACGACCTTTTATTTTGAAAGTCTTCAATTATCCGTGGGTATTTGAAATCGTTTGTTCTTTTTTGAGATCATGTGTTCGGATTAGGATATAAAGGGGACAGGAAATTGCATCACATCATTGGGAGAAACCCACAGTGATGGCTTGTTCAAAACGTCCTGTTTTGCAGATACCATCATCTGAATGTCGCGGTTATCAAACCCTTCTCGTATTATTTTTTCTTCTCCCTCTTCACATTTTTTTTTTCATTTTTATTTTAAAGTTCCTCTTCCTCTTATTCTACCTTTCAGCTCCCTGTGGAGCATAGGTCTTCAACCAAATCGTTCTGTTTCTTGTCATTCTTTTAAGATCATTCCATGGCTTCCCCCATCATCTTCATCTCTGTCTGTCTTCTCCAAGAATTTCTTGGTCTTCCTCTTTGTATTTTCCCCTGGGAATTCCAAAAAGGGCCTGTTGTGTAATACTCTCAGTTGGCTTCCGCAGTGTTTGTCCTCTCCAAATTTCCTCTTGCTTTACTCAAATTCATTTTCGTCATAAATTCCCTGATTAACGTCTGGTCAACTTCTCACAAACGTGGTTGTTTAACTCGGTTATTGACACATCGTCTTTTGCTGATTATTTTCATTCTGGACATTGAGATGGCAAAAACGGGACATTGATATACCTAAAACTAGACATATGTGTAACAAAAACGGGACATTGATGTAGAAAAAACTTGACATATGTGTAACAAAAACGGGACATTGATGTAGAAAAAAACTTGACATATGTGTAACAAAAACGGGACATTGATGTAGAAAAAACTTGACATATGTGCAACAAAAACAGGACATTGATGTAGAAAAAACTTGACATATGTGTAACAATAACGGGACATTGATGTAGAAAAAACTTGACATATGTGCAACAAAAACGGGACATTGATGTAGAAAAAACTTGACATATGTGCAACAAAAACGGGACATTTGGATGGAAACAAAACTGACCTAATGGGAATTACGTAATTTCCTTTTTAAAAAAAAAAAACAACTCCTATATCTCCCCTCAGGTAGACATTAGTATTGGGATAACTCCATAAAAACAGATTATCTTATCACCATCATGTCCCACTGTAAAGAACAGATAATTTTAGATAAGCCCAAAATCATCCCAGGACAGGCGCCCCAGACTGCTGAACACATACTTCAAGACTGCACTGAATATAGTAGACTGAGGAAAATCCATTGGCTCATAGATACAACACTACAGACACAACTATATGGGCCACTGCAAGAATTACAAAAGACAGTAAAATGTATACAGGAAACGACATTGCAGATATAGACAATACTTCAGGCGAACGAAAGAAAGATAGATAGATCCCAGAAGTCGATGTTTCTATGTACGCAAATGTTGGTTGATTTGCATCTATCTCCACTAGCAACACAAAATGGATATTATAAAGTTGATCTATTATTCTTCCCCCATCACTACACAGTTCATTAAGTTTTATAAAAGTTACTTTCCTCAGGAGGTGGTCTCTAATAGTACATTTCTCTACCGTGTGGATAGCGGGGGCCCCTTGGCGTAGTGAGATGGGAGAACAGAATAGAGCCACTTTCACCTGCCACGCTTGTCGCAAGACGAGATTAAGGAGATCTTCGCTTGTGTTACGGAGTTCGTGCATCAGACCTGAAGCCACTTTCAAGGTTTTTGTTTTTGTAAGGCGGGCGTGTGTGCTTCGTACTGGGGGACGTGTGTGCTTCGTACTGGGGGACGTGTGTGCTTCGTACTGGGGGACGTGTGTGCTTCGTACTGGGGGACGTGTGTGCTTCGTACTAGGGGACGTGTGTGCTTCGTACTGGGGGGACGTGTGTGCTTCGTACTGGGGGACGTGCTAAGGAGATGATCTAAATACAATGGAGTTGTTCATTGAGCAAAATTGTCCATTTCAACAAAACTAAACTAACAGCAGTTTTGTATTTTTGACAATTCAAGGATAGACTTAAAGTTTAATCATTATTATTATTATTATATTGTTGTTATTATAATCTTGTCTCTTAATCCTCTGAACTCCGGTTGTAGCATCGGGCACATACAAGAGATCTCAACACAACCCGTTAAGGAGCAAGCAGGGACAATCGTCGCATAGTTCACCTATCTTAGTTTGCCATGCGGTGTCCATGTTAATGCTAGGTGCGGATGTCTGGTTCGTTGATCTAGGGCTTTGTCGGGACTAGGACTATCACTTGGCTTTAGCTGTGTCCGTCATGGGCAGTATTTCTGCTGAGTCCCTGCTCGTTCATCCAAGACTTGATTGCTAGATTCTCGTATTTGTGTTTCTGCAACATTTTGTCATTGTTCTATGTGTGGGATCGCTGGCCCAGAGCCAAAACCATCAACCTGGAGGACGAGTGTGTCTCTTTATCTGTTCCCTACCCCATGACCTGTCCAGCTTTGAAGACCCTGCTGTTTGCTATGTTACCACCGGCATAGTTTTCGGTGTCATTAAAACACTTAAACCTCCCACCTCGATAATGTGGAGATACCTCTGTGAGAATAATAATAAAAATAAAATTTTAAAAAAAGTAAAGAGCCCCGTCACGCCAAGTGGCTTATAGGGAATATGGTGTTAGTGACCATATATTTTACAGACCTTCAGCACATGATTTTTGGGGTAATGTGGTCGGTATTACGCCCGTGCCGCTTTACTTTCCCAGAAAAAAAATCCGGTACCCATTAAAGGCTGGGTGAACTGGAACCCGTCGGTTGGGATCGAGCCCTACCTCTTGTCCTTCGTAGATCCAGGTCACTGAGCTATCGCGGCTCAAAATAACTTGTATATTATAATTATAATAATAAAGTATCAAATAATTGGGTGATGCTGTCGGTATCACGCCAGGCCGCCTTTGCTTCACAGAAACAAAAATTGTGCCCATTTTCTGAGCCTTGTCAATTCGAAAATAAAAAATTTCTGGGGATCGAACTCGGACCCTTCTGCTCAGAAAGCCAGCACACTAACACTGCCAGCGAGACTCCATATTATAAGTACGGACACTCATTTTCCAAACGCCACAAAGAATAACGGATATCCTACCACTTAACATTACTTCGGTATTCAATTTTACTTTCTTCCTATCCTTGACAATTGAAAATCTTTAGCACAAAATCCCTCACTGGTTTTATCTTGTGAGGTTCAAAACGGTAGGTATGAACACCCTGACCTGGCAGCATATGCCCTTCTATCATTTAGCTCAATGACGTAGTTTATTGGGTTAGCATTTTCTGTAATGAGATTCCTGTTGATTGTCTGCCCACCTAGGTGTAAAGATCGCCCCTAAAAAGGAGCTACATTAAATGTTTCCAGTTGTCACATATTATGATCCAGCTGTTTTTAATCGTTATGACATGGCCAAAAACGATCAATGTTTTCGCTGAATGTTGGTCGTTGGAAAATACCACCTGTATCATAAATTTTCCAACACTTTCAGTCGTCGTGCAAGGATCCTTTACTGCACAGTGCGCACCGGCAGCAATTGACAAATAACCTTTGTTTCGATCCGATCAGTGACTCTTCTCCTTCCCAATCCAAACACTGACTCTTCTCCTTCCCCAATCCAAACACTGACTCTTCTCTTTCTCAAATCCAATTAGTGACTCTTCTCTTTCTCAAATCCAAACACTGACTATTCTCTTTCTCAAATCCAATTAGTGACTCTTCTCCTTCCAAAATTCTATCACTGACTGTTTTCCTTCCCAACCCAGCTTGGAGACCGACACAAATACAAAACAGTCTTAAATACCAACCGTTTCTTTATAAATCCACTATATCTTAACTATGATATCATTCTTTGACTGTAGACTGATAACCCTAACCCTAACAATAATAACATCAGGTGGAAGATGCACCACAGAAAAAAAAAAAGCAGACGAGCTAAAATAGCATTTCAGAAAATGAAAAAATATCTTAACCCCCACCACTTGCACAACTGCGACCTGTCAATCACCCCAACAACACGTGCAATTGAGACCTGTCAATCACTCCCACCACACGTGCAATTGAGACCTGTCAATCACCGCCACCACTTGCACAACTGTGACCTGTCAATCACCCCCACAACACGTGCAATTGAGACCTGTCAATCACCCCCCACACACGCTCAACTGCGACCTGTCAATCACCCACACCACTTGCACAACTTGGACCTGTCAATCATCCCCACCACTTTCAGAACTGCGACCTGTCTATCACCCCCACCACACGTACAACTGCGACCTGTCTATCACCCCCACCACACGTACAGTTGCGACCTGTCTATCACCCCCACCACACGTACAACTGCGACCTGTCTATCACCCCCACCACACGTACAACTGCGACCTGTCTATCACCCCCACCACACGTACAACTGCGACCTGTCTATCACCCCCACCACATGTATAACTGCGACCTGTTTATCACCCCCACCACACGTACAACTGCGACCTGTCTATCACCTCCACCACACGTACAACTGCGACCTGTCTATCACCCCCACCACACGTACAACTGCGACCTATCTATCACCCCCACCACACGTACAACTGCGACCTGTCTATCACCCCCAACACACGTACAACTGCGACCTGTCTATCACCCCACCACACGTACAACTGCGACCTGTCTATCACCCCCACCACACGTACAACTGCGACCTGTCTATCACCCCCACCACACGTACAACTGCGACCTGTCTATCACCCCCACCACACGTACAACAGCGACTTGTCTATCACCCCCACCACACGTACAGTTGCGACCTGTCTATCCCTCCACCACACGTACAACTGCGACCTGACTATCACTCACACCACATGTACAACTGCGACCTGTCTATCACCCCCACACACGTGCAATTGCGACCTGTCAATCACCCCCACCACACGCTCAACTGCGACCTGTCAATCACCCACACCACTTGCACAACTTGGACCTGTCAATCATCCCCACCACTTTCAGAACTGCGACCTGTCTATCACCCCCACCACACGTACAACTGCGACCTGTCTATCACCCCACCACACGTACAGTTGCGACCTGTCTATCCCCCCACCACACGTACAACTGCGACCTGTCTATCACCCCCACCACACGTACAGTTGCGACCTGTCTATCACCCCACCACATGTACAACTGCGACCTGTCTATCACCCCCACCACACGTACAACTGCGACCTGTCTATCACCCCCACCACATGTACAACTGCGACCTGTCTATCAGCCCCACCACACGTACAACTGCGACCTGTCTATCACCCCCACCACACGTACAACTGCGACCTGTCTATCACCCCCACCACACGTACAACTGCGACCTGTCTATCACCCCCACCACACGTACAACTGCGACCTGTCTATCACCCCAACCACACGTACAACTGCGACTGTCTATCCCCCCACCACACGTACAACTGCGACCTGTCTATCCCTCCCACCACACGTACAACTGTGACCTGTCTATCCCTCACACCACACGTACAACTGCGACCTGTCTATCACTCACACCACATGTACAACTGCGACCTGTCTATCCCTCCCACCACACGTACAACTGCGACCTGTCTATCCCTCCCACCACACGTACAACTGCGACCTGTCTATCACCTCCACCACACGTACAACTGCGACCTGTCTATCACCCCCACCACACGTACAACTGCGACCTATCTATCACCCCCACCACACGTACAACTGCGACCTGTCTATCACCCCAACACACGTACAACTGCGACCTGTCTATCCCCCCACCACACGTACAACTGCGACCTGTCTATCCCCCCACCACACGTACAACTGCGACCTGTCTATCACCCCAACCACACGTACAACTGCGACTTGTCTATCACCCCCACCACATGTACAGTTGCGACCTGTCTATCCCTCCCACCACACGTACAACTGCGACCTTTCTATCCCTCACACCACACGTACAACTGCGACCTGACTATCACTCACACCACATGTACAACTGCGACCTGTCTATCACCCCCACAACACGTGCAACTGAGACCTGTCAATCACCCCCACCACACGCTCAACTGCGACCTGTCAATCACCCACACCACTTGCACAACTTGGACCTGTCAATCATCCCCACCACTTTCAGAACTGCGACCTGTCTATCACCCCCACCACACGTACAACTGCGACCTGTCTATCACCCCCACCACACGTACACTGCGACCTGTCTATCACCCCCACCACAGTACAACTGCGACCTGTCTATCCCCCCACCACACGTACAACTGCGACCTGTCTATCCCCCCACCACATGTACAACTGCGACCTGTCTATCACCCCCACCACATGTACAACTGCGACCTGTCTATCCAGCCACCACATGTACAACTGCGACCTGTCTATCACCCCCACCACATGTACAACTGCGACCTGTCTATCCCCCCACCACACGTACAACTGCGACCTATCTATCACCCCCACCACACGTACAACTGCGACCTGTCTATCCCCCCACCACACGTACAACTGCGACCTGTCTATCACCCCCACCACACGTACAACTGCGACCTGTCTATCACCCCCACCACACGTACAACTGCGACCTGTCTATCACCCCCACCACACGTACAACTGCGACCTGTCTATCACCCCAACCACATGTACAACTGCGACTTGTCTATCACCCCCACCACACGTACAACTGCGACCTGTCTATCACTCCCACCACATGTACAACTGCGACCTGTCTATCCCTCACACCACACGTACAACTGCGACCTGTCTATCACTCACACCACATGTACAACTGCGACCTGTCTATCCCTCCCACCACACGTACAACTGCGACCTGTCTATCACCCCCACCACATGTACAACTGCGACCTGTCTATCCCTCCCACCACACGCACAACTGCGACCTGTCTATCCCTCCCACCACACGTACAACTGCGACCTGTCTATCCCTCCCACCACACGTACAACTGCGACCTGTCTATCCCTCCCACCACACGTACAACTGCGACCTGTCTATCCCTCCCACCACACGTACAACTGCGACCTGCTTATCACCCCCACCACACGTACAACTGCGACCTATCAGTCACCCCCACCACACGTACAACTGCGACCTGTCAATCACCCCCACCACACGTACAACTGAGACCTGTCACTTTTTCTTTTCGTTGACACCAAATCCCACATGACCTCATCTCGTGTTAATCTAAACCTCATAGACTGTACCAAGACCACACGACAGATGCTGCTGTCACTGGCTATTTGTGACATAACCCTTGACATTGGCATCATAAAACATAATTATATAATGTACTTGTATAACAAAGTCTGCTTCCAGAAATGACGTAATTTAGAATACTGTTCCCACCATTATGTGAAATTCAAATAACGAATATTTTATTTTTTATTTACGAACTGCATTTACCATCCAAGCATTTGGAAAAATTATTTCAATTATTTCTTTGACACTGCTTCAAAAACGGGTATTTCATTTTTTTCTTGTTTAGACGAATTGACTTTTGTTCTTTTGTGTTAGAGTTTAGAGTTTCAACCGATTTGTAATAGTTACATCGTTTGGCCCCGGGAAATCCGATATGATAAAACGTTTTGGCAGATATGGTTTCTTTCAACTTCGAATCTTACACATTAACCACGGTTATGTGCCTATTTTCGAAACTCTCACGCGAGGGCGTAGAAGGCAAGCTTATGGTTTAATTTCCTGCCACAGATATCATGAGTAAGATATAAGTCTTTGAATGTAATTAGTTCATGCTTTGTGTTGTTGAATGTAATGAGTTCATTCTTTGTGTTGTTGAATGTAATGAGTTCATTCTTTGTGTTGTTGAATGTAATCAGTTCATTCTTTGTGTTGTTGAATGTAATCATTTCATTCCTTGTGTTGTTGAATTTAATGAGTTCATTCTATGTGTTGTTGAATGTAATCACTTCATTCTTTGTGTTGTTGAATGTAATCACTTCATTCTTTGTGTTGTTGAATGTAATGAGTTCATTCTTTGTGTTGTTGAATGTAATGAGTTCATTCTTTGTGTTGTTAAATGTAATGAGTTCATTCTTTGTATTGTTGAATGTAATGAGTTCATTCTTTGTGTTGTTGAATGTAATCAATTCATTCTTTGTGTTGTTGAATGTAATCAGTTCATTCTTTGTGTTGTTGGATGTAATCAGTTCATTCTTTGTGTTGTTGAATGTAATCAGTTCATTCTTTGTGTTGTTGGATGTAATCAGTTCATTCTTTGTGTTGTTGAATGCAATGAGTTCATTCTTTGTGTTGTTGAATGTAATCAGTTCATTATTTGTGTTGTTGAATGTAATGAGTTCATTCTTTGTGTTGTTGAGTGTAATGAGTTCATTCTTTGTGTTGTTGAATGTAATGAGTTCATCTTTGTGTTGTTGAATGTAATGAGTTCATTCTTTGTGTTGTTGAATGTAATGAGTTCATGCTTTGTGTTGTTGAATGTAATCAGTTCATTCTGTGTGTTGTTGGGTGTAATCAGTTCATTCTTTGTGTTGTTGAGTGTAATCACTTCATTCTTTGTGTTGTTGAATGTAATCAGTTCATTCTTTGTGTTGTTGAATGTAATCAGTTCACACTTTGTGTCGTTGAAAGTAATCAGTTCACACTTTGTATCGTTGAATCTAATCAACTCATAATTTGAGTTGTCGACTGTAATCACCTCATACTTTGTGTCGGTCATTGTAAACAGTTCATGCGTTTTGTCGTCGACTGTAAACACCTCATACTTTGTGTCGGTCATTGTAAACAGTTCATGCGTTGTGTCGTTTGACTGTAATCACCTCATACTTTGTGTCAGTCATTGTAAACAGTTAATGCGTTGTGTCGTCGACTGTAATCACCTCATACTTTGTGTCGGTCATTGTAAACAGTTAATGCGTTGTGTCGTCGACTGTAAACACCTCATACTTTGTGTCGGTCATTGTAAACAGTTCATGCGTTGTGTCGTTTGACTGTAATCACCTCATACTTTGTGTCGGTCATTGTAAACAGTTAATGCGTCGTGTCGTCGACTGTAATCACCTCATACTTGTTGTCGGTCATTGTAAACAGTTCATGCGTTGTGTCGTTGACTGTAATCACCTCATACTTGTTGTCGGTCATTGTAAACAGTTAATGCGTTGTGTCGTTGACTGTAATCACCTCATACTTGTTGTCGGTCATTGTAAACAGTTCATGCGTTGTGTCGTTGACTGTAATCACCTCATACTTTGTGTCGGTCATTGTAAACAGTTCATGCGTTGTGTCGTTGACAGTAATCACCTCATACTTTGTGTCGGTCATTGTAAACAGTTCATGCGTTGTGTCGTTGACTGTAATCACCTCATACTTTGTGTCGGTCATTGTAAACAGTTCATGCGTTGTGTCGTTGACTATAATCAACTCGTACTTTACTTAATTCCAATACTTCATTATGTTTTGTCTTAGAACAGTGATCTTGTCCTCTTAAAACCTCACTGTCATCACATCTCTTGATCTGACAACCCAAGATGGTCTTAGCACAAAACATGATCTCCGCAGCACCACAGAGATACCTCAATTTAATTCCGGAAAGATCCTTCTTTGTTGATAATGGTTATAGGAATGTTGCTTCTTTTTATTTGTAATTGAGCACGGAAAGAGCTATACGGCCTATTTTTTAAGATTTTACATTGCTGGATGGTTCTATCACGTGATTGTACTGGTGTCTCTCTCCCCCCCCCCCCCCAATGACTAATATAGCCCTCTTCGTCATCCGTTATTAAAATGACGTTAAGTGGGCGCAGAGTGTTGTGATGTGGTTTATTTGCGACTTTCGGTCCAATGCATTCGACTTCAGCACTGAATTTTTAGTGATCGGGATGGCCTTCCGTCTTCGATCCCTACTCGTTTCCCGAATCAAGTCTGGTTAATCTGTTTCTAGAGGCACCGAGAAAAGGTTGTCTAGGGTCTCAATATTTCTAATTCACTGAACAATCATCAGCTGTGTGTCACTGACAGCTTCCAGCTCTGATGCTGTTAGGCGCCTTACTCCTGTCACGTGTTTAACTTGAACATGTGTCCTTTTCATCACCTATCTCTGATGACTAGGTTCTCAATCTCATCTTGATGTAGCAGGACTGATCATTGCACGTCATTCGAACTAGACACTTTCTGACTGGTGAGGGGGTACTTGATACCTCAATAGGAACTCCAGCGGTCACGTCCTATTTGATTCTAGAGGTCAAAGTAACTAAAATCATACAATGTTTAACGATAATGTTGGTGTTACGTCACAACGATCAGACACAGACATCCCAGTGCTTACAGCTGTTTATTGATAACATTATAGTAGTCTTGCTCATGTTTTAAGCCCTGCTACATAACTGAGTATAATTCTGCTTTGATACATTAACGTTTTTGAGTGATTAGTGTACTCGCTTCATGATCACATTGGTCCGGGTTCGATGCTCAGAAGTGGCACATTTTTTGTTCCGACCGACATGGCTCAGGGAGTCACCCAAGACTCCCAAAAACGTGTAGCAAAGATTTTTCTAGGAAGTAAAGGCGGCCTGGCGTGATATTGACCACATCCCCAAAAAGACGTGCCGTGCTCATAGAAAAAAATATGGCCACTAACACGATATTCCCCACACATCATTGGATGACGGAGTGCACGATTTAAGTAAGCACAGCTGCATTCTCTTTCCTTGAATATCTTTCCTCTTACGACCGTGTGACAGATACCATTTTTTTAATAATTTGATTGGAAATAAGGACGTTGGTTTTGAACTCCATCAAACTTACTCAAAAACTAACGAGCGAACTATTAAAACAAAACATACAAATGACTCTGTTTAAAGAAGTCACATGCTAGTCATTCATTGCGTTCACAACTTGGCCACTGTCCGTCTGAAGAAACTTAAATTTCACCCAACCTTCATTAATTGAAGAACTTTAACACGCTACATTGTGTCAGCATACTCAAAGAGCTTCAAATGTGAGTGTGCAGTCGCTGATACACATTTGACACAAAATTAGGGAAATTCTGCCTTCCCCGCCCCCTCTTTCATAAATTCACGGTTAAAAAAAAACCAGGTCAACAGTAAGGCCTGTTACCCCGATAGCCATGCCCAAAGATCACAGTACTGCCCCGCCCGATTCTATACCGAATTACAAGTATTAAAATACTTGTTGTATTAGAACTAATTTCCAATATTAGGAAGAGACAATCATCATTTTTTGGCCATGTAATGAGAAGAGAACAACTGGAATATATTGTAACAACTGGACAAATTGAGGGACGAAGAGATAGAGGGAAGCAAAGAGAAAAAAATAACAGACAGCTTAAGATTATGGCTTGGCAGAAGGTCAACAACATAAATGATAAATATCTGCCGAGATCGAAAATTGTGGAGAGACATGATCACCTACGCCAGTAAGCACGGTACTTGATGATGATGATGTTGTATTAGACGATATATCGTCTGAGTGATAATGTTGAACAAGTGAGTAAAGTTTTAGCTTTGCTATTGCAGAGTCTGAATTGTGTTTCTGTTTTGAGAGGCCACTTAACATAGTGTTATTATTGCTCAATTCAAAGATAGTTAAATGTTATTTTAAACAAATCTTTTAAGTTTCTAATCATCCCTTGTGAGCTCCGCCAATTTTTGTTACAACGTTGATATCAAATCGATGTTCTTTAGACCTCTAGCGGCAGGACACGGATGAAAACGACGCCCCTGAACATCACCGGCAAAACGCCATTTTTTGTTGCAATCAAGGAGTGGACCATTGAGCATTGTGCATTTGTGATTGAAATATTTTCTTTTTAAATCATTATTTTGTTTTTGCAGCTGAACGATTGTTTCCAATACATTTTATGCTACATCTAAGAGTTTCTGACATGAAAACCATGTAGTTGTGGAGTCAGCGTTTTCAAACAAACTGGTTCAGCCGTGACAAAGAAATCGAGCCGCAGCGCACCAATTCCACAGAATGGGAAGCACTGAAGCAAGCCGCTACACCGATTCCACAGAATGGGAAACACTGAAGCAAGCCGCTATACCGGTTCCACATGACATTCATCCTCTATGCAGGGTATCGCTACCGTCATATTCGATGGGAGAGTACAGAAGATTGCACAGCCATAACGACATGTGTGTAGAACTAATCAAAACAATACCGTTTATTCATGTCTCCTATTTTACATTTCAGTTACAAATAGGAAATGTATGTGTTGATTAACTTTCAAAGAAGAAGTAACAACGGAAGAGCCTCGTCATGTCGCAAATGCAACAGAGAGGGAATGCACTGCTCTTCGATCGGCTTATTTTTCTGAAATATGTCCATTTCTACAGGCTTGCCCCCAGTACACAGACCTGAGAAGGACAATGTGGTCCACACCCACCTCCCTAGAAGAGAAACTATACGGGGCAACCGAATCACTTAAACAGGCAACTGCCTTCATAAGAAAGTCCGGAATTCTAGTCTGAATGAGCCATGATCGCAGAAGAAGAAGAAGAAGAAGAAATATGGTCAGAATTACTTCGCATACTCTATTTTTAAACGGATGTCTTCAATACCCTTTCAAGACTGAGTGAACTTAAAAATCAGAGAGAAATAAACTTGCCCGCTGACGATCCGTTACATTTTAAAATTATTTAGTTGGTCTTCAAAATGGGAGGATTATTTAGATGTAGTGTGTTCAAAGCGTTATACGAATTGTTAGGATGACTTACGATAGTCACGAGCCACACATACGCTGCCTTCGAATATACAGCAAAGAAGGCAGGAAGACTTTAAGCTGACATCACCTCCGGGCACACCACTCGCAGCCGCAACCAAGTGTACAGGTCAGGTTCATTAAAACAGGCAGGCAGGCAGACATGCACGGACAGACAACATCAGACTTCGAGGATAGCAAGCACATGATCTCACGCGTAAACACATGTAACAAAAGTCAACTTCCTGCACATCTTATTTATTAGTCTCTCACAGAAAATCTGTCGCTATCTAACCATTTCTGAATTCATGATCTGAGAAGTTGCCCGTTAGACGATCGCGGCCAGGTTCTCTCTTGTAGTTACAAGTACAGTTCCTTGCACTTGAAAGTGCTAATCCTCGTCATGAAGAGTCCCTTCGGGGGACTCTTGAATTCTCTAGAGCGAGCTAAAAACTGATCGTGTCAAATCTTTAACTTCTTGTAATAAATGACAGGAGCAGCTAAATACAAAAGAAATCTAACATAACGGTAGTTGTCCAGGGTCAATTGTAAGCCTAGCTAGAAATCTATTCAGGACTAGGCGCAAATAAGTTCTGTCTAGATCTAGGGTAAAAGCGATTTCTCTCTCGAGCTCCCAGCGTAATCTATTTAGTCTCCATCTAATCAAAGTCCTTTTTCAAATTACCACCCAGTTGGGATTTTTATCTATTGTTTCTCTCTGCGGCAACCACCCTTGGTCTCGACTTGAAACGTCAATTACTCATCGACGGAAAAATATGAGTACCTCCGAAGACGGAGTTATCTGCCCGTGTGGCGAGGGACCACTGTCCACACGGCTGGCAGGGAAAAATGGATTAACACGCAAAATTCAGTTCCTAGTCTCTAGGGATTTCCTCAGAGGTAAAAGCTGGCGTACGAAAAAAAAAAAAAAATACCACCCGGTCGGGGTACTATTTTTCCATCTTTTGATTGGCTCCCAATTAGGTGAGCCTAACTCTTATAGGTCAGTACTAGCTATCTTCTGTAAATCCCCGCGGACCAATTTCATGTTCCAAAACCTCACGTGGCTGGTTGCGTTACCAACCTGAATTTTCCGGGAGGGCCAAACAAGGCCACGATTCAATGATTTCCAACAACTAACAACGTGTTGAGGCCCGACCTTCTTTGTTGTTGTTGTTGCTATTAGGATCATCATCATTGCACATGAGACGAACCCATAGGTGCTTCGATATTCCCCTCGTGTATCTTGATCAAATCTGAGGAGGATCCCACGTGCACGAACTCACGGCCTGGGATCCACGGCGTTTGAAAGTGTTTTTTTTTTTTGCAGACAATTATTTGCCCGGGCAGCAGCCATATTTATGGTTTATATTTAACCGCCAATGAACTTTAACGCGCGCTAGTACACACGGGACTTCATGTTTATTGCCGTTATCCGAGAGGGTTAGACATAGAATCTCACAACCCCACAACCCCCGAGATTAGGGGTTGGGGGGTGACGTGATAAAGGAACCAGGGATTCATTTAGTTTTTTGTTTTGGAAAAATTCCCTACCGCTTCTGGCGAGCTTTGAACCTGGGTCCTTCCTGTCCTCAAGCCGAGGTAGTACCTCTAGACTACCCAGCCACCCACCCCCTCACCCCCTACCACCCCCCTTTTCAATAAAAATAGAAAGGAACAAAGTGGAGCGTTAATGTTCTGACTTCTATAAATGTTATAAGAAACGAAACCAACCAAAATTAATCAAGCTGTAGAAGGAAAACACATCGACCATGTACTCCCTGGGTGAAAGTAGGCTCATGTGCACGGCTTTACTCTGGTTTGCAAAACAGAATCAGGAAGATATAGCGCAACACTAACAGTTAATATACAGGGCTCAGCTTTAGGCTGAACATTGCAAGATATAGCGGCAAACCGTCAGACAGGGAGTTCTGATTTCTTCTTTCTTTATTGTCTTTGACTTGACAGGAACTAACATCAATTATAATTGTATTTGAAGTTATGGCTGCCTATGTTCTGAAACTAGCATCCCTGAACGGACATATGTAACAGTCAGTCAAAAATGACGTCAGCAGGTATATTGTCTCGTTTAAAGTGTCTGCAATAAATCAGAATTATTTTATCAAAATGATTATTCGAACCTGCCTCTGACATTACACAGTATTCATATACACAGACTTACTCAATATAAATTCTTCTATTACTAGATAAAATGTTACAATACACAATGTTACAATACACAATGTTACAATATACAATGTTACAATATACAATATAGTAGTGAAAGAAAACAGTGATCATTAATATTAATTCTCAGCGAAATAATTCTCAGAACATAACAGCTATATAGGCTGAATTTTATGACATATGTTCATCTTAACGTTGTGCTACCAATGCCAGTCCTGGAACCTAGATGTAAGAACAACAAGAAAAGTAACCTCTGCTGAGATGAAGTGTGTTAGGCGAATGGCAGGAAACAGCCTGAGAGACAAGATCTGAAATGAATAACTGAGAACAAAGCTAGGAATAACCCCCACCATAGAATATATTAAGAAACTACAAATTAAATGGTCACGCGACAAGGCGGAGAGATCAAAACACAACACAACGATCCCGTAATACACGTTGTGAGAACACCAGACCCAAAGGTCGACCACGAAATGATGGATTGATGGAATATTAGAAGCAATATGAAACATAATAGCAGCAGATGCAAACAGAAGAGCAAAGACCGCACATTATATCTCCCCTCGACGCTGAAAGGGAAATGAGAAGGGAAAAAAGTAGAAGAAGACATTTCATGATTATTTTAAACAGAATTTTGAATTACACAAACATGAAATTGCCTTCCACCTCTCTTATTATTTTATCAAGTCTACTCTCTCAATGGCTATATACTCTACGGACAGGACTCGGTCTACATTTCAAACGTTCTTCGCTATTTACAGATCACACGGACATATATTCATGAGCTATCACCAAATATATATATCCTGATACTACTAGTCCGGGACTGTGCAAAGTAATCATAAAGAAAATCCAGAACGTGCCAATTGTAGTTAATGTAGTTCTCCTTTTGTACTTGATTTTCCAGATAATATAGTTGAACCTTTTATAATCACTCATATGATTCTCACTCCCAAAGGCGTAATTACAACACAGCTAGTGACGTCACTACCATCGCAATTAATAGCGCCGATACAAATACTCTTAATGAACCTCTGGTGTTGCTATTTTGATTCAAATTAACTATATCAATACTGCCGCAAGCAACGGCGTTGTTACTACCACAGTTAGCATCAAAACTGGAGCAATAATTCATGTTTGTCTTATTATTACTATTACTGAAACTATTACTGAAACTATTACTGAAACTATTACTGAAACTATTACTGAAACTATTACTGAAACTATTACTGAAACTATTACTGAAACTATTACTTGGTACAATTGCTGAACTCATTGAAAGCATTAACTTTAAGAATATACTTCTACATCTGTGGATGTATCTTCTTTGTCACAATTAATATTTTCAACAACAACAAAATTATCGTAATTGCAAGCCGCGAAATTGGTATCATAATTACAATTACTATACCTTGTTGGAGCTAATGCTTTATATATGAATAACGTCAGGCAATCTTCTAGGTGAGTAATGAAGACCTTGTCAATCAAAATCATAACCGCATGAGTTCTGGAGTGACTGCCGGATGTCATAAGGTGTAAAGGTCAAGTACGAGACTTGAATCGACGTCTTAACGCGCGGGTTTTCACCATTATGTGCTCGGCCGCCTATCCAGAAGAGTTCGGAGACTTCTGGATAGTGTAGCTTGAAGCATCGAAACTCACAATACGAGGTGGTATTCCTCGCCCTCCCAGAGTAATACCCTGGTACCCATTTCAGTCAGCGGCTGGATCGACCGCGGGGTTATTCTCTTTTCTAACCACAAGTACAACTCACACTGCTTCCAGCGGGAATCGAACACGGGTTGTCCTAACGTCGGTAGCATAGTCGGGTGGTTTTCACAACTAGGCTACCGAGGCCCCCAACCGATGCCTTCAGCAAGGCATTTAAGGGTAAAGGTCATAAGGTGTGTATACGATCCATATAGTTCCATATTATTATTTTACTGCGAAGAGAAGTGTGGTAGTTGTCTGGAACAGGTCGGCTGCGAATATTTGAATGTTGCAAAGTCTTAGTTAATATCAGGGAGCTACGTTACGCCAGCCTGTTGGCGATGTATTCCGCTAGACTTTTCACTAATGAGATGTATCCGGTAAGTTAGTGGATAACTACAGGCATAGTCTGTTCATAAATTCATGAACACGTTTGCTTTCGATTTGCATGAAAATTACATGTTACATTGCAGTGATTTTTTGCACGCATACATAGAATATGCATGACGGAAATATTATTGCTGTTATTTATTCCACAGATACAACAGATTTTGCATATCGACGAATTCCTTTGATCTTTAATGACCTTTGCAACTTTGTTGATTCAATTTTTTTTTTATTTAACAGTAAACTTGTTAATTTTAAATTCACTTCTTTTCAGATGTGTATCTACACAATACTTTTATAGATCAAATAATTGTATGTTTTGCCCGTTATGCGTAGTCGCAAACATGATTCGGTCACCATTAGACCCCATGGTGCCCTAACTGCACCTCAAATCGAATGACGGTAAACACATTTTGAAATGGAAATATATCTGTTGTCATTGTACATACACTTAACCATTTGTTCAGCGTACGCTTATCATTCCAGGCTGTTATTCAATCTATCAACAAAATATGGTTTTTATCATTTCAAATCTAACGATTCCAAAAGGGTTTATAATGGTTAATGGCTGGACAAATTGTAATCCATCTCGTTGCCAGTACTCGACTACCACATGAAACACATATACAGCAAACCTTTTCCAGGACTGAATGTCTTTTCTTGAGAGGGACTCACGTGTCAGAATTCAACATCACACGTTTTAAACGTCCTGTTATGTTCTCCAACTTGTCTTTTGTTTTTAACCCACACAAGCTCGATTAGATTTAGGTGCGCATGATATGCAGGGAATTGCAGAGAAGTGTGGCCGTATTCCTCAATGATTTTGTCAGTATGATTCACATTTTTCTTATTTGTATTCCTCACAAGCTGCAACAATTCGGGTTTTAAATATGTTTCGTCGAATTTGATATTTTCTTTAACAAGCCAAGTCCTAATTTGATATATGTATTTGATGTAGTTGGTACTTTATCATCCCATGACACAGCATTGTGATCAGATGCATTCTCCATTACTAGACATAAAGGTCTATGCAGGATCGGAAGATCGTTCTTCAACCAGTAACTGAAAATGTGTTGATTCATTTTTGTGTGGTGGTCTCCATCGTCGATACGCCTATATTGGAAAATAAGGCGAGGGTCAAGGGTAAGGCCGTGTTCATTGCTTTCAGCATGAGTTAGTATGATGCGCTGGTCTTTCCTGCTGAGATTTGTTCGTTTTTCTTCACCGTCTACTGATTGCTATTCTTTAGCATAGGTGTGGTGAACATTGACCCATGTTTCGTGGGAATACCGATATAGTAAAACGTAACCTTCTGCGTAGTTATAAGTTTGAACTTCAAACTCATTATGATGATCATCAAAAGATCAGCTTTAAGAAGCCAACATTATAATTTCACATTAATAACTGAGACGACTTTAACATGAATGGCAACGCCGCATTAAAGCGTTACTTGTTTACCGGTTTCAAATTTGAAAGTTGAAATGGTGTACGGAAAAATCAAACAATTTGTATTACTCCGGCCCATTTTAATGTGAGAACAAAACCTAATTTATAACAACGCGACTGATTACCGTAGATCTGCTAAAATTGCGTCCAATTGCTTGAGATTTATTTTAAATTTAGCCTGAAGATGAAATCTTGCAAACTGGATCAAATAGTAGCGCAAAACATATTTTTATAACATCATAGATATTCTAAGACTGCATGCACAAAATTACTGCGATCAAACAGGTAGATTTCACACAAATCGAAAACAAATGTGTTCGTGAATTTATGAATGGACTATAGTTCGATGAAGGTCAAGCATGGGTCAAGCAATTGTTATATTGTGGAGCCAGTAGTTGGGTGTAACGCATACAAGGTACGGTGACAGCGTTACAAGAAAGGAACACAACAAAATAATCACGTTTCGGCCTACATACAGCCTTCTTCAGAAAACGAGAACAACATAAACAAACAATGAGATACAGATAAATACTGCTACATCTAGGATGAGTGGGCAGGTAAGACGAGGAGAAATAAACAGAGGGATAGGACATGAAACGATGAAACAAGAGAGAAAGAGATGTGGCATATATCAGATGGTAGTAATATATAATATGTAAACATGTGTACATTAAAATATATATAAAGTTGAAGCAAGACCTCAACTGATGGCAAGTTTCGACAGCACAGCTCACAGCGAGCATGAATTTCAAATGTAAGTAAAATGTGGCGGAAGGAAAACAATGTTCAACGTTAGCATCATTTTCGATCAGTTGTTGTTCTAAAGTAATAAATTGCCCGTAGATATACATGTGACCTACCTACTACGGCTTCTCAGTGACCCAAGTACGATGATCACGAAGATCGACATGGGGTAGGTTTTGAAAGCTGTCCTCGGAGTCTCTGATGAGGTCAAAAGGAACAAAAATGTGCTTTTTTGTGCCAGGGCGTTTGAGTGTAAATGAAAATGTGACATTGTACATGCTCTCCGGGAGGTAGGACGAGTAATGTAGGCAATGAATGTGAACCTACAACGTTGAAAAGATTGCAATAATTTCAAGTCAAAAGGGACTTTTGAATGCATAGAGAAAAGGAGTCGTCACTCGCTTCTAGATGGTGGATATAACAAGAAGGGGATCTCAGCATTTAGAGAATGGTTCGATGTACTGTGATGATAATCTGTCGACTAAACTGACTATTCAAGTATAGTCTCAAATTTAGATGTTGTGTTGTCTTGTACTTGTTCTTTTCATAATCAATAGTAGAAGTAGTAGTAGAAAAATAGAAAGAGGTTTTCGTAATAGTAGCAGATATAGTAAGTGTAATAGTAATAAATGTGATGAGAAGAGATAATAACCGAATAGCAAAGCAAGCCCTCATATGGGAAACAACAGGTAAGAGGAAAAGAGGAAGACCCAGAAAGACACTGAGAAGAACATTGATGAGAGAGGCAAGAGCAGCAGGAATCGGCTCCTTCAATGAGATAGAGCTGCTTGCACAGAACAGAGATAAATGGCGAGATTTGATCAAATATCTTTAAAAGAATTGAAAACTGCTAGACCAAAAATTCAGATAAGAGAAGGAGTATCTTGGTCTACGCCTTATGGGCCGGCTACGGCTCGAAAGGTCAATAGATAGATTGATAGAATAGTAATAAATGCCATTCTTTTAAATGTAGCATAGTTGTATAGTGTTGCATATATTATTACCAGTATGAGTGGTAGCAAAATAATACCATTCTATCGTTCAATGGTAAAATCTAAGCAGAGATTGACAACTCGTGTTAGAAACCAAAATTGGAGATCAAAATGGCTCCAGTACTACAGGGCAATCATGAACATAAAGAACGAAAATAACAGAAAATAACACTCATTGACAGGAGCTAGACTGAGATATTAACAGCCAAATAAAACAGAAAACTTGTCACTACAAAAATTAGATATCTAGGAAGTATACTAAATGTGATAAAACTAGTCAGAAAGAGAAATGTAGGAATAAGGAAAGAGTTGAATAAACTTTTACAAGTGCTGGATTAAAAGCAAATGAGGTATGCTGCAAATCACAGATGATCTACGCTTATTTTAACTCTTTTAAGGGATGGACAGAGAAGTATAGTAGTATTTGGGTGAGAGAAAGAAAAAAAATGGAAAGAAAAGGAATGGAATGAAAAGGAATGGAATGAAAAGGAAAGAAAAGAAAAGGAAAGAAAAGGACGCGAAAGGAAGAAAATGAATGGAAAGAAAGAAATAAAGAAGAGTAAGACGGAAAAAAGAAAGAAATAAGGAATGAGCTAGGAAAGAAATATTGAAAGAAGGAAAGGAAGAAAGAAGAGGATAAAGAAAGATCCTAAGAAGAATGCCAAGAAGCTGCAGACCCGAAACACTTACTGGAAAGAAAGAGAAGTTGTGATAAATGACTTCCGGTTCCTCCAATATGAAACTTCCAAAAGAGTTTCCCCATCGCTCAAAAAATACGAACAAAAAAAACCTGTCTGTAATTCAAGGGGGACAATTCTGCTGGAACACGTGTAATTTTCTAGTGAGAAACTCCGAGGTGTAACTCGTCACCCACGCTCGATCTGATGTGATTGAGTCAGGAGGCGTGACGTATCGGTGACAGATGGGAAGTGTGTTAGAAGTGAGCTGTTGACCAATCAGAACGTAGTAACCAACTTACAGGGCTATCCACACCCCATCTTGTGTTACGTTCCGTGAAGGTGGTTTCCCTTGGCTAGTCTCAGAGTAGAAATGTAGCGGGAAAGTCACATTGAGATGATCAAGCTCTCTCGGTCGATAATAAATTAACTGTCACCACCGGCAGCGTCTCACTGTTTTACCATAAACACTGTCTACCCACAAAACCTTATCCTTCATTAGCATATACAAATTCATGAGAAATATATATATATATATATAGAGAGAGAGCCGCGATAGCTCAGTGCTTGTGAACTGGACTATAAAGGACAAGGGGTAGGGTTCGATCCCAACCGACGGCTTCCAGGTTCACCTAGCCTTTAATAGGTACTGGATTTTTTCTGGGAAAGTAAAGCGGCTCGGGCGTAATACCGACTACATTACCCTAAAAATCATGTGCCGAAGGTCTGTAAAATTTATGGTCACTAACACCATATTCCCTATACGCCACTTGGCGTGACGGGGGTACTTTACTATTTACTATATATATATGTATATATATAATATTATCATCGGGTTGAGTGTCCTTTGCAGAAGGCTGTACTCATCACATCCCGTTTGATAGAATCTCCGACTCTATTCAGATCTCCCACTTCTGTTGTCATGTTCAAGCTATCTTTGATGGCTTCAAACAACTTCTTGTTCTCTCCTCCGGTATCATCGTCCTGAAACAATGTCTTCCATTAATCCTCTTTCCAGCCAGATCATCATCATCAATTACCGGGCCTGCTGGCGTAGGTGATCATGTCTCTCTACAACTTTCGATCTCGACAGTTCTTTATCATTTCTGTTGATGACCTTCTGCCAAGCCATTTCCTTAAGCTGTCTGGTATTTTCTCTCTTTGCTTCCCTCTATCTCTTTGTCCTACAATTTTTTCCAGTTGTTACAATATATTTCAGTTGTTCTCTTCTCATTACATGGCCAAAAAATGATGATTGTTTCTTCCTAATATTGGAAATTAGCTCTCTTTTTGTTTTGACCTCTTTCAGAACATTTTCATTACTCTTCTTAGCTGTCCATGGTATTCTCAACATTCTTCTGTAAAACCACTTTTCTACAGACTCCAGTAATTTTCTTGTCTGTTGTCCTATTGTCCACGATTCACATCCATATGTTAAAACTGGCTCTACATAACATTTAAGAACTCTTTTTTTTCTCTTGTCAAAAATGGATTGCATAGTATTTTCCTCATTTTCTAGAAAGCTGGTTTTGCCAGAGCCATTCTGCATCACCCCTCTTTTGTACATCTTGTCTGAGGTTAACAAAGTTCCCAAATATTTAAATTCATTTACCTGTTTTAATATTGTTCCACTTGTCTTTATTTTGCACTGAGGTGATGTCTTTTTCTTTGTTGCTACCATTACTTCTGTCTTTTTTTTTTTTTTATTAAGGCTGAGTCCTTTATTTTTGCTTTCTTTCACTATAATGTCCAACATTTCTTGTAACTCATTTTCGCTCTTAGCGATTAATACTGTATCATCAGCAAACCTTAGATTATTTATGTTATATTCATGATTGTACAAACAAATTACGACGGTGGTTTTCTGTTGTCTTCCGTCGGTTTGTTTGCGGTTGGATCTCTAGCCTTTGACGAAAAAGTTTCACCCACAAGGCAATGGTGTTGTTTTACTTCGAGGTACTCTCCCTTAGCCTTTTACTCTCCCGAGCTTACCTGCAAGGCAGCAGGGCAGTCACAGGTTGTACTGTTTACTGCCTACAGTAGCAGGTAAAATTACCTCATCATCATTGAGTGCCGTCTCCGCAACGAAGGTTGGCTACCATGGAGCGCCATTTTGCTCTATCTCTTGCTTTGATGGTGCAGGCTGTCATCGGTTGATTTGTCCATCTTTTGATGTTACTCGTCCATGTTAATCTTGGTCTGCCTCTGCCTCTTTTACCTTGTATTTTCCCCTCCAGGATCACTTTCAGTAGGCTGTTGTGTCTTTTAACATGGCCTAAGAATCGCATTTGTCTTGTTCTAATTGTGTTCAGAAGTTCTCTTTTCATTTTTAGTTGTTTTAAGACTTTGTCGTTTGTTTTCTTTTCCTTCCATCCAATTCTACCTATTCTTCTATATATCCACATTTCAAAGGCTTCAATTCTCTGTTCTGTTTTCTTGTCTAATGTCCATGTTTCAGCACCATATAGGAATATTGAGAAGATGTAACATTTTGCTATTCTTAGTTTTAGCTCTGGTGTTATTTGTTTGATGTTAGTATGTCCTTCATGACATTAAAATTACTTTTTGCCATTCCTATTCTTTTGTTTATTTCAGTTGTACATTTTCCATCACTGGTTATAGTATGTCCAAGGTAGTTATAGTTCTGAACTGTCTCAAGGTCTATTCCTTCAATTTTGATATCCACTTGTGGGTTTTGAGTATTTTCTTTGTTTATGATCATAGTTTTAGTCTTTTTGATATTCATATCTAGTCCATATTTTTTGCTTGTCGTGTTTATTTCATTAAGTAATTGTTGTAGGTCTTTAGGATTTTCTACTAGTAGTACAGTATCGTCAGCATATCTTAGGTTATTGATTATCTTTCCATTAATTTGTAGGCCTGGCATCTCTATGATGTTTTTAAAGATTTGCTCAGTGTATAGATTGAACAAGCTTGGTGATAGGATGCATCATTGTCTTACTCCTCTTTTTATATCAATGGGTGTAGAGAACTCTTTGTTATATTTTATTATTACTGTTTGCTCCCAGTATAGATTGCATATTAGTCGTATATCCATGTCATCTAGATGTATCTCTTTTAGGCATTCTAAGTTGTTGTACTCTATCAAAAGCTTTGGTGTAGTCTATGAAGCAGGCATATATTGGTTTGTTTACTTCTGTGTATTTTTCGATTAATGTTCTCATGCAGAATATGGCTTCTTTTGTCCCGCTATTTTTCCTAAATCCAAATTGCTGCTCATCTAATTCAGTATTGATTTTATTCTGAATCCTTCCTTGTATAACTTTTAGCAAGATTTTTGTAACATGGCTCATTAGGCTTATTGTTCTAAAGTCACTGCATTCAACTGCACCATTCTTTTTAGGCAATGCAATGAAAGTTGATGTTTTTAGTTCATTTGGTATGTATCCTGTGTGGTATATGTCGTTGCATATGTCTGTAATCACTTCAATGCCAAAATCTTCAAGTGCCTGTATCATCTCTATTTGTATGCTTTCAGGTCCTGCATCTTTTCCCCTTTTCATTGTTTTTATAGCTTTTTCCACCTCAGATTTTAAGATTTTATAGCCTGATGTACATTTTATAACTGGTTTCTTGTCCCTTTGATCATGAAATAGTTCTGTTATATATTCCTGCCATCTATCTATGATATCCTTATTGTCTGTTAGCATTTTTCCTTTTTTGTCTGCAATGCATCCACCTTCTGTGGCTTTTTTATTTTTATTAGTCATTCTCTTTATTTCTGTGTGCATTCCTCTTAGGTCTTGTTTGCTTTCCATAGTTTCTATTTCTCTACATTTTTGGCTGAGCCAGTCTTCTTTTGCCTTTTGCACATTTTGCGTATCTCATTATCTATTTTATTGTATTGGGCAGTGTTCTTCGCTTGTCTCCTTTCTTCCATTTTTTCTAAGATGGTGTTAGTTATCCATTTTTGTTTTTTGTTCTTTTCTCTTTTGGGTAAGGTGTCGCAGGCTTTTTGTATGCTTTTCTTTATGCATTGCCATTTGGTTGTTACTTTTTCATCAGGATTTTCTCTTCTGTATTGTTCAATTCCTTCTTCTAGCAGCTTCTGGTATGTGTTCTTTACTTGTATTGTATAGGCATCTTTAATATCTTTTTGATTTAAAGCTGTTATGTCGAGTGGGTTTGTTGATGAATCAGATTTTTGCTTGTTTCTCTTTAGTTTGATTTTCATTTTAATCATTACAGGATTGTGATCAGAATTAATATCTGCTCCTGGGTAGGTTTTGGCTTTCTTTACGCTGTTACGGAACCTTTCTTTTATCATTATGTAATCTATTTGATTCCTCTTCCTATCTCCAGGGCTTTTCCATGTGTATAGTTTCCTTTTCTCTTGCTCAAAGTAGGTGTTACATATTATCAGCCTGTTTTCTTCACAGAATTGTATTAATCTTTCTCCTCTGTCATTTCTTTTTCCTAAACCATGATTTCCTATAATTGTCTTATATCTACCTTTTCCTACTTTAGCGTTCATGTCACCCATTACAATCAAGATGTCTGAAGATTTCACTTGCTTCATATCTTTATTTAGGTCTTCATAGTATGCCTCTATTTGTTCATCTGTGTAGTCTTGAGTAGGTGCATATGTCTGTATTATTGCTATGTCGAATGGTTTTGCTTTCAACTTGAGTAGTATAATCCTATCACTGTATGTCCAGTGGGTACTTATATATTTTTGTAGCTCTCTTTTTATCAGTATTCCTACCCCCCTTTGATGTTCTGTTGTGTTTCCTGAGTATATAAATGTATATTTTTCGTCTTCAATGTACCCACATTCCTTCCATCTAGTCTCTGATATGCCTAAAATATCTATATTTATTCGTTCTGCTTCTTGAATTAGATTTTCCAATTTCCCTTGTTGATATAGAGTCCTAACATTCCAAGTACTTATTTTAAGATCTTTCCTCCGACATAAGTTCGAATTTCTCCGACTCTCCATGGCTTCCTCTGGACTGGTACGTGATGAAACTCCAATCTCTTTCACGGTGGTCAGCCATGTTCGTCTTTCGTGTTCTGAACATGCCTCTTGTGTACCACACACTTTGCTGTTTTCGCTTTCTGGGCCGTTGATCATTCTTGATTCCTCCGCCTCCATCCACCGTCACAGACTTTTCACATAAGGGTTGAACATACCCGTTTTTCCGTTGACATTTTTGTCAAACCATGTGCTTGCCTATTGAACCGCAAACACACAACACAAAGAAGAATAAATCATATTCCACTTAAATATCGGCAATCACAGTCCATCCCCACGTTAGAAGTAAAACATACACCAAACGGGAGAATAGCAACACATAATTTCACAACTAGACTGTCGCGTAAATCATTAAAAATATATCAGCAAGAGCCGAATTATAAAAATCGACTACACGAAGCCGCCATGACACCGGAATCCAACTGTACCAAAATTACCAAATCTGACAGTATACAGCCAGATACTGCTTTGAGTTTCCCTTCTTTGAAAAAGGCATTTTGGTGTTTCTGTAGAAAATAGCTATACTAGATGTTGATCACAGGGCAGGAAGGCTCCGGATTAGAATCCCGCTACAGGCAGTAGGCATTCATCCTCACATCACTGGTTTATTCATCCCTCCCCGGTTACTGGGTAGTGAGATCCGGTGTCTAGTCCTCTCTGGGTAGTGATGTCCGGGGTCTGGCCCTCTCTGGGTAGTGATGTCTGGGGTCTAGTTTTCTCTGGGTAGTAAAATCCGGTGTCTAGCCCTCTTTGGTAGTGATATCCGATGTCTAGCCCTCTCTGGGTAGTGAGATCCGATGTCTAGTCCTTTCTGGGTAGTGATGTCCGGGGTCTAGCCCTCTCTGGGTAGTGAGATCCGATGTCTAGTCCTTTCTGGGTAGTGATGTCCGGGGTCTAGCCCTCTCTGGGTAGTGAGATCCGGTGCCTAGCCCTCTCGAAAAAAGGCGAAAAAAAGGTTCTGTATGCACTCTTAACACGTTAAAGAACCATTGGCAGGTAAAATAAAAAAAAGAGTAAGTCCAGCATGGCCACTGCTTGAGCCAAAAGATGGATTCGTCTGTCCGAAAGGTGGAGATGTCATTGTTTACCGTGAACTTGCGACACAACGCACCCACGCCAACTTAACGAATGACCACTCAACCGATGAACGCTAAAAAAAACAGATGAGGGATGAAAATATTTCATAGAGAGCAGAAGCTCTTCTATTCTCCACAAGATCAACGTCTTAAACTTGATATCAAATCTCCCGAAATCGACATGAATGAACTACAGAAATATCATACACAGTTTATGTTTGTAAATTAAAATTAGCGATACAACTAAAATATTATTGACAAAGAGTTGTAATGAAAAAAAAAAAAAGAATAGCTCTTGTGTGTTTGAAAACAAAGAGGTGTAAGGTAATCGTAGAGAACGAACACAACACTAACAGTCCACTCTTCTTTGTTTGAAAGTTACAATTGGAAGGTTACCTAAGGAACGAAACATAAAAAAAAAAACAAAAAAAAAACACTCTTTTGTGTTTGAAAGTTAACCTTTGGAAGGTGACCATAAGGAACGCGACAAAACAAAAAGACTCTTCTGTGTTTGAAAGTTAACAGTTTAACAGTTGCTGCTCTGTTCCTCATAAGCCTCTTATTGATGATCCTGATGTATTTGATGATGTTACTGCGTCAGTTAATTCAGCCACTATTCCCAACTAGATAATAACAAGTCAGTAAAGTAGTGTAGTAGTTCACGCAAATGCCACGTTCAAAGCTCAAAGAGTAGACTGAACTTCAAAGGGTTTCCTTACGATGAAATCGATATCTTCTTGACGAAGTTCGCATAAAGAAACTGTTTCTTGGCTCGCCTATAATTAGAATTGATTCCTGTTTGCACATCAATTCTAATATATGGACTCTATGTATGTGAAGGTGCATCAAAATAAATAGAAAGTGCTAGGGAGAGATTTAACAAAACAGACCGGACCATAAAACAAACATTGATCGAAAATGGGGCATATCCATCAACAAATATGATACTGTATTGAGTAGTGGTAGATAAATAGGATTCTGATGACGTATTGCTAGCTCTAGATATTAGTCATATCATCGTCCCTAGTTAATCGATGTCTTCTGCCACTATTTCTATGCTCGGAAAGGCTCCAGAGTAAATATATCTCGGGTTTTTCTTTATTTTGTCACCAACTGAAAGAAATCGACAATTAGCCTTTCAATAAATTGATGATATTTTTTTCGATTCAGTGCCATGCAGTATAGCATATTTATACACAAACATCAAAATATACATTCTAGTATCATCTACTATGACACATTTATACAGAAATAGCGAAATATATATTTCAGTGTCATCTACTATGACACATTTATACAGACAAACCAAAAACATTTATATAGAAACGCCAAACATGTATATTCAGGTGTCATTTACTACGACATATTTATACAGAAACATCAAAATATATATTCCGGTGTCATTTACTATGACATATTTATACAGAAACAGCAAAGTATATATTTCGGTGTCATTTACTATGACATATTTGCACAGAAACACTAACATATATATTCCGGTGTTATGTACTATGAGCGCCATCTAGCTTGATATATTGAGACAAACACATCACAACGTCTATTCCAGTGCCATCTGCAATGACGCACTCATATTTAAACAGACACCTACCAAAACGTTTATTGAAGTGCCATATACAATGACGTACTCCTATCTATACATACTCAACAAAAACGTCTATTGAAGTACCATCTACAATGACGTACTCCTATCTATACATACTCGTCTATTGAAGTACCATCTACAATGACGTACTCCTATCTATACATACTCAACAAAACGTCTATTGAAGTACCATCTACAATGACGTACTCCTATCTATACATACTCAACAAAACGTCTATTGAAGTACCATCTACAATGACGTACTCCTATCTATACATACTCACCAAAACGTCTATTGAAGTACCATCTACAATGACGTACTCCTATCTATACATACTCAACAAAACGTCTATTGAAGTACCATCTGCAATGACGTACTCCTATCTAAACATACTCAACAAAACGTCTATTGAAGAACCATTTGCAATGACGTACTCCTATCTATCCATACTCAACAAAACGTCTATTGAAGTACCATCTGCAATGACGTACTCCTATCTAAACATACTCAACAAAACGTCTATTGAAGTACCATCTACAATGACGTACTCCTATCTATCATACTCAAAACGTCTATTGAAGTACCATCTGCAATGACGTACTCCTATCTAAACATACTCAACAAAACGTCTATTGAAGAACCATTTGCAATGACGTACTCCTATCTATCCATACTCAACAAACGTCTATTGAAGTACCATCTACAATGACGTTCTCGTATCTAAACATACTCACAAAACGTCTATTGAAGTACCATCTACAATGACGTCTCGTATCTAAACATACTCACAAAACGTCTATTGAAGTACCATCTACAATGACGTACTCCTATCTAAACATACTCACCAAAACGTCTATTGAAGTACCATCTACAATGCCGTTCTCGTGTTTAAACAGACCCCCACCAAAACATCTATTGAAGTTCCATCTAGTGCGAAACATGTATACATAACTGCCACAACAATTAACGAAGCACCGTGTAATTTGACGTATGTAAACAGTCACCATCATCATCTTGATCCGTGCAGTCTAGCAAGGTGTTATGCAACAACACTTCCTCCTGCGTTTCAATAATAAATGAGATCAATAACAAACATAACGCCGAGAGAAGCAATAGCTGTCCAGCTTTGTTTGTATAATAATCCCCTATTGCCAGATAATACACGGAGTATAATATTTTTGTTATCCTTTGCATTACCTTCAAGTTTTCCTATATCGGTGTTATCTCTAATACAGAGAAATATTATGTATAAACTGCTACATATTTTTGCTTCCCGTGTTTAGTTTTGCATCTTCGTATTTTGTTTAAACTTCCTCAAAGTCTCAATGACAAAATACACTCGAGAGTCGATTATCAAAACTAAAGTTAACCATGCGTATTCCTCATTTTTAAAATTCTTTTATGTTTGTTATGTTCACCAGCTTTTACCTCTGATGAAGTCCCGAGAGACTAGGAACTGAATTTTGCGTGTTAATCCATTTTTCCCTGCTAGCCGTGTGCACACGTGTCCCTCACCGCACAGGCAGATAGATCCATCTTTGGAGGCACTGATATTTTTTTCCGTCCATGAGTAATTGACGTTTCAAGGCGGGCCTCGCTGCTGAGACCAGGGGTGATTGCCGCAGAAAAAAGCACAAATAAAAATCCCAACTGGTTCAGTCGGGATTTCATTCCACAACCTATCTGCCTCGAGGCTGGCGTCTTGCCTCGAGACCAATCAGTCCCGGTATTTTTGACATGAAAACTAATCTGGATAATCAATGATTTACTATATAATATAAAATAAAATGTTAACCTCAGATGGTTGATGTACAACAGAGGTCAGATGCAGAATAGCTCAGGCAAAAGCAGCTTCCCAAAAATTAAGAAAATACTGTGCAATCCATTTTTGACAATATAAACAAGAAAAAGAGTCTCTCTCTCTCTCTCTCTGCGTTCAGGACTCAATCAGAGTAAGGATTCCAGACTCTCATATGAAGTCAGCTGTCAGGCTAAGTGTGTTGATCGCCCCCACAGACAGAACATCACAATTAGAGTCTGTCAGATCCACTCTGACTGAACACCCGTTAATACGTTGCACTGTGTTCTGCGCCAGTGGCCCAGTGCATCCGATTTCAGCCAGCATTTTTTCAGGTTTGCTTTCCTTAGCCTTTGATTGTCCCCAATCTTCCTGCAAGGCAGCAGTTGATCTTTTCTGTCGGGGGATTCTGCCCTTAGATGGTCGGCCTTCCCAGGTTTACGAGCACCATCTGCCCGAGTCACTAGAGGTGACTAACACAGACATGTGACTTGTAATATGAGGAAACTGCAACAAGGAACACATTTCATGCATAGCCTCCATTTGTTCCCGCCGCCTATCCCCATATACCGGTAAGTCACGTCCTCCCGAAAATGATGATCATCGTAGCACTTGATGATGTTAGGCCATCGTTGATGACTCCAATTCCGAACATATAGACACACAGTCAGTCGTCAATTTATTCTTGTTGCACATCAAACAGCAGACCGTAAGATTTGCGCACGGCCGGTTTAGGGAACCAATACGATGACGTAGGACACAATGTCGCCAAACTCATAATCTCGATACCTTTAGACTTATGTCTGATTACTCAAGTGTAAACAGTCTACGACGAACAATACACGAAGCAACTTCCCCAAAGAGACAAAACTGCGACTGACGAAGTAGTTTACATTAATGTGTAACGTGGAAATAACTTGCGTCAAAGAATCCCAATAACGGTCTTGAACAGCACTAATGTGACGTAAAGCACAGATGAAGTCTGGACGGTGGAATGTCTCACTCACAACACTTGATTCGTCAAAAACGGACTGTTGTCGACCTACGACCTCGTCTTAGCGACACAGATGTATGAAGCATATCATCATTTTGACTTTAACGCAGAAAAGTGCAAAGAAGATCCGAAATTAATCAGACCCTGGGTGCATTTTCTGCAGCGATCGAGAGGACGTGGACTAGATCCGCCATCTTGGAAACGGAAGTCCAAAAAGAGTTCTTAAATGTTATGTAGAGACAGTCTTAACATACGGATGTGACTCTTGGACAATAGGACAACAAACATGAAAATCACTGGAGGCTGTAGAAATGTGGTTTTACAGAAGAATGTTGAGAATACCATGGACAGCTAAGAAGAGTAATGAAAACCTTCTGAAAGAGGCCAAAGCAAAAAGAGAGCTAATTTCCAATATTAGGAAGAAACAATCATTATTTTGTGGTCATTTAATGAGAAAGGAACGACTGGAATATATTGTAACAGCTGGACAAATTGAGAGACGAAGAGATAGAGGGAACCAAAGAGAAAAGATACCAGACAGCTTAAGAGAATGGCTTGACAGAACGTCAACAACAGAAATGATAAATAACTGTCGAAATCGAAAGTTGTGGAGTGACATGATCACCTATGCCAGCAGGCAAGGTACTTGATGATGATGATCGCTTTTAATACTATTATGTTATCATAGTTTTATTATATTATTATAAATAACTTTTTATTATTATTATCATCGTTATAATTATATCGTTATTTTTATTATTTCGTTGTTATTATTATTACTATTGTTATCATTATTATTGATGATATTAACCTCATTAATGCACAATAAGCTGAGTAGTAAATCAATAAAAACATGAAATTAACGAATTTGACTTTGAGATTAAAATATGATTCGTCACTGCAGTCAAGTGGACTGTAAAGATAAAAAACCACAAGAGTTGCAACAGAATATTCTGCTGACGTTAGTTTTATGATTGCAACTATATCGTCCTCAAACCCTTACTTAGCGCGAAAAGAAAGTAGTTTGCATTTGTCGTTTTTTCTATCGAGCTATAAGTTTCGGCCTTTTGAAGCCAAGTGGATACGACTTCTATGTGAAATTTTTAGAGTAGCGGGTTTGCCATTCCTTTGCATCTGTATCCTCCAACAATTTTTTTTTCTAAATGACAGCAGGAAAGTGTTTTAGGTACTCAGCCAACTCTGGTTCACTAATCCTAACGCCAGTAATCGGTTTATCCTCTTGCAATATTTCTGCCAGATTCGTGGGTAACATAGTTTTCCTACTTTCTTTTTGTTTCCTTCCTCCACCACAGGTATGTTGAAATAATGATATACTTTGTTTATATTCTTTATACATTTCAACATAAGATTAACTTTCTACCGGGATTAACTGTCTACTGAGATAACTTTCTATTGGAATAAATTTCTACTGGGATTAACTTTCTATTTGGATTAACTTTCTACTAGGATAATTTTTTTGCTGAGATAACTTTCTACTGGGATAATTTTCTATTGTGATTAATTTTCCTCCGGAGTTATCTTTCAATTTGCATTATCTTTCTAAACTTTAAGCATTAACTTTATCATCATCATTGAGTGCTGTCTCCGCATCAAAGGTTGACTACCATGGAGCGCCATTCCTTTCTGTCTCTTGCTTTGATAGTGCAGGTTATCATAGGCTGACTTGTCCATCTTTTGATGTTACTCGTCCATGTTAGTCTTGGTTTGCCTCTGCTTCATTTACTTTGTTTTTTCCCTTGCAAGATTACTTATATTACGCTGTTGTATCTTTTAACATGCTCCAAAAATCTAATTTGTCTTGCTTGAATTGTGTTTAGCAGTTCTCTTTTCATTTTCAGTTGTTTTAAAACTTCATCATTTGTTTTCTTTTCTTTCCATTCAGTTCTTCATATTCTTCTATAAATCCTCATTTCAAAGGTTAAAATTTTCTGTTCTTTTTTTTTTTTTTCTAATGTCACACGATATCATACAGGAATGTTGAGAAGATATAACATTTTGCTATTGTTAGTTTTTGTCCTAGTGTTATTTGTCTTGATGTTAGTATATTTTTCATTGCATTAAAATAGTTTTTCGTCATTCCGATTCTTGTCTTTATTTGTTTTACATTTTCCATCACTGGTTACAGAATCTGTAACTTAATTGTAGCTCTGAACTGTCTCCATATCTATTCCTTACACTTTGATATTCACTTGTAGATTTTGAGTATAGTATTATCTTTGTTTACGATTATAATTTTAGTCTTTCTGATAGTCATATCTAAGCCATATTTTACTTGTCATGTTTATTTCTTTAAGTAATTGTTGTAGTCTTCATGGCTTTCTATGGGATAGTATGTGACGAGGTTCGAATTTCTTTCACGGTGGTCAACTTAACTTTATACTGGGATTAATTTTCAACAGTGATGTGCTTTCTCCTAGGATTAACTTTCTGATGGGATTAACTTTCTGCTGATATTAACTTTCTGCTGGTATTAAATTTCTGCTGGTATTAACTTTCTGCTGATATTAACTTTCTGCTGGTATTAACTTTCTGCTGGTATTAACTTTCTGTTGGTGTTAACTTTCTGCTAGTATTAACTTTCTGCTGGTATTAACTTTGTGTTGGTATTAACTTTCTGCTAGTATTAACTTTCTGCTGGTATTAACTTTCTGCTAGTATTAACTTTCTGATGGTATTAACTTTCTGCTGGTATTAACTTTCTGCTGGTATTAACTTTGTGTTGGTATTAACTTTCTGCTAGTATTAACTTTCTGCTGGTATTAACTTTCTGCTGATATTAACTTTCTTCTGGTATTAACTTTCTACTGATATTAACTTTCTGCTGATATTAACTTTCTGCTGGTATTAACTTTCTGCTGATATTAACTTTCTTCTGGTATTAACTTTCTGCTGGTATTAACTTTCTGCTGATATTAACTTTCTGCTGGTATTAACTTTATGCTAGTATTAACTTTCTGCTGATATTAACTTTCTGCTGGTATTAACTTTGTGTTGGTATTAACTGTCTGCTAGTATTAACTTTCTGCTGGTATTAACTTTCTGCTAGTATTAACTTTCTGATGGTATTAACTTTCTGTTGGTATTAACTTTCTGCTAGTATTAACTTTCTGCTAGTATTAACTTTCTGCTAGTATTAACTTTCTGCTGGTATTAACTTCGAGTTGGTATTAACTTTCTGCTAGTATTAACTTTCTGCTGATATTAACTTTCTGCTAGTATTAACTTTCTGCTGGTATTAACTTCGTGTTGGTATTAACTTTCTGCTAGTATTAACTTTCTGCTGATATTAACTTTCTGCTGGTATTAACTTTATGCTAGTATTAACTTTCTGCTGATATTAACTTTCTGCTGGTATTAACTTTGTGTTGGTATTAACTTTCTGCTAGTATTAACTTTCTGCTAGTATTAACGTTCTGCTGGTATTAACTTTCTGCTGGTATTAACTTTCTGCTGGTATTAACTTTCTGTTGGTGTTAACTTTCTGCTAGTAATAACTTTCTGCTGGTATTAACTTTCTGCTAGTATTAACTTTCTGCTGGTATTAACTTTCTTTTGGTATTACATTTCTGCTAGTATTAACTTTCTGCTGGTATTAACTTTCTGTTGGTATAACTTTCTGCTGGTATTAACTTTCTGCTGGTATTAACTTTCTGCTGGTATTATCTTTCTGCTGGTATTAACTTTCTGATAGTATTAACTTTCTGTTGATATTAACTTTCTGCTTTTATTAACTTTCTGCTAGTATTAACTTTCTGCTGATATTAACTTTCTGCTAGTATTAACTTTCTGTTGAAATTAACTTTCTGCTAGTATTAACTTTCTGCTGCTATTAACTTTCTGTTGATTTTAACTTTCTGCTAGTATTAACTTTCTGCTGGTATTAACTTTCTGCAGATATTAATTTTCTGCTGGTATTAACTTTCTGATAGTATTAACTTTCTGCTTATATTAACTTTATGCTGATATTAACTTTCTGCTAGTATTAACTTTCTGCTAGTATAACTTTCTGCTGATATTAACTTTCTGCTGGTATTAACTTTCTGCTGGTATTATCTTTCTGTTGATATTAATTTTCTGCTGGTATTAACTTTCTGTTGGTGTTAACTTTCTGCTGGTATTAACTTTCTGCTGATATTAACTTTCTGCTGGTATTAACTTTCTGCTGTGATTACCTTTGAAACTGGTCGGAGATTAACCTTCTACTAGAATTAACTTAGAAATAAATTTATACAGAGATAAACTTTCTGCTATTGCATTTCTGAACCTTTAATGATACATTCACTTTGACTTTGTCTCATTTCGTCTTGTGATGGTTCTGATATTCAGTTTATAGTAAACACTTTTAAACGGAATTTTTTTATCCTTTAATCACATATCCGTATACATATATATATATAATTGTTTATTCGTTTGTCTTGTTTTCGTCAATCCTGGAATTAATGAAGTTCTAATAGCCGGAACGTCAATTTTGTCTGCTTTTATGCTTTTGTCAAATCGTTGAACATTTTCTACTTTTCTTATTGAGCATCGTTGTTATTACTTGATTCTCAAAATATAATAACGATGTAGCTACTAAGTTAGTAGAGCATTTAAGGGACATTATACGTATAATATGAAAACCACTGAGCTGGTATATTGATTTTTCTAAAGTGGAATGGTTTATACAAACAGTTGCTGCCCTTTGTTCTAGCAAACTGCGTGTTCATGTTATAATGGGAAGATAACTCGGTCTCGGGTCGCTGAACTGAACAAAATATAACGGTTGGTCTGGTCGGTTACAATGGTGGTTGTGATCATTGGCTGAGATGTGATTGGTAGATAGACTGGCACAGCAAGTGACAGACTGGGTTTGTGATTAATACAAGTATATGTTGTTGACTTGAATGCTGGGTATATGTGGATGTTTGTGTGAAGATGGGCACAGAGATAAGCAGTGACAGTATTTTGATTGGAAGACATGCATACATATATACGTACAGAGAGACAAACAAAGAGAGAGTGTGTGAGAAACAGGAATACAGACAGAAGTACATATAGATAGACAGGCAGGCAGACAGACAGGTAGATTGATAGACAGACAGACAGACAGACAGACAGACAGACAGACAGACAGACAGACAGACAGACAGACAGACAGACAGACAGATAGATAGATAGATAGATAGATAGATAGATAGATAGATAGATAGATAGATAGATAGATAGATAGATAGATAGATAGATAGATAGATAGATAGATAGATAGATAGATAGATAGATAGATAGATAGATAGATAGATAGATAGGCAGGCAGGCAGGCAGACAGACAGGTAGATAGATAAATAGATAGACAGACAGACAGACAGACAGATAGATAGATAGATAGATAGATAGATAGATAGATAGATAGATAGATAGATAGATAGATAGATAGATAGATAGATAGATAGATAGATAGATAGATAGATAGATAGATAGATAGATAGATAGATAGATAGATAGATAGATAGATAGACAGGCAGGCAGACAGACAGGTAGGTAGATAGATAGATAGACAGACAGACATACAGACAGATAGACAGATAGATAGACAGACAAACAGACAGACAGATAGATAGATAGATAGATAGATAGATAGAGATAGATAGATAGATAGATAGATAGATAGATAGATAGATAGATAGATAGATAGATAGATAGATAGATAGATAGACAAACAGACAGACAGACTGATAGATAGATAGATAGATAGATAGATAGATAGATAGATAGATAGATAGATAGATAGATAGATAGATAGATAGATAGATAGATAGATAGATAGATAGATAGATAGATAGATAGATAGATAGATAGATAGATAGATAGATAGATAGATAGATAGATAGATAGATAGACGTATTTAAATAGTTAAAAATTAGACGATAGGTGTATCATGGATTGTCTTGGTAGTGTGAATGAATGGATTGATATTTGAATGGACTAATTGACATGTTGGTTCTGTTGTATACGCTTATGTTGAATGGACTGATTGACATGTTGGTTCTGTTGTATACGCTTATGTTGAATGGACTAATTGACATGTTGGTTCTGTTGTATACGCTTATGTTGAATGGACTGATTGACATGTTGGTTCTGTTGTATACGCTTATGTTGAATGGACTAATTGACATGTTGGTTCTGTTGTAAACGCTTATGTTGAATGGACTGATTGACATGTTGGTTCTGTTGTATACGCTTATGTTGAATGGACTGATTGACATGTTGGTTCTGTTGTATACGCTTATGTTGAATGGACTAATTGACATGTTGGTTCTGTTGTATACGCTTATGTTGAATGGACTAATTGACATGTTGGTTCTGTTGTAAACGCTTATGTTGAATGGACTGATTGACATGTTGGTTCTGTTGTATACGCTTATGTTGAATGGACTGATTGACATGTTGGTTCTGTTGTATACGCTTATGTTGAATGGACTAATTGACATGTTGGTTCTGTTGTATACGCTTATGTTGAATGGACTAATTGACATGTTGGTTCTGTTGTAAACGCTTATGTTGAATGGACTGATTGACATGTTGGTTCTGTTGTATACGCTTATGTTGAATGGACTAATTGTCATGTTGGTTCTGTTGTATACGCTTATGTTGAATGGACTAATTGACATGTTGGTTCTGTTGTATACGCTTATGTTGAATGGACTAATTGACATGTGGGTTCTGTTGTATACGCTTATGTTGAATGGACTGATTGACATGTTGGTTCTGTTGTATACGCTTATGTTGAATGGACTGATTGACATGTTGGTTCTGTTGTATACGCTTATGTTGAATGGACTAATTGACATGTTGGTTCTGTTGTATACGCTTATGTTGAATGGACTAATTGACATGTTGGTTCTGTTGTATACGCTTATGTTGAATGGACTAATTGACATGTTGGTTCTGTTGTATACGCTTATGTTGAATGGACTAATTGACATGTTGGTTCTGTTGTATACGCTTATGTTGAATGGACTAATTGACATGTTGGTTCTGTTGTATACGCTTATGTTGAATGGACTGATTTATCTGATGTTGTATCAATCACGAAAAGCTCTTACCATACCATTTTTTTTTTCAATTCTCCCTCAAATTTGTGAAACTGAACAAAAATTGGAATGTTCTCCAATAAAATTGATGAGAAAAAATATTTCAAAATGTGATCAATGTAACCGTTTCTTGTGTAAAATAATCACACCTAAACCACAAATATTGTAACAGCTTCAGCTGTGTCATCTCTTGTGATAATTTTTAACAGCAGAAATGCGGCGACTGTTTCTCTGCATGAAAACATGGCGCACGGTGTTCGAGACTCACGGTAAACAGAGGGGATTTCTTTTTTCTATCGGGGGTGAAATTAACGTTATAAACCTCACACGTAGTGGGGCGACTGCTTTAACCAAAGTGGCCTTTCTTGATCGGGTCCTGTCGAGAGGCCCACCCACACCTCACCCCACACATACACTATCAGATGTGTATGGTAGATGTGTCGTAGGTTATTTATTTAATTTTTATTTAAATAGCAGAATTTTACTCAAATCTTGTTTCCAAAACTGAGAACATTTACTTAGACTCCTAAAATAAAAATACATTGGTACTGATGAGCTATGCTAATAGAAAGACAAACTACAACGTTTCGGCAAAAGCCTTCATCAGATATATCAAACAAACTATACACATTAAACACACACAAAATCCAATTCAGAATACAAAACGACACAGCTCTAAAAATATGCGGAAAGAATTGCGGAAAAGACAGTGATCATCTCCTAAAATATCTTCACCAAACAGATGTGATGTCCCTTAGAATTATTGTAAACACCGGAATACAGTTTAGGAAGCATGTATTTGTGTGGACGTATCAATGCCGAGTATAAATAGAAACTGGAGTTTCATATTTTATTGAGCAATTTGATCTAAGGGACAAACATATGGCAAATAGTTTGCTTTCTCTGGCAAACCTACACGATTTGGGAACAGCAAGCAAGGAACAGGCACGACACAAACTACTGTAGGAGCTAGAAGTAAATAAAGTGAATCGATAAAAGTCGATGGAAATATTGGTCATTCACAGGCTGGTATGTAATGTTAGACTGGTTCTCACATTGCGCTTGCTGGGGGGGGGGGGGTCTAACATTAGTAATTGAGGACACATTCATATTTATTTTAAATGCTGGTATATTGTCTCTCTCTCTCTCTCTCTCTCTCTCTCTCTCTCTCTCTCTCTCTCTCTCTCTTAAAAGAGAAATATATAATTCAATAAATGTTAAAAATGATTGTTCTTGTATAAAATATCTCAGAAATTGGAATACTCTTCTCTCTCTCTCTCTCTCTCTCTCTCTCTCTCTCTCTCTCTCTCTCTGCAACCTTCATATTGCATAGTAAGCACACTAATATATCTGGCATCAAAGATGTGAGAATGCCCTGACAAATGTCAACAATGGCAGAAACTAGAGAACGATTACACCGAAGAGCACATGACAAATGAGTGGAGAAAGATGGATCGACGCAGGTGAAAAAAGTGACATCTTTTCTTCATGTCCCCTCTGGCATAGACCTGGAGTTTAGAGAGTAGAGTAATTGTAATGTAAACTGTGACATTTTACATATGTTAAGTGTTGAAGACGAAGAAAGTGATGATGTTTCAAACAATCAGGCTTGTGTTTTTTTCTACTGAGGAAACGTTATTTAGTTTTATTTACAGTGTACTCCCTTTTGGTACACCTCTAGAAAAAAAGGAAAAGTACCCCCGTCACGCCAAGTGGCGTATAGGGAATATGGTGTTAGTGGCCATAAATTTTACAGACCTTCAGCACATGATTTTTGGGGTATTGTGGTCGGTATTACGCCCGTGCCGCTTTACTTTCCCAGAAAAAAATCCGGTACCCATTAAAGGCTGGGTGAATCGGATGTCGTCGGTTGGGATTGAACCCAACCTCTTGTCCTTTGTAGTCCAGTTCACTAACCCCTGAGCTATCGCGGCTCCCTACACCTCTAGACGCCAATAGTAATGTTTTCGAAGAAAGCGCTCGTCAGTTCAAAGCCAGTGATGTTTGTACAGCTTGTGCTGGTAATGGTGCCAGTAATGTTTGTACAGCTTATCCTGGTAATGGTGCCAGTGATGTTTGTACAGCTTATCCTGGTAATGGTGCCAGTAATGTTTGTACAGCTTATCCTGGTAATGGTGCCAGTGATGTTTGTACAGCTTATCCTGGTAATGGTGCCAGTGATGTTTGTACAGCTTATCCTGGTAATGGTGCCAGTAATGTTTGTACAGCTTATCCTGGTAATGGTGCCAGTGATGTTTGTACAGCTTATCCTGGTAATGGTGCCAGTGATGTTTGTACAGCTTATCCTGGTAATGGTGCCAGTGATGTTTGTACAGCTTATCCTGGTAATGGTGCCAGTGATGTTTGTACAGCTGATCCTGGTAATCGTGCCAGTAATGTTTGTACAGCTTATCCTGGTAATGGTGCCAGTAATGTTTGTACAGCTTATCCTGGTAATGGTGCCAGTGATGTTTGTACAGCTTATCCTGGTAATGGTGCCAGTGATGTTTGTACAGCTTATCCTGGTAATGGTGCCAGTAATGGTCAAACGATTCTTCTTAGTGTTGGTGTTTGGTCCAACATCCCCCGCGAGGCTACAGTGGCCCCGTGGTGAGGGGGAAAAATAGAACTGTCACTATTACCTGCCAGCATGTCATAAGAGACGACTAAGGAAGTTTGGAATCGTCACCTGAGCAGCCGTGTCGGGCCTGCACGGATCGACCTTGTCAACGGAAATGACCGATAGGATGGGATAGGATAGTATGGGATGGATGGGATGGAATGGGATAGGATAGGATAGGATGGGATAGGATATGATAGGATAGGATGGGATAGTATAGGATGGGATAGTATAGGATAGGATAAGATAGGGTAGGTTAGGAAGGGCTGCGATGGGATGGGATGGAATAGGATATGATGGGATAGTATGGGATGGGATAGGGTAGGGTAGGATAGGATAGGATAGGATAGGATAGGATAGGATAGGATAGGATAGGATAGGATGGGATGGGATGGGATGGGATGGGATAGGATGGGATGGGATGAGGTGTCATATGGTAGGATATGAAGAATGAGATGGAATGGGATAGGATAGGATAGGAAAGGAAAGGATAGGATAGGATGGGATGGGATAGGATAGGATGAGATGGGATGGGATAGGGTAGGATAGGTTGCGATAGGATAAGACAGGGTAGGCTAGGCGAGGTCAAAAGATAACCATGCAATGTAGTGGCAAAATCTGAATAGAATTGCGTCATATCATTTTGTTTGTGATTTGTAAAAAGTAAAATCAAAGCCCCCGTCACGCCAAGTGGCGTATAGGGAAATATGGTTTTAGTGACCCTATATTTTACATACCTTCAGCACATGATTTTTGGGGTAATGTGGTCGGTATTACGCCCGTGCTGCTTTACTTTCCAGAAAAAATCCGGGACCCATTTAAGGCTGGGTGAACCCGGAAGCTGTCGGTTGGGATCGAACCCTACCCCTTGTCCGTTGTAGTCCAGTTCACTAATCACTGAGCTATCGCGGCCCCATTCATAGCATAGTCATCATATATTTCATTATAACTTCAACCGTTTTCTTTATAACTTTATTCTCATAGCATAGTCATCACATATTTCATTACAACTTCAACCGTTTTCTTTATAAGGTTATTCTCATAGCATAATCATCACATATTTCATTATAACTTCAACCGTTTTCTTTATAAGGTTATTCTCATAGCATAGTCATCACATATTTCATTATAACTTCAACCGTTTTCTTTATAAGGTTATTCTCATAGCATAATCATCACATATTTCATTATAACTTCAACCGTTTTCTTTATAAGGTTATTCTCATAGCATAGTCATCACATATTTCATTATAACTTCAACCGTTTTCTTTATAACGTTATTCTCATAGCATAGTCATCACATATCTCATTATACATACAACTGTTTTAATTCAAAAAAAAAGAAGGGAACAAAACCTAGATCAATAAACTCCCTTACAGTAATTTCCTCTCCGTAGTGTTCTCCTATTTCTGGTAGCTGCAGTGTTGAGGTAACATGCCCGCCTCATTATCAGAATGGCACCAGTTTCGAACATCAGTTGAGCGTTCAGATTGATTTTTCCATGGATCTCTAATTTCAAGGTCGATGCTACCGAATATATAGACTTATAAGAGACGGATGATTAAAAAAAAAAAAATAAGGCACTGCGATCAAGTTGGACGTGTTAAACAGCAATTGGCATTTGAAAAAAAAAAAATATCTGCAAAGCGCCGGAGTCCGAATCGATTAAATAATGAAAATAAAATTAGTACCATCTTTAGTTTAATAAACCAATTATTTTGAATTTATCTAGAAACATAATGAACCATTTGTTCTGACCTATTTGGAAAGGTCAGTAGCCAATTGTTCTGAATCTATCAGGGGAGGTAATTAACCAATTATCTATATGTATATGTGTGTGTGTGTGTGTGTGCGTGCGTGCGTGTGTGTGTGTGTGTCTTGGAAGGTAATGTAGCCAGCTGTTTTGAATGTATATGGAAAGGTAATTAATTGGTTACTGTAATCTTTAGGATAGGGAACAAACCAACTGTGTTCTAAGTACATACGGGAAGTGTAGTTAGCCATGTGTTTTGAATTTTACTACAGAGGTAATTAACCACTTGTTTTGAATCATTTTGAGATCGTAATTAGTCACTTGATTTGAATCTGTGAGAACGTAATTAGTCACTTGATTTGAATCTGTGAGAACGTAATTAGTCACTTGATTTGAATCTGTGAGAACGTAATTAGTCACTTGATTTGAATCTACCTGATCTGGGACAATAATTAACTATTTGCTATGAATCTATCTGTGCCTAGAAAACAAATAAATGATGTAGAGTAAGAGATATATTTAGTGTTAGGAGCTCAAATAAGACAAAATATTAAATGTAAATCCACCGCAGAACCTCTTATTAGATGGTAACTTCGTCTTTCTTTCAACTCCTTGCGGAGATTAGGTTTTTCAACAACATTTGTTCAATCTTGCTATTTCAATGCTGTTCTGTTTCTTGCTATTAAACAAAGTCATTCTATGTCTTTCCCCTTCCACCTCTACTTCCACTTGTCTTCTACAAACATTTGTTCAGCTGTTCTGTTTCTTGCTATTAAACAAAGTCATTCTATGTCTTTCCCCTTCCACCTCTACTTCCACTTGTCTTCTACAAACATTTGTTCACGCTGTTCTGTTTCTTGCTATTAAACAAAGTCATTCTATGTCTTTCCCCTTCCACCTCTACTTCCACTTGTCTTCTACAAAAATAGTTTGGTCTTCCTCTTTGTCCTTTTCCCTGGGCATTACCAAAAAAAGCATGTCGTGTAATAATCTCAGTTGGCTTCCACAGTGTATGTCATATCCACCGCCATCATTTTCATTGGATCTTTTTGTCCACTGGTATTTGACAGTTAATTTTCCATAATTCTATGTTATTGATTTTGTCCTGACATGATGATGATGATGATGAGTATCTATCCTCTCTTGTGTATGCCTGGTTGTATTTAAATCAACTTATGTGACATCAATTTTGTGGTATATCTTTCTTCTCTGCTGACCAGGAAATATTTGTATAGTAATGTTCCTTCTTTGATCTTTACTTCTCCGTCGCTATTTTCCTTAATGTTGCACTGTGAGAATGCCTAATGGATGATAACTCTCACGAAGTCATGAGGCAGCCAATCAGGGTCTCAATTCTTCATTGATTTTAATGCTTTTAAGCACACTGTTCATTAAGGTCTTCGTCGCCGTTTCCGTGAATATTCCTTTTGTGCGTAGAAAACTGAGAAAAGCCATATCAAAGATAACACTGAGAGGGACTGTCGGGTGTCAGCACAGAACACGACAGTCAGATGAATTATTTAGCCAGGGAGTCATCTCAAATGCTAACATATATTGTTGCAGGTAGTTTTTGTTGACAGTTTTTGTTGGTCGTCTACGTTTTATCTTTTCAGTTTATTGGATATTTATCAATACGTCACACTCTACAGGGAGCAGATGCGCCTACTCGTCATGTCTCACGTTCAATTATTTGCCTGTTCCGTCACGTTAACAGCCAAACTTGGGTATATTGCCCTGGGCACGCGGGAGTTCGTGGCAATGTGTTAGCGGACAGGTTGGCAGGGCTGCCATTGCGGAAGAGATATTAAAAATGATCATGCTTGACATTGCGAAGGCTTGAAAAGATCACCACTCACAGGAGGGCGATAACGAAGCTGAGGATAATCCACACGTCACAAGAATGCTTGACCTCTCGGCGCCACGAGGGGCGAAACCAGGAAAAGCATCTTCAGGGGCAAATAACGCAACACGTTTAATCAATACATGACAGGAATATTCTGTATACGAACACTTCGGTTGTTGCTGGAACGAGCGGAAGAGCGGATATGGGTGGGAATGTCACGACTGCTGTGCTGTCCGAACTAATTACTAAAAACTCCTTGTGTCAGTTATATTAACATGTGTGATTTTTAATATCATTTATAACAGTATACTCATATATATTCATCATATTTTTCATTCTATATCCTCATATATTCATCATATTTTTTATTCTATACCCTCATATATTCATCATATTTTTTATTCTATACCCTCATATATTCATCATATTTTTCATTCTATATCCTCATATATTCATCATATTTTTCATTCTATATCCTCATATATTCATCATATTTTTATTCTATACCTCATATATTCATCATATTTTTCATTCTATATCCTCATATATTCATTGCTAATATCAATGTCTTGGTGATTCTTGTCCAACTCTTAATATAATGATCATATATTCCAAACACTAAATCTTTCTGTTTGTATGCGCCATTAACACCCTCACCCTCTTTTTATGATTTTCTACCATGAGCATTAGAATATAATTTTACCGCAGCGCATTTGGAATTGATTTGTTTAAATTAAATAACAAAATGTAATTAATTCGAATGCTTTTAAGTTAACTTGTCACATTCAGATGTTATTTGACATAATATTATTAAAATGAAACAGCGGGAAGTTAAAAAAAAACTGAATACAAGAGAGCTAGAGGCCATTTCATTTAGAGAAACAAGATAGTCAAATTGCATGTGATGTAAGGAGTTGTGAAATGTTTCAGTTCCGCTATTGGTATAGGTTGAAATAAACAAAAGAATAGGTATGGCAAAAAGTAATTTTAATGCCACGAAAATGTACTAACAACAAAACAAATAACAGCAGGGCTGAAACTTAGAATAGCAAAATGTTACATCTTCTCAATATTCCTATATGGTGCAGAAACACGGACAATAGAGAAGAAAAACAGAACAGAATATTGAAGCCTTTGAAATGTGGATTTATAGAAGAATAGGTAGAATTGGATGGAAAGAAAGGAAAACAAACGATGAAGTTTTAAAACAACTAAAAACAAAAAGAGAATTACTAAATATAATTAAGACAAGACCAATGAAATTTTTGGGGCACGTTAAAAGACACAGCAGACTACTAAAAGTAATATTGGAAGGGAAAATACAAGGTAAAAGAGGCAGCGGCAGACCAAGACTAACATGGACGAGTAACATTAAAAGATGGACAAGTTAATCTATGACAACCTGCACCATCAAGGCAAGAAACAGAGTGAAATGACGATCCATGGTAGCCAACCTTCGTTGCGGAGACGGCACTCGATGATGATGATTGGTATAGGGTGTCTGGCCTTCTTCTTGGTTGGCACAACCCGTTCAAGCTTAGGTTTTTTCTTCTATAGTTTACATGTTCATGACTGTTCAATTGTTATGTGAGTTGAATCTGGCAATCCTAAACAGCGTGACGATTTAATATGAAGGGGCCAGTGCTTTACCTCACTGTCACCTCCCAATAAGTTCTTTTTTTTATATTTTTAACGAGTGGTTTGTGTGCTTGCTACTGACTAGTAGATTCGTGGTTCAATTCGTAGATATGGCGAGTTTGAGACGTGACAGTTTTGGGACTTTCATCTCAATCGGTGAGTACTAGATCATTTTATTTAAGGGAAGTAGGGCGGCTTGATACGATATTGACCATATGCTCCATAAAGTATGCAGTTGTGAATGTAACATGTGTACAAACACATTGTTCTTGTAAGGCATAGGGGCATGTAAAGCATTACAGCAAGTTATTTTCGCGGAAACGGCTTAGCTTACATACATATACCATCCCACAACTACAGCTAAAGGTTACGACCACATTTCAGGAATTACTTTATAGACATAATTTGATTTCTGAGTTTTCTATTAACAAGTATAAGTCCAACACACAAATCAGAAACAATTGACACACAGTAAGAGAACTGTATGTACATAAGCTCGACACAGCCAGCAGGCAGTTCGTAGCGTGAATGACCACCGTGGTTCTTGCCGAGACTACAAAGTCTTGAATCACACAGTACTCGACAACCTGTGTTTGGCGTGACAGACCTCTTTCCTGTCCAAGATCTTGGAAACACAGTCCACGAACAGCAAAACATTAGAGAGCCAAAAAACTTGACCCACCGATCATTAAACAAACACCCGAGTAATCATGAAATTAGTGTGCACTCTAAGACTGCTCCACTTCACTGTCCGTATTTAAAAGCATTACGAGTGGACGGGGATACATTGTATTATTGTTTTAGGCATGCACTGAAATTCGCGTCTTTTGACCCAAAACATCCATCCTTATGTTTCGTACGAATTTGCATTTCCTGTCAATCCTTACCAGAAAGTGCGTCTGTTCCGAGGGCCATACTGGGGCCATCACTGAAGAGTGGAGCACGATCTAGATAGTTCTCCTTCACAGATCCTTTGGTATGAAGTCAGCTATGAGTTGCTGCTTTGACTGGTGTTGAAACATGTTTTTGCCATAAAATTGCTAAAATATCATCAGAACTGGGTGGCCGAGAAATTAACTGTCGGTCTCTGGACAAAAGGGTCCCGAGTTCGAATCTCACCACAGGCTGTGGTAATTTCTCACTTCAAATTCGTGGTTTCTCTTCTGGTTCACGTTTCCCTCAGTATCTGGATGACAAGACCTGTTGTCTAGACCTCTCAGATAACGACAAGACCTGTTGTCTAGACCTCTCAGATAACGACAAGACCTGTTGTCTAGACCTCTCAGATAACGACAAGACCTGTTGTCTAGACCTCTCAGATAACGACAAAACCTGTTGTCTAGACCTCTCAGATAACGACAAGACCTGTTGTCTAGACCTCTCAGATAACGACAAGACCTGTTGTCTAGACCTCTCAGATAACGACAAGACCTGTTGTCTAGACCTCTCAGATAACGACAAGACCTGTTGTCTAGACCTCTCAGATAACGACAAGACCTGTTGTCTAGACCTCTCAGATAACGACAAGACCTGTTGTCTAGACCTCTCAGATAACGACAAGACCTGTTGTCTAGACCTCTCAGATAACGACAAGACCTGTTGTCTAGACCTCTCAGATAACGACAAGACCTGTTGTCTAGACCTCTCAGATAACGACAAGACCTGTTGTCTAGACCTCTCAGATAACGACAAGACCTGTTGTCTAGACCTCTCAGATAACGACAAGACCTGTTGTCTAGACCTCTCAGATAACGACAAGACCTGTTGTCTAGACCTCTCAGATAACGACAAGACCTGTTGTCTAGACCTCTCAGATAACGACAAGACCTGTTGTCTAGACCTCTCAGATAACGACAAGACCTGTTGTCTAGACCTCTCAGATAACGACAAAACCTGTTGTCTAGACCTCTCAGATAACGACAAGACCTGTTGTCTAGACCTCTCAGATAACGACAAGACCTGTTGTCTAGACCTCTCAGATAACGACAAGACACAGGAGCTCCCTTGTGCATTCTTAGCACATTAAATAACCCTGTTGGAATTCGAAGTGAGTTCCACAAAAAATGGCAGCTGCCAGAGCAAAATTGATTGGTAAAAGTAACTTAACAACGTCACAAACTCTTGAAGATAAAAAAACAAAGAGTACCTCTAATTTCAGAGAATGTTTATGTCAGTGTACACTTGAGCACACGGCTTCCAGTGAGAAAAGTAGGAAAAATGATGTTCATGCAAATTTAATCTCTCGGAACTTTCCAAGAATTACTGTATTAAGCTGGCGCAGGTAAAATAAACAAATTAACTAACAAACTAACAAACAAATTAACTAACAAACTAACAAACAAATAAACAAATTAACTAACAAACTAACAAACAAATTAACTAACAAACTAACAAACAAATAAACAAATTAACTAACAAACAAATAAACAAATTAACTAACGAACTAACAAACAAATTAACTAACGAACTAACAAACAAATTAACTAACAAACAAATAAACAAATTAACTAACGAACTAACAAACAAATTAACTAACGAACTAACAAACAAATTAACTAACAAACTAACAAACAAATAAACAAATTAACTAATAAACAAATTAACTAACAAATTAACTAACAAATTAACTAACAAACTAACAAACAAATTAACTAACAAGCTAACAAATAAATAAACAAATTAACTAACAAACTAACAAACAAATAAACAAATTAACTAACAAACAAATAAACAAATTATCTAACAAACTAAGAAACAAATTAACTAATATACTAACAAACAAATTAACTAACAAACTAGCAAACAAATAAACAAATTAACTAACAAACTAGCAAACAAATAAACAAATTAACTAACAAACTAGCAAACAAATAAACAAATTAACTAACAAACAAATAAACAAAGTAACTATAAAAAACAACTAACAAACAACATATAAACCAATTAACTAACAAAAAAGTAACTAACAAACAACATATAAACCAATTAACTAGCAAAAAAATAACTAACAAACAACATATAAACAAATTAACTAACAAACAAACAAAAACAACTTACAAACAACATATAAACAAATTAAACACACAAAAAAACAACTAAATAACAAAACAAACAGATTAACTAAGAACTAAAAAATCAACTAACTAACTAACAAACAAATTAACTAACAAAAAAAACTAACTAACTAAAAAACGAGATGGATATAGAAGGTAACATTTGTGGATTATGAGGTAAAGTAGGAAAAAATGGAAGAAAAAAAAACAGGAGATTCTCTACAACACTAATACCTGAATAGACTGACGCTGCGAAAATATTGAACCCAAACTAGCCAGTTCTGTGTTCTTGCATGCGATGATTGATCGCTATGGGAGTAGATGAATTATGCATGGGCACAGCATTCAGTCCCTAAGTGGGTGATATTTTAGTGAATCTTTATGAAAAGATACGCGTTAGAGAGAGCAGGTACTAATGGCTAGACCACATGGAGAGGATTTGTGATTCATAAAATAATATTCTGCAAACAAATATATTTACACACTGTACACAAATGGAATATTGCGGAAAAAGCTCATAATTCAGACACCCAACTCGATTAATGAACAGAACTCTTTGCTTTGAGTAGCAAAATAGAACAATAAGATAATATAATACTGTCTGTATGTGCTTCGGCATCCACGTCGAGAGGGTAAATATGAGTGGAAATTAGCACTGTCATGTTTTATCAATATTTTGGTGGGCTGAGGAACTGGATAATAGGTAAGACTGAGTTGGGTGGTCAAATCTTACACATGACAATTTTTACAAAAGAGAATAAAATGGTATGGTAATAGCTTTACTGTAGATGAGAAACAAAACAAAAGTCGAACGTGTTTGGCCAAGTAGGCCTTCAGCTGGAGCAATAAACAACAATATACACACATCATCGTCATCAAGTACCTGACCTACTGGCATAGGTGATCATGTCTCTCCACAATTTTTTTTTTATCTCGGCAGCTATTTATCATTTCTGTTGTTGACCTTCTGCCAAGCCATTCTCTTCAGCTGTCTGTTATTTTTTCTCTTTGCTTCCCTCTATCTCTTCGTCCCTCAATTTTCCCAGTTGTTACAATATATTCCAGTTGTTCTCTTCTCACTACATGACCAAAAAATGATGATTGTTTCTTCCAAATATTGGAAATTAGCTCTTTTTGCTTTGACCTCTCTCATAACTTTTTCATTACTCTTCTTAGCTGTCCATGGTACTCTCAAAATTATTCTGTAAAAACCGCAGACACACATATATAAGGATATACACAGAAATCTAACTACATGGCAATAATATGCTAGATTCTTAAAAAAGGGGAAAAAGTCACTTCCCTGCTCTCCCTTCAATTCCGTGCTCTCCCTACACTTCCCTGCTCTCCCTACATTTCCCTGCTCTCCCTACAATTCCCTGCTCTCCCCTACAATTCTCTGCTCTCCCCTACACTTCCCTGCTCTCCCCTACACTTCCCTGCTCTCCCCTACACTTCCCTGCTCTCCCCTACAATTCTCTGCTCTCCCCTACACTTCCTTGCTCTCCCCTACTATTCCCTGCTCTCCCCTACAATTCCCTGCTCTCCCCTACAATTCCCTGCTCTCCCCTACAGTTCCCTGCTCTCCCCTACAATTCCCTGCTCTCCCCTACAATTCCCTGCTCTCCCCTACAATTCCCTGCTCTCCCCTACAATTCCCTGCTCTCCCCTACAGTTCCCTGCTCTCCCCTACAATTTCCTACTCTCCCCTACAGTTCCCTGCTCTCCCCTACAATTCCCTGCTCTCCCCTACAATTTCCTACTCTCCCCTACAGTTCCCTGCTCTCCCCTACAGTTCCCTGCTCTCCCCTACAATTCCATGCTCTCCCTACAATTCCCTGCTCTCCCCTCCAGTTCCCTGCTCTCCCCTACAAAACCCTGCTCTCCCCTACAATTCCCTGCTCTCCCCTACAGTTCCCTGCTCTCCCCTACAATTTCCTACTCTCCCCTACAATTCCCTGCTCTCCCCTACAGTTCCCTGCTCTCCCCTACAATTCCCTGCTCTCCCCTATGCTTCCCTCCACTGCCCTTCAAAGATTCCCAATGCATCTTGGTGCCTTTACCCCCTAATATCTTACACATTCACGTTTGTGAAAAGGCTACTGCTGCGCAGGTGGTGATAATTTAACATCTTATGCGAAAATCCGTAATAGTTATTTAGTAACGGTTATTTTAGTAATAGTTATTTTAGTAACATAAATTTCAGAAACAGTTATTTTAGTAACAGTTATTTAGTAACAGTTATAAAGTAACAGTTATTTTAATAACAGTTATTTTAGTAACAGTTATTTTAGTAACAGTTATTTAGTAACAGTTATTTTAGTAACAGTTATTTAGTAACAGTTATTTTAGTAACAGTTATTTAGTAACAGTTATTTTAGTAACAGTTATTTAGTAACAGTTATTTTAGCAATGGCTAGCTATTTTAGTAACAGTTATTTTAGCAATGGCTATTTTAGTAACAGTTATTTAGTAACAGATATTTAGTAAATGTCATTTAGTAACAGTTATTTTAGTAACATTTATTTAGTAGCAGTTATTTAGTAACAGTCATTTTAGTAACAGTTATTTTAGTAACAGTTATTTTAGTAACAGTTATTTAGTAACAGTTGCTTTAGTAAATTTTATTTTATTAAGAGTTATTTTAGCAACAATTATTTTAGTAACAGTTTTTTAGTAGCAGATATTTAGTAACAGTCATTTTAGCAACAGTTATTTTAGTAACAGTTATTTAGTAACAGTTATTTAGTAACAGTTATTTTAGTAAAAGTTATTTTAGCAACAATTATTTTAGTAACAGTTATTTAGTAACAGTTATTTTAGTAAAAAGTTATTCTAGTAAGTGTTATTTTAGCAACAATTATTTTAGTAACAGTTATTTAGTAAAGTTATTTTAGTAACAGTTATTTCAGTAACAGTTATTTAGTAACAGTTATTTTAGTAACAGTTATTAAGTTAAAGTTATTTTAGTAACAATTATTTAGTAACGGATATTTTAGTAACAGTTATTTTAGTAACAGTTATTTAGTAACAGTTATTTTAATAACAGTTATTTTAGTAACAATTATTTTAGCAACAGTTATTTTAGTAATGGTTTCAACAATTGTTCGTGGTATCATTTTTTTTCTACTCACTTTTGCTGTTCAAAAATGTTTAACTGAATTAAAATATGTTAGCAGTTCTTGTTTTGATCGGCAATGTTTGGTAACTTGCTACCTATATCCCTTGAGTATTAAGCTTTTCATCATCATCATCATCATCATCAAGTAACGGGCCTGCTGGCGTAGGTGATCATATCTCTCCACAACTTTCGATCTCGACAGTTCTTTATCATTTCTGTTATTGACCTTCTGCCAAGCCATTCTCTTAAGCTGTCTGGTATTTTTCTCTTTGCTTCCTACTATCTCTTCGTCCCTCAATTTTTCCATTTGTTACAATATATTCCAGTTGTTCTCATCTCATCACATGACCGAAAAAATGATGATTGTCTCTTCCTAATATTGGAAATTAGCTCTCTTTTTGCTTTGACCTCTTTCAAAACATTTTCATTACTCTTCTTAGCTGTCCATGGTATTCTCAACATTCTTCTGTAAAACCACATTTCTACAGACTCCAATGATTTTTTTGTCTGTTGTCCTATTGTCCATGATTCACATCCATATGTTAAGATTGGCTCTACGTAACAGTTAAGACTTATTTTTCTTGTATTATTAAGCTACTAGCTTTGAAACATGACTTAGCATCCGTGTGCACTAATAACAATATTGCAGACCTCAAAACCCTGTTAACTTTTGTAACTTTAAGAACATGGTAAACACATTGATGACAAGAATGGCATTAGAGAGTACGTAATAATTAAAGTCTGAGAGATCTTTTGTTAAAAGTAGCATTCCTCACTGCAGTAGTTGCACTTGTTTAACATTTACGATGGTGAAAACGTAATCTGAATTATATCGCTTGCTACAACACTTCAAAGATTCTTCTCCGACTTAAAACATTTTCGACAGCTTCTCCAACAGACACAGTGTCGATGTAGCTTCTCCGATAGACATATATTAGTGTCGATGTAGCTTTACCAACAGACACAGTGTCGATGTAGCTTCTCCGATAGACATATATTAGTGTCGATGTAGCTTTACCAACAGACACAGTGTCGATGTAGCTTCTCCGATAGGCAGATACTAGTGTCGATGTAGCTTCTCCGACAAAGACAGTGCCGATGCAGCTTTACCAACAGACACAGTGTCGATGTAGCTTTACCAACAGACACAGTGTCGATGTAGCTTTACCAACTGACACAGTGTCGATGTAGCTTTACCAACAGACACAGTGTCGATGCAGCTTTACCAACAGAAACAATGTCGATGTAGCTTCTCCGACAGACACAGTGTCGATGTAGCTTCTCCAACAGATACAGTGTCGATGTAGCTTCTCCGACAGACACAGTGTCGATGTAGCTTCTCCAACAGACACAGTGTCGATGTACCTTCTCCAACAGACACAGTGTCGATGTAGCTTCTCCAACAGACACAGTGTCAATGTAGCTTCTCCGACAGACACAATGTCGGTGTAGCGTCTCCAACAGACACAGTGTCAATGTAGCTTCTCCAACAGACACAGTGTCGATGTAGCTTCTCCAACAGACACAGTGTCAATGTAGCTTCTCCAACAGACACAGTGTCAATGTAGCTTCTCCAACAGACACAGTGTCAATGTAGCTTCTCCAACAGACACAATGTCAATGTAGCTTCTCCAACAGACACAGTGTCAATTTAGCGTCTCCAACAGACACAGTGTCAATGTAGCTTCTCCAACAGACACAATGTCGATGTAGCTTCTCCAACAGACACAATGTCGATGTAGCTTCTCCAATAGACACTGTGGCGATGTAGCTTCTCCGACAGACACTGTGGCGATGTAGCTTCTCCGACAGACACAGTGTCGATGTACCTTCTCCGACAGACACAGTGTCGATGTACCTTCTCCAGAAGACACAGTGTCGATGTACCTTCTCCAGAAGACACAGTGTCGATGTAGATTTACCAACAGAGACAGTGTCGATGTAGCTTCTCCAACAGACACAATATCGATGTAGCTTCTCCTACAGACACAGTGAAATGCAGTTTCTCCAAAAGACACAATATCGATGTAGCTTCTCAACAAGACACAGTGTCGATGTAGCTTCTCCAACAATCACAGTGTCGATGTAGCTTCTCCGACATTAACTGTGTCGATGTAGCTTCTCCAACAATCACAGTGTCGATGTAGCTTCTCCAACAATCACAGTGTCGATGTAGCTTCTCCGACATTAACTGTGTCGATGTAGCTTCTCCCACAGACACAATTTAAATGTAGCATTATCAAAAGACACAATGTCGATGCAGCTTATCCGACTGACACAGTGTCGATGTAGTTTCTCCAACAGACACAGTGTCGATGTAGCTTCTCCGACATCAACATTGTGGATGTAGCTTATCCGACAGACACAATTTAAATGTAGCTTTACCAACAGACACAGTGTCAATGTAGCTTTACCAACAGACACAGTGTCGATGTAGTTTCTCCAACAGACACAGTGTCAATGTAGCTTTACCAACAGACACAGTGTCGATGTAGTTTCTCCAACAGGCACAGTGTCGATGTAGTTTCTCCAACAGACACAGTGTCGATGTAGTTTCTCCAACAGACACAGTGTCGATGCAGTTTCTCCAACAGGCACAGTGTCGATGTAGTTTCTCCAACAGACACAGTGTCGATGCAGTTTCTCCAACAGACACAGTGTCGATGCAGTTTCTCCAACAGACACAGTGTCGATGCAGTTTCTCCAACAGACACAGTGTCGATGTAGTTTCTCCAACAGACACAGTGTCGATGTAGTTTCTCCAACAGACACAGTGTCGATGTAGTTTCTCCAACAGACACAGTGTCGATGCAGTTTCTCCAACAGACACAGTGTCGATGCAGTTTCTCCAACAGACACAGTGTCGATGCAGTTTCTCCAACAGACACAGTGTCGATGTAGTTTCTCCAACAGGCACAGTGTCGATGCAGTTTCTCCAACAGACACAGTGTCGATGTAGTTTCTCCAACAGGCACAGTGTCGTTGCAGTTTCTCCAACAGGCACAGTGTCGATGTAGTTTCTCCAACAGGCACAGTGTCGATGCAGTTTCTCCAACAGACACAGTGTCGATGTAGTTTCTCCAACAGGCACAGTGTCGATGTAGTTTCTCCAACAGGCACAGTGTCGATGTAGTTTCTCCAACAGGCACAGTGTCGATGTAGTTTCTCCAACAGGCACAGTGTCGATGTAGTTTCTCCAACAGACACAGTGTCGATGCAGTTTCTCCAACAGACACAGTGTCGATGTAGTTTCTCCACCAGGCACAGTGTCGATGTAGTTTCTCCAACAGACACAGTGTCGATGTAGTTTCTCCAACAGACACAGTGTCGATGTAGTTTCTCCAACAGACACAGTGTCGATGTAGTTTCTCCAACAGACACAGTGTCGATGTAGTTTCTCCAACAGACACAGTGTCGATGTAGTTTCTCCACCAGGCACAGTGTCGATGTAGTTTCTCCAACAGACACAGTGTCGATGCAGTTTCTCCAACAGACACAGTGTCGATGCAGTTTCTCCAACAGACACAGTGTCGATGCAGTTTCTTCGACAGACACAGTGTCGATGCAGTTTCTCCAACAGACACAGTGTTTATGTAGTTTCTCCAACAGGCACAGTGTCGATGCAGTTTCTCCAACAGACACAGTGTCGATGCAGTTTCTTCGACAGGCACAGTGTCGATGCAGTTTCTCCAACAGGCACAGTGTCGATGTAGTTTCTCCAACAGGCACAGTGTCGATGTAGTTTCTCCAACAGGCACAGTGTCGATGTAGTTTCTCCAACAGACACAGTGTCGATGTAGTTTCTCCAACAGACACAGTGTCGATGTAGTTTCCCCAACAGACACAGTGTCGATGTAGTTTCTCCAACAGACACAGTGTCGATGTAGTTTCTCCAACAGGCACAGTGTCGATGTAGTTTCTCCAACAGGCACAGTGTCGATGTAGTTTCTCCAACAGGCACAGTGTCGATGTAGTTCCTCCAACAGGCACAGAGTCGATGTAGTTCCTCCAACAGACACAGTGTCGATGTAGTTCCTCCAACAGGCACAGTGTCGATGTAGTTTCTCCAAAGGCACAGTGTCTTTGCAGTTTCTCCAACAGACACAGTGTCGATGCAGTTTTCTCAACAGGCACAGTGTCGATGTAGTTTCTCCAACAGGCACAGTGTCGATGTAGTTTCTCCAACAGACACAGAGTCGATGTAGTTCCTCCAACAGGCACAGTGTCGATGTAGTTTCTCCAACAGGCACAGTGTCGATGTAGTTCCTCCAACAGGCACAGTGTCGTTGTAGTTTCTCCAACAGACACAGAGTCGATGTAGTTTCTCCAACAGGCACAGTGTCGATGTAGTTTCTTCGACAGACACAGTGTCGATGTAGTTTCTCCAACAGGCACAGTGCCGATGTAGCTTTTACCAACAGGCACAGTGTCGATGTAGTTTCTCCAACAGGTAAAGTGTCGATGCAGTTTCTCCAACAGGCACAGTGTCGATGCAGTTTCTTCGACAGACACAGTGTCGATGCAGTTTTCTTCGACAGACACAATGTCGATGCAGTTTCTCCAACAGACATAGTGTCGATGTAGCTTTACCAACAGACACAGTGTCGATGTAGTTTCTCCAACAGGCACAGTGTCGATGTAGCTTTACCAACAGACACAGTGTCGATGCAGTTTCTCCAACAGACACTGTCGATGCAGTTTCTTCGACAGACACAGTGTCGATGTAGTTTCTCCAACAGACACAGTGTCGATGCAGTTTCTCCAACAGACACAGTGTCGATACAGTTTCTCCAACAGACACAGTGTCGATGCAGTTTCTCCAACAGACACAGTGTCGATGTAGTTTCTCCAACAGACACAGTGTCGATGAAGTTTCTCCAACAGACACAGTGTCGATGCAGTTTCTCCAACAGACACAGTGTCGATGCAGTTTCTCCAACAGACACAGTGTCGATGCAGTTTCTCCAACAGACACAGTGTCGATGTAGTTTCTCCAACAGGCACAGTGTCGATGCAGTTTCTCCAACAGACACAGTGTCGATGTAGTTCCTCCAACAGGCACAGTGTCGTTGCAGTTTCTCCAACAGGCACAGTGTCGATGTAGTTTCTCCAACAGGCACAGTGTCGATGCAGTTTCTCCAACAGGCACAGTGTCGATGCAGTTTCTTCGACAGGCACAGTGTCGATGCAGTTTCTCCTACAGGCACAGTGTCGATGTAGTTTCTCCAACAGGCACAGTGTCGATGTAGTTTCTCCAACAGGCACAGTGTCGATGCAGTTTCTTCAACAGACACAGTGTCGATGTAGTTTCTCCAACAGACACAGTGTCGATGTAGTTTTTCCAACAGACACAGTGTCGATGTAGTTTCTCCAACAGACACAGTGTCGATGTAGTTTCTCCAACAGGCACAGTGTCGATGTAGTTTCTCCAACAGGCACAGTGTCGATGTAGTTTCTCCAACAGGCACAGTGTCGATGTAGTTCCTCCAACAGGCACAGAGTCGATGTAGTTCCTCCAACAGACACAGTGTCGATGTAGTTCCTCCAACAGGCACAGTGTCGATGTAGTTTCTCCAACAGGCACAGTGTCGTTGCAGTTTCTCCAACAGACACAGTGTCGATGCAGTTTCTCCAACAGGCACAGTGTCGATATAGTTTCTCCAACAGGCACAGTGTCGATGTAGTTTCTCCAACAGACACAGAGTCGATGTAGTTCCTCCAACAGGCAGAGTGTCGATGTAGTTTCTCCAACAGGCACAGTGTCGATGTAGTTCCTCCAACAGGCACAGTGTCGTTGTAGTTTCTCCAACAGACACAGAGTCGATGTAGTTTCTCCAACAGGCACAGTGTCGATGTAGTTTCTTCGACAGACACAGTGTGGATGTAGTTTCTCCAACAGGCACAGTGCCGATGTAGCTTTTACCAACAGGCACAGTGTCGATGTAGTTTCTCCAACAGGCACAGTGTCGATGCAGTTTCTCCAACAGGCACAGTGTCGATGCAGTTTCTTCGACAGACACAGTGTCGATGCCGTTTCTCCAACAGACACAGTGTCGATGTAGTTTCTCCAACAGACACAGTGTCGATGCAGTTTCTCCAACAGACACAGTGTCGATGCAGTTTCTCCAACAGACACAGTGTCGATGTAGTTTCTCCAACAGACACAGTGTCGATGTAGTTTCTCCAACAGACACAGTGTCGATGCAGTTTCTCCAACAGACACAGTGTCGATGCAGTTTCTCCAACAGACACAGTGTCGATGTAGTTTCTCCGACAGGCACAGTGTCGATGCAGTTTCTCCAACAGACACAGTGTCGATGTAGTTTCTCCAACAGGCACAGTGTCGTTGCAGTTTCTCCAACAGGCACAGTGTCGATGTAGTTTCTCCAACAGGCACAGTGTCGATGCAGTTTCTCCAACAGGCACAGTGTCGATGTAGTTTCTCCAACAGACACAGTGTCGATGTAGTTTCTCCAACAGGCACAGTGTCGATGTAGTTTCCCAACAGACACAGTGTCGATGTAGTTTCTCCAACAGGCACAGTGTCGTTGCAGTTTCTCCAACAGACACAGTGTCGATGTAGTTTCTCCACCAGGCACAGTGTCGATGTAGTTTCTCCAACAGACACAGTGTCGATGCAGTTTCTCCAACAGACACAGTGTCGATGCAGTTTCTTCGACAGACACAGTGTCGATGCAGTTTCTCCAACAGATACAGTGTCGATGCAGTTTCTCCAACAGACACAGTGTCGATGCAGTTTCTCCAACAGACACAGTGTCGATGCAGTTTCTTCGACAGACACAGTGTCGATGCAGTTTCTCCAACAGACACAGTGTCGATGTAGTTTCTCCAACAGGCACAGTGTCGATGCAGTTTCTCCAACAGACACAGTGTCGATGCAGTTTCTTCGACAGGCACAGTGTCGATGCAGTTTCTCCAACAGGCACAGTGTCGATGTAGTTTCTCCAACAGGCACAGTGTCGATGTAGTTTCTCCAACAGGCACAGTGTCGATGTAGTTTCTCCAACAGACACAGTGTCGATGTAGTTTCTCCAACAGGCACAGTGTCGATGTAGTTTCTCCAACAGGCACAGTGTCGATGTAGTTTCTCCAACAGGCACAGTGTCGATGTAGTTCCTCCAACAGGCACAGTGTCGATGTAGTTCCTCCAACAGACACAGTGTCGATGTAGTTCCTCCAACAGACACAGTGTCGATGTAGTTTCTCCAACAAGCACAGTGTCGTTGCAGTTTCTCCAACAGACACAGTGTCGATGCAGTTTCTCCAACAGGCACAGTGTCGATGTAGTTTCTCCAACAGGCACAGTGTCGATGTAGTTTCTCCAACAGACACAGAGTCGATGTAGTTCCTCCAACAGGCACAGTGTCGATGTAGTTCCTCCAACAGGCACAGTGTCGATGTAGTTCCTCCAACAGACACAGTGTCGATGTAGTTCCTCCAACAGACACAGTGTCGATGTAGTTTCTCCAAAAAGCACAGTGTCGTTGCAGTTTCTCCAACAGACACAGTGTCGATGCAGTTTCTCCAACAGGCACAGTGTCGATGTAGTTTCTCCAACAGGCACAGTGTCGATGTAGTTTCTCCAACAGACACAGAGTCGATGTAGTTCCTCCAACAGGCACAGTGTCGATGTAGTTTCTCCAACAGGCACAGTGTCGATGTAGTTCCTCCAACAGGCACAGTGTCGTTGTAGTTTCTCCAACAGACACAGAGTCGATGTAGTTTCTCCAACAGGCACAGTGTCGATGTAGTTTCTTCGACAGACACAGTGTCGATGTAGTTTCTCCAACAGGCACAGTGTCGATGCAGTTTCTCCAACAGACACTGTCGATGTAGTTTCTCCAACAGACACAGTGTCGATGCAGTTTCTCCAAAAGACACAGTGTCGATGTAGCTTTTCCAACGGGCACAGTCTCGATGTAGCTTCTCCAACAGTCATAATGTAAATGTAGCTTTACCCACAGGCACAGTGTCGATGTAGCTTTACCAACAGACACAGTGTCGATGCAGCTTCTCCAAAAGACACAGTGTCGATGTAGCTTTTCCAACGGGCACAGTGTCGATGTAGCTTCTCCAACAGACACAATGTAAATGTAGCTTTACCAAAACAGACACAATGTCGATGTATCTTTACCAACAGACACAATGTCGGTGTAGCTTATCCGACAGACACAGTGTCGATGTAGTTTCTCCTACAGATACAATGTCGATGTAGCTTATCAGACAGACAGAGTGTCGATGCAGTCTCCAACAGGCACAGTGTCGATGTAGTTCCTCCAACAGGCACAGTGTCGATGTAGTTTCTCCAACAGGCACAGTGTCGATGTAGTTTCTCCAACAGGCACAGTGTCGATGTAGTTCCTCCAACAGGCACAGTGTCGATGTAGTTTCTCCAACAGGCACAGTGTCGATGTAGTTCCTCCAACAGGCACAGTGTCGATGCAGTTTCTCCAACAGGCACAGTGTCGATGTATTTTCTTCGAGAGACACAGTGTCGATGCAGTTTCTCCAACAGGCACAGTGTCGATGTAGTTCCTTCAACAGACACAGTGTCGATGCAGTTTCTCCAACAGGCATAGTGTCGATGTATTTTCTTCGACAGACACAGTGTCGATGCAGTTTCTCCGACAGGCACAGTGTCGATGTAGCCTTTACCAACAGACACAGTGTCGATGCAGCTTTTCCAAAAGACACAATGTCGATGTAGCTTCTCCAACAAACACAATGTAAATGTAGCTTTACCAACAGACACAATGTCAATGTAGCTTTACCAACAGACACAGTGTCGATGTAGCTTATCCAACAGACACAATGTCGATGTAGCTTATCCGACAGACACAGTGTCGATGCAGTTTCTCCTACAGACACAGTGTCTGTGTAGCTTATCCGACAAACAGAGTGTCGATTCAGTTTCTCCTACAGACACAATGTCTATGTAGCTTTTCCGACAGACACAGGGTCGATGTAGTTCTCCTACAGACACAGTGTCTATGTAGCTTATCCAACAGACACAATGTCAATGTAGCTTCTCCAGCAGATGCAGTGTCGATGTAGCTTCTTCGACAGACTCAGTGTCTATGTAGCTTTTTCAACAGACACAATGTCGATGTAGCTTCTCCAACAGACACAGTGTCAATGTAGCTTCTCCGACAGCCACAGTGTCGTTGTAGCTTCTCCAACAGACACAATGTCGATGTAGCTTCTCCAAGAGACACAATGTCAATGTAGCTTCTCGAACAGACACAGTGTCAATGTATCTTGACCAACAAACACAGTGTCGATGTAGCTTCTCGAACAGACACAGTGTCGATGTAGCTTCTCCTACAGACGCAGTGTCGATGTAGCTTCTCCGACATACACAGTGCCGATGTAGCTTCTCCTTCAGACGCAGTGTCGATGTATCTTCTCCGACAGACAGATATTAGTGTCTATGTTGCTTCTCCGACAGACAGATATTAGTGTCGATGTAGCTTCTCCGACAGACACAGTGTCGATGCAGTTTCTCCAACAGGCACAGTGTCGATGTAGCTTTCCCAACAGACACAGTGTCGATGCAGCTTCTCCAAAAGACACAGTGTCGATGTAGCTTTTCCAACGGGCACAGTCTCGATGTAGCTTCTCCAACAGTCATAATGTAAATGTAGCTTTACCCACAGGCACAGTGTCGATGTAGCTTTACCAACAGACACAGTGTCGATGCAGCTTCTCCAAAAGACACAGTGTCGATGTAGCTTTTCCAACGGGCACAGTGTCGATGTAGCTTCTCCAACAGACACAATGTAAATGTAGCTTTACCAAAACAGACACAATGTCGATGTATCTTTACCAACAGACACAATGTCGATGTAGCTTATCCGACAGACACAGTGTCGATGTAGTTTCTCCTACAGATACAATGTCGATGTAGCTTATCAGACAGACAGAGTGTCGATGCAGTCTCCAACAGGCACAGTGTCGATGTAGTTCCTCCAACAGGCACAGTGTCGATGTAGTTTCTCCAACAGGCACAGTGTCGATGTAGTTTCTCCAACAGGCACAGTGTCGATGTAGTTTCTCCAACAGGCACAGTGTCGATGTAGTTTCTCCAACAGGCACAGTGTCGATGTAGTTTCTCCAACAGGCACAGTGTCGATGTAGTTTCTCCAACAGGCACAGTGTCGATGTAGTTTCTCCAACAGGCACAGTGTCGATGTAGCTTCTCCGACAGACAGATATTAGTGTCGATGTAGCTTCTCCGACAGACACAGTGTCGATGTAGTTCCTCCAACAGGCACAGTGTCGATGTAGTTTCCCAACAGGCACAGTGTCGATGTAGTTTCTCCAACAGGCACAGTGTCGATGTAGTTCCTCCAACAGGCACAGTGTCGATGTAGTTTCTCCAACAGGCACAGTGTCGATGTAGTTCCTCCAACAGGCACAGTGTCGATGCAGTTTCTCCAACAGGCACAGTGTCGATGTATTTTCTTCGACAGACACAGTGTCGATGCAGTTTCTCCAACAGGCACAGTGTCGATGTATTTTCTTCGACAGACACAGTGTCGATGCAGTTTCTCCAACAGACACAGTGTCGATGTATTTTCTTTGACAGACACAGTGTCGATGCAGTTTCTCCAACAGGCACAGTGTCGATGTAGTTCCTCCAACAGTCACAGTGTCGATGCAGTTTCTCCAACAGGCACAGTGTCGATGTATTTTCTTCGACAGACACAGTGTCGATGCAGTTTCTCCGACAGGCACAGTGTCGATGTAGCTTTTACCAACAGACACAGTGTCGATGCAGCTTCTCCAAAAGACACAATGTCGATGTAGCTTCTCCAACAAACACAATGTAAATGTAGCTTTACCAACAGACACAATGTCAATGTAGCTTTACCAACAGACACAGTGTCGATGTAGCTTATCCAACAGACACAATGTCGATGTAGCTTATCCGACAGACACAGTGTCGATGCAGTTTCTCCTACAGACACAGTGTCTGTGTAGCTTATCCGACAAACAGAGTGTCGATGCAGTTTCTCCTACAGACACAATGTCTATGTAGCTTTTCCGACAGACACAGTGTCGATGTAGTTTCTCCTACAGACACAGTGTCTATGTAGCTTATCCAACAGACACAATGTCAATGTATCAATTCAGAGGAAGAGGTATGTTTACAGCACTCGGAAAATGACAAATAATCAACAACAGAAAAAAATATGGACCAAGCAGGATCGAACCCGTACTCAGTGGCACAGCGCCTGCCACGAAAAGCCAAACGCTTAGGAACTCTGCCACTCAGCTAACTAAAAAATTAGCTTCGTAGGCAAGTCCTTTCGCGAAGGCTTTCCTATGACTATAGCATAAGGCTGCGATCACAGCTCGGAAATATTTTTCCTGTTAAGACAAGTATCTCCCGGATAGGGTAGGGCTGAATACTTGCGTTGCATACAACATTTAGGACGAAACAGCACGAATAGTAGTTTCCAGTGGTTTAGACTGGAGACAAATAATAATAAATAAATATTATTATAGAGGGAAACTTCCGAGGCGATAATCAGTGAATCAATTCAGAGGAAGAGGTATGTTTACAGCACTCGGAAAAATGACAAATAATCAACAACAGAAAAAAATATGGACCAAGGCAGGATCGAACCCGTACTCAGTGGCACAGCGCCTTGCCACGAAAAGCCAAACGCTTAGGAACTCTGCCACTCAGCTAACTAAAAAATTAGCTTCGTAGGCAAAGTCCTTTCGCGAAGGCTTTCCTATGACTATAGCATAAGGCTGCGATCACAGCTCGGAAATATTTTTTCCTGTTAAGACAAGTATCTCCGGATAGGGTAGGGCTGAATACTTGCGTTGCATACAAACATTTAGGACGAAACAGCACGAATAGTAGTTTCCAGTGGTTTAGACTGGAGACAAATAATAATAAATAAATATTATTATAGAGGGAAACTTCCGAGGCGATAATC